>JAJMJM010000002.1:0-515271 GCA_030563565.1 Saturnispora sekii
GTGAACAGGGGGTGAACCAGGGGTGCAAAAAAAGCTAGGAAAAGTACTGGGAAATCGCATATATCCAAATAATAATCACATTATGTATCATTACTCAATGAGCATCGGTGGTAAATTAGGTTGTGTTCTTATTTTATAATGGAATTGCCCTATATGGTGCAATGGACACAATAATCTTGCATATATCCCAAGGGTAAAAATTATTAATTTCGTCATTATCAATTACACAGTAATTTTAAATTACGCTAACAAATATGATCCCAATGAAGTTTTTTTCTTTCGATTCTTAAAGTTGGACCCTTGTAATTGCTCTTATTTAATGCTTAATGTGACTTTTTCCTCAATATTTAACAGTCAGATTCTCTTTCTGCAAAAAAATATTGATATCTGTTTTAAGAATAGATAGGCTAATGCTTTCTTGGTCAAAAAGGTGATCTTTTTTTAAAGGAGTAAATTTCTCACGAAGACAACATTGAGACAAGTCTATTTTTCTGGGAGCTAATAGATAAGGATGAAGCCCTTTTTCAAAAATGTTAACAGCTCCCAGAAGTTCTTCCGCGGGTCAAAGTTTTCAAGTAAGATCAACCCGCTACCGGAATCACTTTCCTTTATTCATCTGGATAACCGTCGGGTATGTGGTGGGTATGGACATATTCTAATACAAATAATACATCTTCATCAAAAAATACATGAATCATGCCATCAATGAATTAAATCCAGCTGAAGAATTGACGAAATCGTTGTCGTTGAATATGCCGTCAATTGGATGTTCAAATCCTTTGAACTAATACATTCCGTGTCCAAGTTGTGTACTATATCCTGTTATACAGACCTTTCGATATAACATGGAAAATAGGCAGGTTTGTTGTGCTGCTGCAAATTCCATCATCTTCAGCAATCATATATTAGCTGAAATTAAACTTTTTGGCGTTGCTGTGCATGTAAACATCCATCTTTAAAAATTAATTGAAAGTGAGTATGTGTGTTTCTGGCCAACCGGTAACAAATGAGTTTAAACTCGGAGAAGAAAGAACAAACTAGAAAGTCCCAGGTTGATAGAGAGCAGATGGACTAGCCTTCTCTCGGCTAAAGAAATCACATGATCGGAATTGGACCGTTTGTGATTTTCACAAAACCTGCTCAGTTTATTACTCCAAGATACTAAAGCTCGATGTCGTTCGTTTATTCGCTTACTGTACTAAATCCTTAATATATATTTACCTCAATATGTAAATGTGCTTGCTCACTAAAGCCGTGCAGTTTTATTGATCGTTGTCATTTACCCGCCTGCTGAACCAAATCCAAGAACTTATCCTTTGAAATCTCATTAACCAATTCCTTTCTCTTGTTTTCCCCAATAATACCCTGTCCTTTCACCTTTTCCACCTCTTCTTCGGTACCGTGTTGTGTCATCATGATTGCGTTGAATAATTTAATCACACCTCTTTGGGCCACCTTACGTAGTTTCTTCTCGTGATCAAAAATCTCCCTGGCCTCTGATTCTGTTTGTGGCAACAGTTGGGTTTTGTGGTTTGCCGTTAATCTTGCCTTCTTTTCTGCCAATATCACCCTCTTGGCCTTTTGTTCCAATTTATCGGATTCCAACTTTTTGGAGATTTGCTTCGAACGGGCCAAAATCGGAGTGCTTCTATCGTGGGCCTTAAGATGAGTGCCCAAAAGAGCGTTCACGGCACTTGAAAAGGCATCTGAGGATGTGGTTGATTTCTTGGCCGGTTTAGCGTTGGATTTCATTGTTGGAATCTCATCTGAGGATGATTCAGCCTCTCCTTCAGAGGTTTCTTCCACCTCATTTTCAGATCCTGAAAGAGATTCTGCAATAGATGCCTCGTCTTCACTTAATTCTTCTCTTTTTCTCTTCCTACTGGCCTCTGTCACCATCGTATATCAAACACTAAGTGCACTATGGAAGAGAGCAACAAAAAAAAAAATTTTTTGTTGCACTGCCTGAAAAAATATAATCGTCAAGTTCAAAGACAATAAAAAGCGCTGGTATTCTCTAAATTGACAACTTTGTCATCCCCCTTGCCACTCAGTAAAACCACACCTTTTCAACAGTATAATTTTTACCCCTAAATTTTTTTAAAAAAAATCTTTCATTTTATTGGTCCAAATTTGATTGAATGATGGCATTTTTTTCCACAAGTCTTGGAACCGTTTCCATGTCACCAAAGATGAAACAGCTACAGCCATAAGGACCCCATTTGACCTGAACGGCATTCACCTTCCTAATCGGGTAACTTTCCTTAGCGCGCTTTTCCAAAAAAAACGGTCCGGTAACGGCGGCTAATGGCTGCGGTGCGAGGGGTGACGCGCAAATGAGTCAGCGAGATATAAAAGGAGCCTCTTTCACCCTCGACTTGAAAAATGAGTCATGAAACTCTCTTCTTTAACTAAGGACTTTCTCATTCACATTTAGCAACTGCTCAGACAACTTTTTATTGGATTTCATCATACGTTACAACTCCATTCAATCAAGATGTCTGCTTAAATTTACCCCCTAGAAGAATAAGAATTAAAATAAAAAAAACTATCAACTTTTCATAAGTTTATTTTAAAACAAAGTCCCATATTATAATGTTATCGTGAATTATTACAAATCCGTCCAAATGACGTTACTTACAACTCTTACCCCTGATTATTAAAAAAGAAATCATATATTTTACTCCCTACTGAATTTTACAACAACCGCTACTTTGCCTTATTACAACAATATGTTACTCGGTGAATCTGTTTTCTCATCTATGAACCAGCAGACTGATTCTGCAAGTGCCAACAACGGCCTCAAATTGACCACTTTACCTTTGGATTTCAAGGATGAATTGGCAACCCAAGATGACGGGTTCCAATTGAACATTCAAGAAGATGTTTTTGATTCCGTCTTTTCCTCTGATGCTCCTCTATTCGATGATCACGTTTCTGCGAACGAATTAGCTTCTATTTTCAATGAGCCAGCTGCTGAGATCAAACAGGAAGAAGATGAAGATTTGATGTTACTCTTATCTCCTGGTGAATCGAAAGCTCCGGTGACCCCATCACTTATGGAAGCTAGATCTATGTCTGCTCCGATGTCTATGTACACCAAGGAGGACTTCGCTCAACCAACCAAGAGATCCTACTCGACTGTTGAATCCACTTCTGCAGGTTCTACCACCACTGCCAAGAAACAAAAGAAGGACAATTTGGGATGTACTCCATACACCAGAAAGCAGAGATCTGCACCACTGGAACCTGTTGTTCCAAAGGGTGGTGATTTGGCCTCGATTAAGAGAGCCAGAAACACAGAAGCTGCCAGAAGATCTCGTGCCAGAAAGATGGAGAGAATGACTGAATTGGAGGACAAGTGCGAAGGCTTGATGAGGGAGAACGAAGCCTTGAAGCTGGAAATCAATGCGCTTAGAAACCTGCTTCAGCAGCAACACTAGATTTTATTTTATATCAATTTTCTTTAATTTTACTTCTATTAATCTCTCTGCTAGACTTTCATTTCTACCCACTGTTATACACACAGACCCTAATTTAATCTTAATTTCAATTTAACTTGGATTTTATTCATTTCAAATTTAAATCTCCCTTTAATCTCTATTTGAGACTCAATAACAAAATCAAATTCATCCTCGCTTTGTCACAACGCTCGCACTTGATATTCATTACATTGCTCCATCTTAGCCGCAAGCCTGGATCTACTTCCAGCTCCTATCTCGATTTGAAACTCACAATTCGAAATTTCTCCTGAGCTTTTCACTCTCTTCTCTTCTTCCTTAATGTTGGTGCCACCCAGTAAATTCGGTATGGTTGAAAGAGGAATCTATCGCTGCATTGAAGTGCTACCGCTTCATGCCGGGTTCCTCTCCACTCTCAATCTCCAATCGATTGTTTGGATGGATAGGGAGAGACCCAGCAGACAGGTGGAGACGTTCCTCAAGTCCAACGGGATTGTTCTACACATAATTGTCGGAAACACCGAGGACGAATACGACCCCAGCGTGGAGAGACATGCGGTCCAGTGTGCCCGAGCCATTGAGTTGGCCTTGGACAAAAGAAACACACCAATGTTGATCGTCGACCCCAGTGGCCTGACCGTAGGAATGATGCGCAAGTTGTGCAAGTGGAACTTTGCTAGCGTCTGTTCTGAGTACAGGCGAATGGTGGAGACCCCCAATTACCAGGTGGAGGCCTTTCTTGAGATCGGACAAGTCACTGTCCAACCCCAATACCGGGAAAACCCCCAGTGGTCCCAAACAGTGGCGGAAAACCTCCCCACAGGGATGGATGGATCACCCGCTTCGCCATCCAGCTCTCCACAGATCCCCAAGTCTCTTCTGGCACGGGTTCAGCGTCGGAAACAGTTGACGAAGAGAGGTCACGTGACGCTCCCCAAATTAGAATTTCGCTCTCAGTGGGGTGAAAAGTTGGACGGTTGAAGTTGGCTGCGTATTTGTTTAAGATGGGTGCGAGACGTCAAGCGAGTGGAGATGACCAACCCAAACGACGCAGAGTGGTCAGGGCCTGCGATCGATGCAGAAAGTTGAAAATTAAATGCTCGGGAGACCTTCCCTGCATCCACTGCACGGTGTATTCTTACGAATGCACGTATGACGAACCAAGCAAGGCAAAGAGAAAACCTGGTGCTGGCGGTGGGGGCGGTCCTGTCACCTCACCAGTGGGGCTTCCTGCAATCAATTCTGCCCCGAAATCAATCGCAGAGCTAACAGCGAAATTGAAATCATATGAGGATATTATTCGAAAGTTGATCCCCGAATTGGGAGATCAACATCAAATTCAGCCGTTCAAGTTAGCCAATGCTCTAGCTAGTCTTGGTGCCGACCCTGTCACCGATACTGGACTTGTTACCAACGTATACCAGACAATGCCAGACACTCCCATTCCAACAAATTTACAGGAAACACTTCCGTCATTGGACTCGCCATTGGGAACAAACAATGGTGAGAATGATAACGTGGGGTTGAAAATCAAGATCATTCTTCCTCCACTTAACGTGGCCCTAGATTTGATCTCAAAAACATGGGAACATGCATGTGTTCTCTTCAGATTCTACCATAGACCCTCATTTATTCAAGATTTGAACGAATTGTATGCCACAGACCCAGCACAATACACAAACAAGCAACAGAGATTCTTGCCTTTGGTTTACTCGGTTCTTGCATGTGGTGCTCTTTTTTCCAAATCGGATGAATACGCAAAACACAAATTTGAATCCATTACGCCAATCATCAATCCCGAGGGAGTGGGAAAAGAGGGTACCCTAGTGGATGCTGATGTCATTACCCAGGTGAACAAGCCAACTGCAATTGGTGGCTCTGCTACCGCAGCTTCGGTGTCCAGTGATGAAGGTTACCAGTATTTCATCGCTGCTAGGAGATTGATCGATATAACTGACACTAGAGACACATATGGTATTCAAACGATTGTGATGTTGATCATTTTCCTCCAATGCTCCGCCAGGTTGTCGACGTGTTACGCATATATAGGTATCGCTCTCAGGGCTGCATTGAGAGAGGGTCTCCACAGAAAGTTGAATTTCCCCTTCAACCCTGTCGAGTTGGAGATTAGAAAAAGACTCTTTTGGACGATCTACAAGATGGATATTTACGTAAACACGATGTTGGGGTTGCCAAGAACAATCAATCGGGAAGACTTTGACCAGGACATGCCTGTGGAATTGGACGACGAAAACATAACTGTTGATGGATACAGATTCGACCGACAGAATAGGGTGTCCAGCTCGGCCATTGCCAATTGTCACACCAGATTGATTGAGATCTTGAGAAACGTTGTGACCAAGTTATACCCGGTCAGACCCAAGGACAACAAAGGTCTGGGGTCGGTATCGACATTCAGCGATGTTCTTGACTTGGAGAAACAATGCCAGCAGTGGCTTGAATCCCTACCGATGGAATTGAAGCCGGGAATTGAGCCTAGTACAGAATACTTGAGGGCCAACAGGGTTTTACACATTTCCTACCTTCACATCAGAATTGTTCTGTACAGGCCCTTCATCCATTACATTGGTAAGCGCAGGGATGCGAACACGACCACAGATGAGGTGTGGATGATCGAAAAAGCGATGAATTGCATCAATGTTGCGCGTATTGTTGTCAAGTTGGCGGAGGATATGATCAACCGAGGGATTTTGTCGGGGGCCTACTGGTTTTCCGTCTACACGATCTTCTTTTCGATTGCCTGTCTGGTTTACTATGTTCATTTTGCCCCGGAGGCCAAGATTGGCGTCAACGGCATCAACGTTATGTCTCCGGAGTACCAGGAGTACTTAGCGATCAAGAAAGATGCCGAACGAGGCAAGAGGGTTTTGGATGCATTGAAGGACAGTTCCATGGCTGCTAGAAGGACGTACAATATCTTGAATGCTTTATTTGAGCAGCTGAACCGCAACACCGCCACTTCGGTGCCTGCCACGACGCTGGCGGTGGCCCAATCGGTGACTCCTGAGCCCTTTGACCGTAGAACGCGAGAGAAGGAACGGGGCTCCGAAAAGGACAATGCCAAGGACAAGGAGAAGTCAATTGATGAGATTAATGCCGTGTCCAACGGCATCAATTATATTGACGGCGTTTCTACCGGCATCAACATCAACGGCAAAACGCCTCTGGGTGACGGGTCTTTTACTGGGTCTCAGGCCGGCGAAAACCCCGGCGAGGCCGATGGGGACGTCAAGTATGCCCCTGGTTTGATGGATCAGTTGGATATGAAGCTATTTGGCCGCTTTCTTCCTCCTTACATGCTTAACAACGGATCCACCAACACCGACGTCTCCGCGGCCTCTGGTGCATCCTCCTCTTCCCTGGCCCAACCCCTTGCTGACCCCACTGCCTATAAGGGTTCGGTTGAAGACCCAGGCGCTGGCCTTGACCCACTGCCGTTTGATATCGACTTTTCCACCGTGGCCAGCGAGGTCGATTCCACCCATGTTCCTGCAGGTTTGTCGACCGTCTTTTCCGGGGATGGCCAGTTGGATGAGTTTCTCAACCTTAATTAACCTTTCTTATACCTCTTTTTAATGTCTCTTACTCTTTATCTCATCATCAGCTCACCATATCTTACCATCACAAGTGCTGAGCAATTTTGCACAATAACGGCTGACTATCCCTAATTTTTTTGTGCTTGCAGTGACATCAAATTGATCTTTCTTTCATGCAAATGAAGCCTTATAACAAGAAGCAGAGTCCCCATGGATCCGCAGGTGGTAGCCAGGGGGATGTCATACATTCACACAATATTGTACAGCAAAATGTGCAAAATCCGCAGTCTCAGGGAGTCTCTGAGAATAAACAATTGCCCAGGACGTACGTCAACACAACGAGCGTATTAGGTGAGCTTGACCAAGACCAGTTGAAGTCCCAGCAGGGCCAATCCACATTCTTTAAGTCTTTTTCTTTTAACAGCAACGAGAAGGACAGGGAGCTGACAAACGATGATCAGAGTGAATACTCACTATCCCGTGATAAGGAGGGTGATGGAATGCTACCGCCCAAAATAAAGCTTCCCTCGATAGAAGAGGACAATACTAAAGCCAAGGACCTTTTACTTGAGGAAATTATACCGTATAGGAAACAGAGCGAGCAATTGGATCCATTTGTGCCTGTTCCAGTCACGGGAGGTGGTCAACATCAGACAAACCCCGTGCCCTCAATCCAACCGGTGGTCACAATGCCGGTGGCCGCGGGATTGGACGCGGGATTGGGTCCTCAGGAGTCATCTCGAAACGGTTCCTTCTTTAAACGATTCCCTTCAATCTCGCTCATGAACGACTTCAACGACGACATCTGGAAACGAGAGCCGCTAAAATCAGGGGAATTCAATCCCAATGACATGGTGGATTCAATGGGAAACTTCTTGTCTGGAGGCGGCAGCATATCTTTGGCTAGACAAAGAACCCCTAGTATATTTTACACGCAATATCAGCAAAGAAACAGCCTCAACGGTAATTCAATTACAGGATTGTTGCCAGGTGTGTCCGGTGGACCTGTGACGGGACAGGTAGGTGAGGATTTGCAGCACATCATCTCACCGTCCAATTCCTTCTCCAAACACCTTTCTGGAGGAACCTCGATTTCGCAGGCTGTGCCAGGAATGCCAATACCCTGGGTCACCGACCCCGGCCCATTAATGGAACACCAATCACCTATCAATGTACCTGTAATTTATCACCAGCCACCAATCAATACCCATCATTATCATAAAGATCTCAAAACAATTAATGAAGACAATATACCAGTGAAGAAAAGAAAGAGAAATGAAGACAAGGATCATAGAGATACCAAGCTTGATACCCAGGGCCCCCCTGTCAATTATCTCACAAATAAAAAGTTAAAGTTTGAGTCACCTCCCCAACTGGAAGACCCCAAGCCTGTCGTGGGTGCAACAAAGGTCGATCAATTGATGCTCCTCATTAATGCACGCAAAAATGGGGTTGTTGGAGACATCAAACAGGACAAGGATGGAGATCTTTTGCCCAATGAAAACCTTATACCAAATCCCGAGGAATTGGTGGGTGGTGTTGATAAACATCATGTCAAAGGAAACAAATCTCACGAATGTGAGTTTTGCCATAAGCGGTTCACCCAATCAACTCATTTGGAGGTACACATAAGATCACACATGGGGTTGAAGCCTTATAAGTGTGACTATTGTGATAAAAGGTTCACCCAGGGCGGAAATTTAAGAACTCATATGAGACTACACACAGGCGAAAAGCCATTCAAATGCGGTGAGTGTGGAAAGATGTTCTCCCGCAAGGGGAACTTGCAGGCTCACCAGATGACCCACAACAATTCCAAGCCCTTTGTGTGCAAGTTCGATGATTGTAACAAGACCTTCACCCAGTTGGGCAACATGAAAGCCCACCAAAATAGATTTCATCTCGACACTTTGAACAAATTCACCACCAGGTTGGCCAACTTGAGTGAGGCGGGCATAGAGGCCCTGCCTGTGGAGGAGAGGGACCTTTTGGAGTACGTTGCAGGTTTATACAAGAACCTCAACAGAGGTATCAAAGGACGGGGTAAATCAACTAAATAGCTCTCTGTATTTTTAACTCTTTCTTCTATGAAGGTCTCAATAATTCATCCTGATCTTGGTATTGGTGGTGCCGAGAGACTCATAGTGGATGTAGCCCTTGTGCTAGAGGAGGACCATCATGTGGACATCTACACCTCTCACTACGACCCCAGCCATTGCTTTGAGGAGACAAAGAAGTTGTCAATAACGTCATTGGGTGATTGGTTGCCTCGAACCATCTTGGGAAAATGCTATATTCTTTGCAGCATGGTTAGACAGCTCTGGTTAGTTGTCTATTTGATTGTTACTGGGGTAATACAGAGACAGGATATCATCATATTGGACCAATTATCGTATTGCATACCTTTGATCCAACTATTCAAGAAATCTGACGCAAAAGTCATATTTTATTGCCACTTTCCTGACAAATTGCTAGCCTCCCATAAAGGATCCATCAGAAGGTTTTACAGGGCCATTTGGGACGCCATAGAGGAATGGTCCACATGTAAGGCAGATACCGTATTGGTCAACTCGGAATTCACCAAGTCGGTGGTCCAATCCACCTTTACCTCCCTTACATGGAAATCTCTCAAGGTTGTTTACCCCTGTACCTCCGATGAGGCGGTTCCAGAAACTCTGCCTTCACCATTTGACAAACCCTTTTTCTTATCCATCAATAGATTCGAAAGAAAGAAGGCAATAGATCTGGCTATTAGATCATTTGATCGACAAATAAATCAAAATGGAGATTCAAAGATGATTCTTGTCATTGCAGGTGGATATGACCCCAGAGTGTTGGAGAATGTCGAATATTTGAAGGAATTGCAAACTCTTTGTGATGAATTGAAATTATCTCACCAATTAATTGAGGATCCAAATAAAGTGACTGACACCAAGGTGGTCTTTTGGAGAAACATCCCAAGTAACTACAAAAGCTCACTTTTAAAAAATACTAAACTGTTACTATACACACCAAGAAATGAACATTTTGGCATCGTTCCTATTGAGGCAATGAAGTTTGGTGCCCCAGTACTGGCAGACATTACTGGTGGGCCAATGGAAACCCTTGTTGATTATTACACAGACGATCAAAACTACACCGGTTTCAATGTGAATGTGAATGATGTCGAAAAATGGTCTCAAACCATGTCTTTGGTTCTCACGTTAGATCCATTGGTGACAAAGGCAAACTGTCAGCGTAGAGCCAAGAAGTTTGACTCCAGAGCAATGAAAACCCAGCTTTTGGAAGTCATCGATTGATCAAAATAAACAAATAAATAAATATTAATAAATAATCATTCTGTATCCGTGACAATAGCTTCTTCGTCGTCATTTCTTGAAGCCTCAACGGTCTTCATGATAGCCTTTCTCAATTTGTTGCTAGTAATTGGATATTCCAAAACACCATCAATAAATTCATTATCCTCCAAATCCTTTGACCAGCCTATCATCGCAATAACAAATGACCCATTGTTGAGTCCATTGGTGTGTCTGATCAATTTAACCAAATCTATTGCGTCCAAATTCTGCAAATTCATCGATGTGAAGATGATGTCAAAATGTTTCGAACTAGAGGTTTTCTTAATCAACTCAGAGCCTGTACCACATGTAACAACGTTGAGTCCCAGATCCTTCAAGTCCTTAGCAATAGAATACCTATGGATTGGGATTGGTTCGCATACCAAGGCATTCAAATTCAAACTCCTGATCTCATCAAATCCATTCTTAATCAATAGCTGGGATCTCTTCCTGTCTTTACCACTGAAACCTCTCTTCCTCGACCTTTCATCGGTATCGGAACTAGAATCATTAAAGGATAATTTGTGTGATCTAGAAAAGAGTCTCATGGCAGATGAACTGTTCTTCCTTTCACCCTGAAACTGGACCCTTATTCCTGGGGAGGAACTCAAATTTGACACTACAGCAACCGGAGAGTTAGGATTGGAAACCGTCTTCATTGAGGTAGCGTTGTGTGACTTCAGCTTCTGACCAGTGGAATTCCCTAATAGTGAAGAAGGTAAAGGGGCAGTAGGGGTTTGGGGAGTTGAGTTACCCACCGAACCAGATGATCCCGTTTGGGACCCAAAATATTCGAGTGAACCAACACTGGACATGCTGTTTCTATGGGAATGTTCGTAGTGTTCACTCTTCAACCTATTAATTGCGTCTTTATTCTGCTTCTCCAAAACCGATATGTTTCTGAACTGGAAATTGCCAAACTCGCTGGGATTCAAGTCGTTGAGTCGTGAGCCCCTTCTATCTCTCTTTCCATACAATAACCCTCTAGAAGAAAACGACTGCCTCGGTGAATCGACCGTGGTGGTTGAAGATGAGCTCGAATTGGATCTATCCAAAACCCTATAGGCTGGAAGAAGACGTTTTGCATCATCTTCGACGGCACAAGTGTTGTCTTCTTCATATAGATCTTCAGTGCTTTCCACATCACTCGATTGGTTATCAAACTTCAATTCGTGCAAACGCTCGGTATAGGTTCCTCTGTGCAAAAAAAAGTTTGGAGGAGTTGGTGCCTCTGGTGCATTGTAATCCTCCTCTGCTTCATCCTCTTCATCACTAGATCCTTCTGTTGGAAAGGTGGACATGTCAGCTCCTCGTTGGTCAAAGTAATCAGTAGACTCGGGGTTTTCAGTATTTGGCACAAATGAAGCCTCTTCTTCAAACAAAGTGTCCCAATTAACCCCATTGAAGTATGGATGCACTTTAATTTCTTTACTGCCTCCATTACTGCCCAACCTCTTAGCGGGATCTTTCATGAGTAACTTCTGAATCAAATCCTTCGCATCATCGGAACAGAACAATTTGAAATCTTCTGGTCCCAGATTTGGCCACTGGATGTCATGATTTAAGATGTTATCAAAAACCCTTTCTGGAGTTTCATCGTTGAATGGAGGGTAACCAAAAAGAAATTCAAACAGAATACACCCAATAGACCACCAATCACTGCTAGTATCTTGGCCAACACCAGCAATAGTTTCCGGTGCAAGATAATCGGGCGTCCCAACGAATTTCTTAGTAGGAGTCAAGTGAGATGGATCAAACAATGCATAAGTTTTTGGGGAATCTGTGCTTTGGGGTGCTTGTGGGTTGTCACTGTCTGTATTGCTAACAAGGGACATCTTTCTAGATTGAGATTCGTCATATGCTGAATTCAAGCTGTTTGCAACTGAAAGTTGCTTGGGTCTATTAACTGGTGAAGGTCTCATTGAAATATCACTTGCATTAGAGATCGTTCTAGCCCTCGATTTATACTCCATTTGCAAGACTGGAGTCGTGAAAGCGTTGATTGCACTCAAGGGCTGATCCGGCAATTCATTGGTGTCAACTTGCTGCGAATTGAGAGATAACGGAGTCACCAATGGCAAGGCTTTATTTGGTGGATCAGTTAAAGAGAATGTTTTAAATGGATTCTCAATAGCATGGATATTTGCCGATGGAAAACTAAAACTGCCGTGTGCAGAAGAAGTTGGTGTAGCCGTCAATGAAGAAGATCGCCTTGGATTACCGCTAACAAAAGCACTGATCGCCTTTTGACGATTGATCAACCCCATTCTGGATAACCCAAAATCTGTCAACCTAACATGCCCCTTATTATCAATCAATAGATTATCGGGTTTTAGATCTCGATGAATGATCCCCTTGTCGTGAAGATCTTCCACTTCAATTATCACCTCCGCAATGTATCTTTTGGCCCAAACCTCTGGAAGAGACCCTATGTTTTTCAGCAAGGTTGCCAAATCTCCTCCATTTAAATATTCCATAACCAAATAAAGGAAATTAGAACTTTGAAAAGATTCAATTAACTGGACAACGTAAGGAGAATCGGCTTGGGCCATCATAATAGCCCGTTCGGCCTTGACATTCAATACTTGATTCTTGGCAATCATATCTGATTTCCGTAGAACCTTAATTGCAACGTAATCACCAGTGGTTTTCTTCTTCGCCAAAAACACTGACCCAAATGCACCCTTACTTATAGGTTTAACGGGCTCATAGTCCTTGATGGACGCCGAGTGTGGTAATTTTGTACTACCCTGAGCTAACAGAAGAGGTGATAACGGTGGTGGTTGCGGTTGTGAAATTTGCAATTGTTGCTGGTGTTGTGGATGCTGAAGCTGTTGACTTTGATTTTGGTTTCCTAACGGCACTTTAAGATAATTGGAAGATGAAGGCAAGCCACTACTCCCAGGAAATGAAGGGATATGTTTATGCAATGAATCGCTAACAGTCAACAATGGAGAAGCCAGTGGAGAAGCCATACTGGAAATGGATGGTAAAGAATTTGCATTAGAGCTACTTCTTGATCTGGTTGTCAGTCTTTGAATAGAACTCAACGGGATGGCATATCCTGTGCCACTAACACTGTTCCCCTGTGAATGTGATGGAAACTGAGAACTGGGACCGGCGCTGGCGCTGGCGCCGGCAATAAAATTGGGTGAATGAGGTCGGATTGGTGTTGCTGAATTGGAATGGCGTTTAATCCGTTCTGCAATGTTATCGCTGGATAGCGCTGTTGATAGCAATCTGTTCCCACTGTTACTTCGACTCTCATTAGTGGCATAGATTCCTTGGTTGTTCAAAAGTGCCGTTGTTGTCCTAATACTACTGGAAGATGGTTGCGGTGTCGCAATGTTTGGAGTTGTACTCTCGCTGCTACTCCCGTAGTTATTTAAGGAGTCGGTCAGAGGTTTCATTGATGTGGCAGATATTGCAGTTCCGCCAAATATGAGCTCGTCACGGGACCTTGATGCGCCATTATCAGGATAAATGTATGAAGAGTTGAATAACTGAGCTGATGTGGATGGCGATCGATTTTTCACTTCACAAGTTCCAAGGGGTGATTTAGATCGTGGTATTGCTAGTGGGGAATGAGATCGAGATCGATCAATGTACCTCAACTCATTTGAGATTGCGTTTGTTGGTTTTGGTCTATTGGCCCTCTCATTGAAGCTGTTATTTCGTGGAGAAAAACTTTGTTCCACACCAACGTCACTCATCTCGCCCTCGTCGTTGGAGCAGACTTGGGATTTGATCTGCTTGATGATGTTAGCAACCACCTTTGCAATCATAAAATCTGTCTCGGTTACGATTCTATTTGTGTATTGTAGAATGTGGGCGTACCTTCTCAAGGCCTCCAATTTTGATTCCACAAATTCCATTGTATCCATTGTCAGCAAATTAATTGCTGGATCTGATGATGATGGCAATTGCAATTCCCGGATCGATTTCAAGGCTTTTGCGGAATTGGGTGAATAAGCCACCTCGGGTTGTTCGATGTTTGACTTTGTGCCCAAATTATGGCTTGGAGAGTCCGTTTTTGAGTTTGCCCTCATCACGCCAGGGTTAATCATCAATGCCTCATCGCAGTATGCGATCATCTGCTCGATATTCTTATAGGGGAATCGAATTTGGGGCAGTAACGAGGAACTGATACTTTTCCTTCGTGTGTTTATTATATCTTGATTCTGCGATGCTATGGGGATTAGCAGACCTTTATATTCTGTGATTGAGGACATTGAGGTGTCTGAGATCGATGTGGCGGAGGAAGATGACGCTGATGATGATGATTGTAGGTGGGGCTGTAATGATGGAGATGAGGATGCGGAAGGACTCAGATTTCGCCTATTCACAGTGTCTAATATGGTTTCGAGGAGGATTTTGTGGTCTGCAAGCTCCTCCTGCTTGATATAGACGATGTCCTGAACACGATGTTCCACAACACAGAGTTCGGTGTGTTTTTCAAGCCACCAGTTGGGCACCCTCTCTTCACAGATTCTACAAAGCTCCATTGATGGTTCTGGCAGATTGCCCTCCTCTGTTATCTCTAGTTTCATCAGATAGTGTAAATAGGTCTCTAAGAGATTGACGCCGAATCCTAGTGTTCCGATGAGATCTTCCGGCATTTCCAGAGTCACCTCCTTCAACGACACCCAGGGCTTGACGATCCACATTGTATGAGAGGGATTTCCGTTCTTATCGTGGATGAGGATGCCCTGAGCATCCAATTCAATGAAGTTTCCGTCTGTGGTCATTGTGGAGGTTGAGGACCTAATTGACACACCGTCGTCATCCTCGGAGGTTGATTTTCCCCGATGATCCTGGTCTTGATCCTGATCCTCGTCCTCACCTTCCTCTGAGGACGAGGAACACACCACATTCTTCAAATTTGTTTCGACAATAAACCGGATTCTGTACGTCTCATCATCAATAATCATGATATCTGTCGCCTTGGTAAACACCTGCTTATCCTGTTCCTCGCCAATGATCAAATCTGAGATCGGTCTATTCATAATCTTGGAGGGGTCTGTACCGACCAGTCTGCGCCAAAACTTTGATAAAAACCGCACATTTCCGGTCAAATCCAACTCCAACACAAGGGCCCGCCCTTCTGCTGGCTCCAGTCGCTCCATCCCGTGGAGATCCCCGTCAATTGATGCCATTGTATTAAGAGGAAGGGTCATATTTTTTGCCCCCAGAGCCGAAGCTCAGCGATTATGTCAGCGATCATGTCAGCTGACGCCAGTGCCAATGCTCAGCGATTATGTCAGCGGACGCGTCCGTATCCGCGTCGGCTGCCGCTTACGTCATGCTATCACCCGCGAAATCCCATTCGGCCTTAAATGACCGCTGCCAGCGTTTCTCTCCTCCCTCCTTATCTTATCTTTTTCTTTCTCTATCAAATGAAGTTAAACACATCTATTATTCTTTCCATTGTGACAGCTCTAGCTGCCACAACTACTAACGCCCTTGTAATCCCGGACTTGAAGGACCTTCCAGCAGTTGCTGAAGGGAAAGTTACTGGGAGTGGCGAAGCCACAGTTGGTGCTGAGATGTCATCGATTGACAGCTTTGTTTCGGACGAAGTTGTGCTTTTATCGAAGGAGAATGCCCATGAAGTGCATTTGAAGGAAAACTCGGTGCCTAACTCGTACATTGTGATGTTCAAGGAGGGTGTTACTGACGAAGAGGTGAATTTCCACAAATTGTGGATCTCAGATGTCCAAGTCCAATCGTTTTCCCGGTTGGAATCGGTGGATGCTGCAGAATTCAACAATTCAGTGGAAACAATGAAGTTTAAAACCCAAACCGGAGGCATTGGCCACTCCTTTGACCTTGCTGGCTTGAAGGGTTACTCAGGCTTGTTCACCTCTGAGGTGGTGGAATTGTTGAAATTGTCACCAGACGTGGCTCTCATTGAACAGGATTCCGTGGTCCATGCAATTGAATCAGACACCCAGGAGGGCGCTCCTTGGGGTCTTGCCAGAGTGTCCCACAGAAAAAGCCTCGGCTTGAGCAACTACAACAAGTACGTTTATGATGCAATTGCAGGTGACGGGGTGACCTCGTACGTGATCGACACTGGGGTCAACATCTCCCACAAGCAATTTGGTGGCAGAGCCTCCTGGGGGGCCACCATTCCTTCCGGTGACGAAGATGTCGATGGTAACGGTCACGGGACCCATTGTGCCGGTACAATTGGCTCCGAGGCCTACGGTGTGTCGAAAAACGCCAACATCGTGGCCGTGAAGGTTTTGAGATCAAACGGTTCCGGTACTATGTCGGACGTGGTCAAGGGTGTGGAATTTGCTGCCAACGACCACATCTCCAAGTCCAAGGCCTCCGGATTTAAGGGATCTACCGCAAACATGTCTCTTGGTGGAGGGAAATCACCAGCCTTAGATTTGGCCGTTAACGCCGCAGTTAAGGCAGGCTTGCACTTTGCTGTTGCCGCGGGTAACGACAATGCAGACGCTTGTAACTACTCGCCTGCAGCTGCAGAAAATGCCATCACCGTGGGTGCCTCCACCTTGTCGGACTCTAGAGCATACTTCTCCAACTACGGTAAGTGTGTCGACATCTTTGCCCCAGGTTTGAACATCTTATCCACCTACATTGGTTCAGAATCAGCCACCGCCGTCTTGTCGGGTACATCCATGGCCTCCCCACACGTGGCTGGGTTGTTGACCTACTTCCTCTCTTTGGCACCAAGCTCCAACTCCCAGTTTGCCTCCGCTGCTATCACTCCAAAGCAATTGAAGGACAACATCGTCAAGTACGGTACCAAGAACGCATTGACCGACATTCCAGAAGACACTCCAAACATTTTGATTTTCAATGGTGCTGGTGGAGACTTGAAAGATTTCTGGAACATTTCCACTTCCGAAGAGGACGCCTCCCAATCCATTGAGACTGTCAAGGAATTTGCCAAGAGTCAGGTTGAAGAAGTTAAGCAAGAACTTCTTGCATTTGTTGAAGAGTTTGCAAAGGCTGTCGCTGAATGATTGTTTCAATGGCTATAATTTGTTTGCTAAATGATTCATTCTTATTTTTCTTTTAGGGTATGGGAACCGTCATGGTTGGATTGATTTTTTGTTTCTTATTTTCTTTAACAGCATTATTAAGTTTATCTATAAAAACCCCAATAAAAATTATTATTTGATTGATCAAGAGATCCCTAGAAAGGATCCTATTCTTAATATCAGGTTGAAGACGGTCCAAAAATATCTGAACATTTTCAGCGTTATCAAGCAGCAGACCACCATTAATAGGGCGCTAAGAATAGCCACCATTGTACCGATATAACTTCCCTCTTGTGATTTCGTCTCCGGTATGAACTTTCCCATCATGAATAAAAATGGCTTTAAAACGTTACCCATTGGTAGGGCGCTGATACACCCGGACACGGACTGGTGAAATTCCTTTGCTGTTTTAGCGGACATCAAGTTATTTCTGAATCCATCGTCGTATGCTACACGAATTGAAGACATGAACCTCTCCAGTGATTCCTGAGTGTCATTGAAGGAATCGGTGATAGGAGACTGGGTGGGTTTCCTCTTGTATTGATTTCTCGTTTTCTTCTCCTTCTCTGGTGATCTGTCCATTCCATTAACAAAATAGCGTTCGTAATCCCTAAGTTTCCTCGCCTGCTCTCTTCGTTGCGCCATGATTGCCTCAAAATCCGACTCATCAGATTCCATGGTAAAATCGCTATTTTTAGGTCCTAATGACTTCATATTTATTCGGTTAGACTTAGAATTGAGGCAGGATCGTGTCACAATCTTCTCCTCTGTTACCTCGTTCAAGTAGCCTCGATAATCAACAAATTTGTGTCTTCGCCTGTTCACCTGTTCTAACTTGTTATTGACTTCTAGCTCTCCCGATTCTGAATCTGTTAAACCCGGGATTTTTGCTCTGGGACTCAAAGACACCACCTCTGGCTCTGGTCTTAGCAGCATCCTTGAATCATCGCTCAGTTGACCTTCTGCCCATTCATTCGTGTTCTTTCTCTTGAAGAATGCTTTCAAAATGTTCTTCTTTTTTCTTTTCGACTCGAAAACCCCATAATCTGCATCCACAACGTTCACAGGAGAGTATCCGGGGGATCGGTGTGCTGGAATCGTATAAAACTGGTCATTATCCTCTTCAGAGTCTTCAATAAAAGAGGATTCTTCCTTCCTCTTCCCTTCTCCATGATAACCCGATTTCAGTGCTATAGACTTTGAAATCCCAAGAACTGATTCCACAAGAGGTTGTGGGCCATTTAATCGTGATGATTGTGACCTTCTACTTCCTTCTAAGTACGACATTGGCTGATTCACTACAAGCAAAAGCTTGCTTAGCTTTGTTTACTAAATTTGGCCCGATTAGGTAATTTTTCAGGAGGCTTGATCCAAATAATGCTCAGCAGTTGATTGTTTCAAAAAAAAAGGTTGTGGCAACTGCAAGGGTAATTCGAGGTGGATTGGAGGTGACAATTGGAGGGTGCAATCGCAACTATCCGATTTGGCCTCTATTTTTTCTTTGAATTGTCATCCATCAGGGGTCGGGGGAATTGCTTGGAAATGCTCCATTTCACCGAAAAAAAATGAATTGATCACTATCAGTAAGTTCTGGAGGCGCAGTTACTTTATAGTAAGAGGAGGATGAACCTGGTTGTTACTTGTGCTTGCAGTGGAATTGGCCTATTAATTGGAGCAACAGCGATGGTGATTCTGATCCCACTAGCGGCTTTGGATTATTCATTTAGAGTGAAGTTCTTATCAAAGCATGAATATGATCCCGCTGAGGCTGATAGGGTCAGATTGAAAAATATAGCAACAAAAGTGGAAACATTCCAAGTGATCACAAACGATGGATTCATCTTGACTTTAAAACACTTGATCAACCCCAGAAGTGATGTGGAGAAACGTCCTTTATTGTTATTGACAAATGTGCCATCAACGTCGCTACCATTAATGTTTTTAAAGAGTCATGACCTGTGGATTGGGTATGGACGATTGTCTAGCTATTGCGATCATATAAGAGTGAATAGATCAGACATCCGGTTTTGGACCTCATGGGATTTCGATGATATCATTAGATTGGATATCACCGAATTTTTATCATTTGTTCAAAGGATAACAAATGCTCCACAAGTAGATATTGCTGCTTTCGGTTATAACGCCACAGTGATGTCGCAATTTCTTTTGTCACCGAACAAAGATATCCGTTCTATTGATAGAACTTACCTCTTGAGTCCCTTAACTGGGGAAGAATCCATCTTGAGCAGCTTTTGGGTGAATTGCATAACGTGGATCCCATTAGAGATTCTTTGTGGGCTTGAAATTGTCCGTTTGTCATTTCTTGATTTGAAAAACTTGGCTTTTAATCACATTCAAACCAACGCCCGAGTTCTTGAATGGTTGATTCACTTGTATAATTGGATCCAAAGATGTTTAATAGTCTATCTTCTTGGAGCTAATGACTATAAGTGGAATGATTTCAAAGATGGTGATCTGGTAGATACCTTGCCCAGTTTGTGCTCCTTAAAGAAAATATTACATCATTTAAAGAAAGGTCCGATTAACCTCAATCTTTCAAAGTTGAACAAAGTCAACAATTGTTTAACTTTAGCAAGCAAATTTAATTTTAGGGGGGAACCACCTGATCAAATCAATAACACATCAATTAAAGGTATACTCTATCACCATTTTGATTTTGTCTACGCTAACGATATCAATCTAATGATTCAAAACAAGCTAAATTTTTTAACTTGATCAGCACTACACTATACCATGCTAAATTATAATTTTCTTAACTAATATAACCCGATACTTAAATAAAATGAAACTGGTTAATGAATTGGCGTAAAATGGAAATTTGCTCATCATTTCTTATTCCCGGAGAGGGTATCCGAAATCTTCTGGAAAACCCCCTTTTCTTCCTCGGGTTCGATGTTCTTGGCTGCCTTGTCATAGGTGTCACCCGCCTTTTCTTTTGTCTTATCCCAGTCGGACTTCTGTGATTCTGGAGTCAAAGCATCGGAGATTTTGTCGGAAAAGTTCTTTCTACCTTTATCGGCCATTTTTGGTTATTGATTTATTTAATCATTTCAAAGATTTTCAAAATTCCAAGTATGATCTATCCCTTCTTTTATACCATATTGTTATGGGAGTGGTCTGATCTATTTCTGGATTTTTCATCATCTTTTTGGACTGGATTTTCCAATTAAAAAATCTCTTGAAATGACTTCACTATAGGGGGACATACCAATAAATGCTATTTCAATATTCAAGTATTAATTGATGGATGTAATAGGCACGCATTTGGGCATCATAATGCCCCTTTATTTATCAACCAACGTTGAATCAAATTGATCATTACCAAGTCTATTTCCAGTAACCTTAATGATATAACTGTGGAAGGTTCCTTATATCACATTGGGGAATGGTCCAGAGCCACAATACGTCATAACAAAATGATATTGTCTAAAATTATAACCTATTTACAAATTGTATCACTACTTCTTTTGGGCCATTTCAACCTTTCCACCACCACAACAGCCACCATTGGCCATTGGAGAACCGTCTGCATTCAGAGTGGATTTCT
Source organism: Saturnispora sekii (assembly GCA_030563565.1). Lineage (NCBI taxonomy): Eukaryota > Fungi > Ascomycota > Pichiomycetes > Pichiales > Pichiaceae > Saturnispora > Saturnispora sekii. The sequence continues at coordinate 20,941 of JAJMJM010000002.1, forward strand.
TCTTGATATCCTCGTTATCTCCCAACTCAGTGTCATTATGGATATTCAAAAGGTACTTTTCCTTCCCCTCGGAAGTCAGTCCGTTCTTCTTCCCCTGCACTAAATTATGCTTCAAAAACTCGGAGATTTGGTTCAAGAGATCAACTCTTTCTTGGGGTTTTAATAGTGGGTTTGACGGGGATGTTTGCATCTTCATCTCGGTCTTGATCTGATCCCTAGCTGATTTCAATGTAATGGTGTCATTATTAAATGCCAACCGTGTGGCTCTTAAAGCGTTCCTGTATGCTGAAAGAGCTCTAACCGACATTTGTAGTGTAGAAATTGATGACAAACGGGTTGAATGATTGGGTAAGAAAAAAAAAAAAGAGAGACAGAAAAGCCCTTAATAAGAAGGGAAAAAATAATGCTCTAGGCGAGAATCGAACTCGCGATCTTCAGATTATGAGACTGACGCCTTAACCGACTGGGCCACCAAAGCATTTGTTGAAAGGAAAAATGGTTTTCTATATTCATCAAATGAAAGTAGTGAAAATCAATAAAATATCGATTAAATTGTCAAAGTTTTAACTAAGTTGATATAATATTGGATAGATTAGGTTGCATATTCCAGCATCTCGTCAAAAAAATTATAATTCAAATTTCATGTGGTAAGAATAGAGAAATCTGGTCAATAAAGTGGTACCAGCAAACAGTATATCTCCCTATTTCCAAGACAAAGATATTTAATGTAAAAAAACTTGCTCTTCACTTGATCACTCATTAATTCTCACTTAGTTTGTGGGCATATTCACTTCACTAATTTCTTATATACCTAAAGAAATTTTCTTAACTGGGTGCACCTATTAGTTGGTTCCCGACCACTTTCGGTACCAGCAAACGTACCTCTCAGGGAAATATAGCCTATGTGTGAATTGCTTATTTACTCACTCACTAACTCGCTGCGCAAGTCCTTAACAAATAACTAAAATTCATAACCTAATCAATTATAAACAATCAATTGCTTACCGTGCTTACCCAAGGCGGCCTTGAATGCCTCCAAGTATTGATCATCCGTCAATGTAGCCAATTCGATCCTTGTCTCATCGTATTTTGTGTCAACTAGATCTCCATCTTCCATCATCTTCAAAACGGCCTGCACGGTTTTCTCTCTTGAACCTGGGATGCTCTTGATGTTACCGGTGATCCAGAACCCCTTGGCAGTAAGATTCTTAAAAATGAAAAGACTGGTGGGTAATGAGACTGGCTTCATCGACATGCCACCGTAGGTTAACAAAGTTGCGTCCTTGCCCAACTTTCTTGCCAACCCCGTTGCGCTTGATCCACCAACACAATTCATACCCAATTTGATCTCTTTACCATTCAACCACGACTTGATGACCGATCCAAATTCCTTAGAACCGTTCTCGGTCTCGGTGATCACGTGTGTGGCACCCAATTCCATCAATTCCTTCTTGACATCCTCAATGTTATCTCTGTCTCTGACGATGGAAATGGATTTCAAGCCCAACTTATTCCCAATTTGAATTGCAGCACGCCCCACCTGGGAGGTCCCACCATTTTGAATGAACCAATCACCCTTATCCAACTTTTCATAGTAGGTCAACATTTGGAATGCTGAGGAGGGGTTCACTGCAATTGTTGCTGCTTGTTCAATCGAGATTGTTTGAGGAATCTTTTGCAGTTGGTTGGCCCTCGTCAAAGCGTGGGTGCACCAAGTACCGAAATTCACCCCGTTGGGGATGCACCAATCTCCCACCTTCAACTCTTCCACCAATTTACCCTTTGCAACAACTTTAAAGACCCCTTCGTTACCGGTAACGGCAGCAGGAGTTTCCAGTTGTGGCAAGGATTCCTGGGACAGAACTGGCTTTGAGGGATAAACGCCCTGGATTTGGTTGATATCCGATGGATTCAATGGGGAGGCCAATGACTGAAGAATGACCTCGTTTGGCTTCAAGTTGGATGGGTCCAATTTGTAGCTGTGGGTTTTCAACACATCAAATGGCTGGCCGTGCTCGCTGTACACAATGGCTCTTGCTGTGATTGTCGACATTGATCTCTTCAGAAAAGACGTGATCATTGCAGGATTGTCTGAACAGTCACGTATAAAAGGTGGAGTATTTTTCGCATCAATTAGTGGGGAAGCCAGACAAAGCAACGGTTTTTATTACGTGAAATTTGAGAAATTCGAGGTGATGATGCATGAGAGTGAACCATCAAGCCAAACTCATCTTCCACTTGACAAAATATGGAAAAAAACCACCGTCTTTTTGGCTAATTTCATCTTCAATTGATAGAAATATTGGATTCAAAACTCGTGACTGGAATCGGAAATGCCAAAAATGTGGGTTCTTGAAACAGCAATAAATTGTAGTGGCACTTACTCGGGAAAATGGGTCCTATCTTAACGTTTAAAGCCTTATCAGTGCTTATTCCTGTATTTTGAAACGAGAAAATGCCAATTGAATTAACCACTCTTCACCATTGCACCAGCTTTTCACTCTTTTTTCCCCAGCTTGGAAAAATAAATCTTACCAGATATATCAATCAATCATGGTGGTAATATTGAGCCTTGTATTGGAGCATTCAACCTTGTTCCTGGACAATTGCTATTGTTCTTGATGTTATCAGGTGCCAAAATGTCGGTTGAAAATTTTTGTCTAGATGAGACTTCTCATTTCTCTTGTTTGATTAGTGGGCCTCTAGAGATGGAAAGTGGTCGGAAGGTGGTGGAAGGGATTCATCTGCCTGGCGTGAAACAAGTGAAGACTTCAGCACAAAAAACTCAATCAGCTTCGCTTCTTTGTTTGTTGAATACAACAACTTCTTCCTCTTCCTCTAACAATGGATCAGCTTCCTCGGATACGGACACGGATACGGAAACCATGAGTGGGTTTACAAGGTTCTCAAACTGTATTCCGGAAAAGGTGTTTCCGAGCTTTCCAATCTCTCCAATGAACATATCGGCAAGCTTTGGCAAGTTTCAGTTGAGTGGTGGGGAAAACAGTAATACGAAAACACCACCCACTGCAAACGGACCCAACATCTTCAAGAAGATGATTTCTCGAAAGGCACTGATCCCCAAACTGAAGGCCTTTAAGAGAATTTCGGACGAGCTTCAAATAGAGAACAGTCCCCTCGACGATGAAATTCACCATGAGCTGATGATCACCTCCGCGTTGAACAACGATCCCCTTGGAATTAAGTCAAAGGAGGGCGGCTATCAGGAACGATTTGAGTTGATCAACAGAGCAAATGAAGCCTGGAATAAGAACAGAAGGGTCAGCACATCCTCCCTCGAATCGACAAGCAGGACTGCCAGATCTATGAGCAGACGAGGCTCCCTGACAGGCTTGAATCTGCTCAACAAAAGACATAACAATCAAAAGAGACGCATAGATGCCGACGAATCTCTCGACGACTCCGACGATAATTGGAACCACAAGAGAAGATTGGTGAGCGTCTCAAATTCTCCGATCCTTGACGGATCCCCCTTTGATCTGCCCATTTCCAGAAGAAATTCCACTCTGTTGCCGTCGATCTACAACGCCTCCGAGGATTTGGAGATGATGCATCTGAAGTAGGTCACGTGACCGGCACGGTTGCGGATACAGCCGTGATTTTTTATCACGATAAGTGGTGGCTAAACCCGCCGGTTTCCTATTTCTTCACCACGGGTCATCATGGTGGAGAACAGGTCAATACGAAATGCTCACTTGGTTTCTGAGCTGGTTGAGGACAATAGGGGTAATCGAAAGACGTCCAATTTTACGAATGGATCCGATGATCCAGCTACTTCGATAGCTGCATCGGGCTATTCGATCAAAGATCCACCAAGACCGGAATCGTTCATTTACGGGGGCGATATGATGTCCATAGATTCTATGAGTAGATCGGTTATCAACAATGAGTTCAATAACAACACCGATCTCGATCTTTTCGATGATAACCACTCTTGGACTACGTTGGCAAGAGCGGATTTAAAATCTCCGATAGCGAAGAGATCCAATTATGAACTTCCAAGCTCACCACGAGATCATTATCATCAGCAGAGAAGAAAGTCAAATGTCAGTAGAGTTCGACAAATCAACCAAAAGTACCCGAAAATCAGTTACCACTCGCTCGAAAATCCCACGTTTGATACGCTCGAGGACCAGGAGGAGCTTTATACAATAGATTCATTTCATAAGAACGATTTCTTGATCCCATTGCCCCAGGAGAGGTCGAAGTTGCTGACCTACCCAAATACTTCGTTCATTATATCACCCCATGATTATAAATCATCCAAAGCCCAAGAATTGACGATGTGGAGCATGGTGTCTAGGATTGTGTATTGGTTCACCTGCACCATTTTATCTTTCTTTGTGCTACGAATCGTGACTTTGAGAGCATTTAATAACCCCATCTTAGAATTCAATGTCGCATCAATCAACAACGTTCTAATCAGTGAAGAGATTTTAATGATAGATCTGAAAACACAGGCAATCAATCTCAATTACCAAAATATCGAAATTTGGGACCTGGATCTCGACATACTCCTGGTAACAGAGAGGGCAAGACTAGACCCTTCCAGGGGTGGACCATTGACAATTCTACTGGGAAACACGGATAAATTTTTGACCCCATTGAGTTTCCCCGGTTCCTCGTTTTACTTACCGGGGATAACACCCCTTGAATCGACAGCTCAGCTCAAGCTCTACAAGCCGGGTCAGAGTTTCCAATTTAATGACTCCAATTTAACACGGGATCAATGGTTACAAATCTTCAATTCTCAGTTTAAGTTGATCATTCGGGGAACCTTAAAGTATCAGCTCCCACTGAGTTGGAGGGATGAAATCATCAACGCCAACTCCGAGACAACCGTCAATCTTTTCTAATCCATTCCTATTATTTGTACTATTAAAATAGCCCTTTGTTACATGTAAATCTTTTCCAATCCAGTCCTATTGTTTGCACTATTAAAATAGCTCTTTGTCACATTTCTTGACACGAGGTGGGGCCTTTTCAATCAATGCATCTAAATCCCCCCTGATCTTGCGTTCCGTGTCAGTACCCCTCTTCACCCTCACCAACAGTCTTTTATCCACTGCTGGACATTGAATACCTGATTCATTCGACTCTTCATCTCTCAGCCAACACAAATCACAACGCCTGCCCACCGGAGTACACACACTCTGTCCGAACCCCACCAAAACCGGGTTTATTTCCTCCCAAAGCTCCTTATGGTTTCTCAACATCTCTTGTAAGCATTTTCTCACGTATTCTGGATCCATCTTATCGCTGGAGCCCTTGTGGGGAATCCAGTTATATAAACCACACATACGGGCCATATGGGTGTCGACGCTAATGCCCACTATCTTTCCCGTACCTAACATGATCAAAATACTCATTTTAGGCCCTATGCCTTTGAAAGATGTGAGTTCATCCAACGTTTGCGGAATGTCGCCGGCGTATTCATTGATGATACGATTTGCGGCTAATTTGAGATATTGGGATTTTCTCTTATGAAACCCGATAGGATTTATCAGCGTATCCAATTCATCTTCCGCGGTCTTGGCAATAGCTTCCACGCAAAGACCGTTAGGGTATTCAGGCAAGAACTTCACGTGTAATCTCTGCATCACCTGGAAATTCACCTCATCTTTTGTTTGTGAGGAGAACATCAAGGAAACAAAAAGCTGAAATTTGAACTCTGTACTATGGGTCACTCCGGGTCGATATTCCTTCAGAGCTTCACCTTCAACAGTTTGAAGGTTTTTTATTTGGTCCATATCTAACTCTATGATCTTTCCGCTCTTTTTATATTCCTTTGTGATTCCCTCCAATATTTGGGGGATCTTGACGCATCCAAAGACATCAACGGGGGTTTTGATCAATCTGCGCATCTTTTTGATCTCCTTGTACATTGGCCAGAAGTGTGGTGGTGGGTTCAATTGATCGGATTCCAATTTGACATGATCCACTTTTCTCTTCTTTGTAGCTGAAGTTTTGAACTTTAACATTTCATCTTCAAAGGTTGTCACTTTTGTCACCTTCCGCTTGGCAGGGGACACCACCCCGGTCACAGGAAAGTGTTTGCTCACGGTCATTTAGAAGCAAGCTGTTAGCTGAAAATCCTAGCAGAATCGCTCAGCAAAGTGTTAGTTAGAAAAAAGATAATCGTTTACTTGATAAGATAAATATGGATATCTACACTTCAACCTCGACCATGATGGGAATATGGTCACTAGGAAATTCCTCATTTGGAAAACCCTGCCATTTCGCAAGATAGTCAGGGTCGATTTCTCCCAAGACCTTTGTGAATTTGAGATCGTTTTCTCCATCATCTAGTTTACAGCTAATGGAACCATCGTTGAACCACATGTAGTCGATGATGCCCTTGAATTTAGGGGTGTATGTGGTTTTTGTGAATTCCTTCGAATCGTATAGGGTCTTATAGGGGCTCTTGAAGCATCCCAATGGGTTGAGGACAACATCGCCCTTTTCAAAGCCCTTACCGTAGAAATGGACCCACCTTGGGTCCTTTGCTGTGTCCAACTTCCCTGTGGACATGAATTCGTACACCATTGAGTTGGGCTCGCTGTTGAAATCTCCCACCATGATTATCTTTGGTTTCTCCACATCCAGTATGCGGTTCACCGCCTCTTCGTTGTCCACCTTGTAATGCCTCTGTATTGTGCGTCTGATCAACTTGGTGAGTAGATACGTCTGCATGAACTTGACGTCATCGTGCTTGGGCGACCAATAAAGATGGGTATTGCTAATAAATGCCATTTCTCCGGTGACCTTATGTTTAAGCACAGCTATCAAGGCCACGGTGTTCCGCACACTGAGTCTTTCCTCGGTGTCTCCCACGTCTCCAAACTCCTTCTTGAAGTAGTCTGCCAGATGGATCTTCTGATAATTCACCAGCTCAAACTTGTCCTTTTTGTAGAAGATGCTTACACCATCCATCATATTGGCTCCCTTGGTCCAATAACCCGGAACTGGTTTTCTCACAAAGAGGGAGGAGAAGCCCCACGAGGCAAACTTCCCCTCCCAGTGGGTCTTGTAAACTTGATATTCCATCTCTTGAAAACACATGATGTCATTCAACGACCCTAAGTCCTTAAACTGATTATCCAATCTTGCCAGCCGGTGGCGCCAATTGGTGAAGTCTGGCGGTAGGTATGAGTAGACTGACTCCCACATGTAATGTCTGCAGAGAATATTATAACTCGATATTCTAAGATGATCTCTTGTAGGAGACATCGGTTCTAACTGGATCAGATGCCGATGGTTAAACACTGAGGCCCCTGGAGACCCTGCTGCGATTGGAATCGCAAAGTGAGGTTTCTTTCCCGTGGGGGCATTCAGCCTGTGAAGATGGTCTCCAACCATGTCCTTTAGCACTCTTATTGACATCGTTTCTCTTATCACCGTTAAAAGAATACGAAGAAATTTTAGGGTGTTTGGAGTATTTGCAACGAAATCATCAATGTACAGGAAACTGACGAGCGCAGCCGGTCTGTGAGCCTGTCGTCTTGTTTCTCGCCATACATGAGAAATTAGAGAATGTTCTTAGTGACGAAATGGGAACATCTTTGTGAAGAGTCAATGGTGATGTTTTTTACATCAACCATCTTCATCTAAGAGATGGGGAGATAACATGTGTTTGATATTGCGGAATGTTATATTTAAGCAAGTAACAATAGCAAGGAATTAGTGGGTGAATAAGTGAAAGCTGTCCTGTTTCACTCCGATTGACATTCTTAATACTAAGCAATCTGCTGTCTGGGGTGTTTGAAATGAAATGAATGATTAATAAAGGCTAACGAGCGCAGTGAGTTGGTGCGTGGGCGAATTGTCAATTCTTATATTGAAGTAAACATCCTATAAAAATCCAAGAATCGAAGATTTCATTGCCAGTGTATTGAATGGTGACGTTACATTATCAAGACTCTGGAAAAGATCTTGTGTAAGAGGAAATGTTAAGAAATTGATTTGTGAACTGAATTCTAGACAGCCAAATGGATACACAGCAGGAAACAAACGAATAGAGTGAGTGAATAACCAGTTCTTACATTAAGGGCAAAACGAATGCTTTCGGGCGATTCCGTGATTCATGACAACTTGCCAAAGCTCCTGGCCTTGTCTTGGATGCACAGTTGGCTAGGAGAGACGGAGAAAGTTTTTGTTTGCTGGTATCGGACGTGCTTAGTGAATGAGCAAATGGTGTAGTTTCAGACTGGCTACGGTAGTTAGTGAGTGAATGGTGTCGTTTCTTACATTAAAGGCCCGAGAAGCACACATTACTGAAGTATCCCACGATCGCATGTGGCACGCAACCCCCAAACTCGTGTCTGTTGTATTTGGAACGAAATAAATACTTAATGTACAAAATTAACTACGTCTTCCTGGTGAAGCCGCCAAAGTCGGCCTTGGAACGCTTTCCAGAAGAGGCCACCTTCTGGAACTCGAAACGGGTCACAAGAGGAATGTGATCACTTGGGAAATACTCGCTAGGAAAACCAATGACCTGTTTGGTGTATTTGTGGTCCACACCACCAAGCACCCCCTTCACCGACAGGGGACCCATTGAATACCAGATGTAATCAATGACCTCGGTGAAGGTGGGGGTGAAGTTGGTGAAAGGCAACTCACCAATGATGTCATACGCGGATTTCAAGTGGAATGGATGGGTCAACCCCTCCTCCGTATACTTTCCATAATCTCTATCCTTCAAATCCTCGTGGCCCTTGGAGGTACCCTGAGAAATATACTGATAAACCGCGGAATTATCCTGGGAGTTGAAATCACCACAGATTACCAAAGGCATCTTAGTCAAATCATCCTTCAAGGCCGAGAACTGCTTCACCACAGATTGAATCTCCTCCAAGAGGACGGCAACTTGCAACGCCTTCACATCGTTGAACTCGGGATCCCAATGCAAATGGGTGTTTGCAACAATCACCTTATTACCCGAATTGATATGCTGCAAAACAACCAAATTGGCAACGTTATCCTTGGTCTGGAATCTGTTGAAAACATCCTTCGAGGCCCTTTGGCCCATGAAGTACGACCCGAACTCCAAATCTTTCTTATCCACCAACTTGAAGACATCCTCCTGGTAGAAAATGGCACAACCATCCACCTTTTTCGCGTTCTTCTCCGTCATCGTCCTAGCCCTGGTTTTGGCGTGGAAAACACCCAAGTAACCCTGTGAAAGCATCAAAGGAACCCAATGCTCCTCATATGTGCGGGTCTCCACCTCCTGTAGACAGATCACGTTGGGTTTCAATTGAAGAACCTCCTCAGTCAATTTCTCCCTCCTTCTGTCCCAATTCAAGACCCAAGATGGGGTATACTTATACATCTTTTGGGTGGCATAATGTTGACATAAGGAATTGTATGACATGATGGTGAAACTCTTAGCCTTTGAATCATGTAAGTCTAAAACGTTTGCCTCCCTCTCCACATCAACCACCTCTCCGTCATCATTAAATTCAATCCATTTTCTCGGTTCCGGTGGAGCCAAAGAGGGGGAATAGTCCCTAAGATGCATGATTAGGCCTCTTGTTCCCTTTTTGGCAATTATATTCACTATCTCTCTATCGATTTGGGAGTTACCCTCGATCCCTAAAAATTCCAACGCCAACAGGTTGCTGAAAGAGTTTGGGATTGTTGTGATGTCGTTATCAAAGAGATAGAGGTATCTCAAATTGAATAACATCCCTAACTCGTTTGGTAACTCCTGAATGTTATTGCTTGATAAATCGAGGATTCTTAACGACTTCAAATTGCAGATTGCCTTGGGAATCACCTTCAACTTGTTGCCGTTTAGATACAACCTCCTGAGAAAGGTGTAATTGAACAACTTTGGTGATATATTGATCAATTTTTGACCGGATAAATCTAGACCGGTCCACAACTGTGTGTCGTTTTCCTTGATTCTAATTCTTTGATCTTCCAATTCCTCGTTCACTGCGTCCACATTCGCCGATCCTGTTTTCTTTGCGATCACCGAGTTTGAAAGCACCGGTGTGCTCACTCCGTTGGCCTGAGTCGTACTGGACGAGTCCGCGCTCAAAGAGGATTCCGTGATTGTTGAACTGAGCAAATTCTTTGTTATATCAACAATTGTTGAACTTGACCCATCCTCATCGTTGAGCATGTCACCACCTAACAGGATGTTCTTTTTCGAGGATATTGCCGCCTGTCTGGCGTAATAATGCGGCTGTTCGCTTGTCTGTCTTGATATCATCACCAATTCCTGTTGATGTTTCCAGTGTAACGATGATGAGATTGAGTTATCCACCGGGATGGTCTTAAAATCGTAGCTGGGTTGATACAGAAGGTGAGAGCTTGCTGAACCCGGGCCTGGACCTAGTCCTTGGGGCTGCTGTTGATTGTAAAGCTGTTGCTGCTGCTGTTGGGAGAGCATGGCCTGTTGTTGTTGTTGTTGCTGCTGCTGTAAATGAAGCTGTTGTGCCAACTGTTGGACCGCGTTTTGGTTCTGACCTTGGTTTTGGGAGTTTTGCTGTTGCTGATTCAACACGTTAAACAAGAGATTGCTTGATTGGCCCTGCTGTTGGTTACCTCCTTGTTGTATTTGCTGAATTTGTTGCTGCAATTGTAACTGGACGTTTGAAAGGTTCTGATTTTGGCCGTTATTCATTCTAAAAGGCACACCCTGTTGATGGTACACCCCTTGGGCAAGTAATTTCGTCGGATTCAGGCCTTCTTGCTGCTGGACTTGGTTTTGATTCAATTGTTGAAGGAGTGTTTCTTGCGCGTTAAATTGACCCCCCTGTTGTTGCTGTTGTTGCTGAAAAAGCGCAAACTGGTTGTTTCCCTGAATGGGTGGCTGGGGCTGCTGGTTTGGAGGCCCCTTCTGCTGCATTATGTTCATTTGAGCGTGATTTGCCACTAAAAATGGGTTGGTGATGAAGATGAAAAAAACAATCCGGCGGCCAGCAGCGGTGCACAGCCTGGAAACAATAAAAAGCGCTCAGCAAAAAAATACAATTCATTAAAAATACAAGAAAGTTGATAATCACCAAAGGGAGAAGAACGGTGATGACGCAGAGGGGTTTGATTGACCGCCTTGTCCACATCTTCCTGTTATGGCCAACTGGGGACTCCATCGCGTCACAGGAGGTTGCATTGTTGTATCGTTTGACACCTCCTTGACCTTCCTACTGGTGTTGTCAGTGATGACGGTGAAGGAGGGAGAAACAACGTCCAAATTATCCAACAAGGGCTTGATAACGTGGAGACCTTGATATTTGTCCACAGTATTGAAAATAGCGTCGAGCGGGATCCAGTTCAATTGTAATTCTCTGAACTTCACGAGTTCGGAGTCATACGCCTTTTCGGTTTCTTGCCAAGTCAAGGATCTCTTTCTATAGGAACCGATAACAGGCCACATCAAGTTCCACACAGGGTCCCGCTCATCAAACTTTAATGGACGTTTAAGAGCAGCTAACTGTGGATACTGGGTGTATAGCTCCTCAGTCCCGAATAGTAGACAGACCTGCAAATCAAGCATGTAGAGCTTGCTGTCAAACTTGAACGCATAATAGGGCCTGTAGGACAGGGCCTGGTTGAAATCAACCTCCTCAAAGGTGGCGCGTTTCAATCCGTAAGGATAGTAAGATCTGATGAACTTTCTCTTCTCCATCTCCTGCTTGTGAACCTCGATCCTCCTCATTTTCGCCTCCTCATCCTGCTGCTGTTTGATTATGGCCTCCTCCTCTCTCTTTTTCGCTCTTTCCAGCTCGATGATGGCCTCCTTTTCACTTTTCCGCTTCTCCTCCAAAGCCTCAATATTACGGGCAATCTCCAGCTCTTTCACCCTCTTTCTCTCCAAACGCTGTTGTTCAAGAACTTCTCGCGCATTTTGGGCCTCAATCTCCCTCAATCGTTGAGCCTCGATTTCCTCCGGTGTAGGTGTCTGAACTTTAACCACAGGAACAGGCTCTTCCTTCTTGACCTTCTTAACAGTTGGCCTCGAGGAAATCTCATCCGCCTTCTCCTTAACCAGAGAAATGTCCTCAGCAACCACTGCAGAGTCATTCTCACTCATTTTCACATCCTCGTCCTCACTTTCAACAACCCTCTTTCTTTTCTTCTTGGACTCCTTGCCGGGCTCGCCTTTGTCCTTCACATTCTTGGAACCCTTCATTGCCTTCTGTAGAAGATCCGCCTCCTCTTCATCATACAAATCACTTTCCTTCAAAATATCCAATGCGGTTCTGCCTGTTTTGTCCTTGGCATCGGCATTGGCCTTATTCACAAGAAGCAAATTGACGACATCCTTATGGGCTTTCCCTACAGCGTGCATTAGAGAATTCCATCCGTTCTTGTCGGAGTAGTTCACATCTGCCTTGAAAGCTATTAAAATTGAAACCAATTCACCATACCCATGCTTACTCGCAATCATGAGCAAATCCTTGGGACATTTCTTATCCAGGTTGGAGAAATACTGAAGAACGTAATTGACGTCGTTTGCAGCAACCCGCTCGTAAATCTCTTTTCTGCCCTCCTTGGAAACCAAATCGTAGAATTTAGGCGTAGAAATAGGCTGTTGAAGAGAATCCCCCTCTTCATCCTTGTGGTCTCTTTTATAATCCTTGATTGCCCTAGCAAGCAGCTTCCTCAATTCCTTGACTTCGGCCATATCCTCCTTATCATCTAAGTCTTCATCATCCGCAACAACATCCAATGCTGTATCCCCTTGAACGTTCATCAACAAAGGATTGGCACCCTTTTCTAGAAGGAGCTTCACAGCTTCAAGATGCAAATTCGATGAGGCATCAATCAAAGCAGTGTCTTTGTCATAATCGCCTGTCTGAGCATTAATGTTGGCTCCATTGTCCAACAGCAACGCTATTATATCGGTATTACCATTCAATGCAGCCTCATGCAAAGACGTCACACCTGCAAAATCCGCATCATTCACATTAGCACCTTCAAGAATAAGCCTTTCTGCATGTTTATAATCTCCTTTTTTGCATGTTCTTTGTAGAATCGACCTTCCTGATGCGTCCCTTTGACTTTTCACTTGTTTTGTCTTTTTCACCGCCTTTTTGACAAGTTTTGGTTCAGGTTCAGGTTTTGGTTCAGGTTTTGGTTCAGGTTTTGGTTCAGGTTCCGGCTCTTCTTCCTCTTCATTACTCTCGTCTTCTAAGGTCGATGCCCTCCTCATCAGTCTATGCAGTCTTCTACTTTTTGCAGACGGTATTGGAATATCCTCTTCAAAGTCAGTTTCTCCCTCCTCTTCATCACTGGGATCCTTGCTCTTTCTCTTGCTCACTTTGATTGGTTCGTCTGATTCCTGCTCATCCTCCGAATCCTCCTTTTGATTCTCCTTTTGATCCCTTCCATCATTTCGATCCTCTTTTCTGCCTTCATTTCTTTCCTCCTTCTTGACTTTCCGGACCGCATTTAAAGGTCGCTTCAAATTCCTTCGGGAAGAGAACATTTCCCTCGTCTTGGCAATTGCCTCTTCTTCGTCCTTCTTTTTTAAATCCTCTGCAGAAGCTGAAGAAGCAATTGGCTGTTGGTGGTTACTATGATTCCCGTGTTGTTCCCAATCTCGTCTCCATCTATCGTTCTCATATCTATTACCATAATAACCATAATCTTGTGGACTGTATCCACCCTGATAGCCCTCATAACCTGGCGGTCCTTGTGGTGAACCTTGAGCACCTTGCGACCCCTGGGGGGCACCACGCGAGTAGGAGTCTCCGTAATTTCGCTGACGGTAACCTCCTCCGTTTCCTGTGCGTCTGTAGCCTCCTTTATAGTGGTTATTTCCCTGATAATATCCTCTATGGCTGGCCATTTGGTTTCAACAGGAAGAGGAGAGGTAGAGAGAAGTGTTTTTCTCACGTAATCGATATTACTTTGGACTTACTTGGCGCAGCAGAGTGCCAACCGGTGAATTTTTTCGCAGTAGCGCGCCCACCACCTACTGAATCAAACAGTAGCTTGCACGCAACGTGTCTAAAACGCGGCCTAGCTTTCCCAGTGATTAGCACGAGGGAGTGGAGGAGGGTATAGAAAAGGAAGTTTTAATTTTACGTAACACAGACTATTTGATATTCACTCACCTGAGTGACATAACAGTGATATGGAAGAGTGAACTAAGATGAGGATCCACTAGTTCGCAGCGGGTAATCCATCTTATTCTCATTCGTGCATTGGCATACTCATGATCGGCTCCTCACACTGGCGTTTCTGTGTGTCGCAGTAAATTTCCCAGTAGCGCGTGCTCCGAAGTAAATTTCACAGTGTTCAGTGGGCGAACTACCCATCATACCAATCCTTATTGATGAATATCTACTTGAACTTATTGGGGTATTCTATTCTAATTCCAATACTTGAATTCATACCCAATCACCCAATCACCCAATCACCCAATCACCCAATCACCATCAAAACCCGGTCCATCGCTGTAGCAAAACTAATAGCAGAGAGATGGCACCCAGTAACGACTTGATTAAGCCAAATAACTCGCCCCGCTCTTACTGGAGCCACCAATGTCGTTCACACACTCTCCTCGCCTATTTCGCGGCTAAAGGTCTGCCTTGTTCTCCCACTGAAGCAAATCCATGACAAGGTTTAAATTTGGAGCAACTGCAGGCACAAGCTTCCTCAACTCCTCCACTGTGGAGTGGTAACCCTGTCCGGTGTATTTCAGTAAAAAAGCCACCACAAGTGATGCAGAGCGGGAGATCCCACATTGGCAATGAACAAGAACGCGTTTACCCTCCTCCAGCCTGCTGGAGATGAGCCCTGTAAGATAGGGGAGATCGTTCAAAATACGTGAATGATGGTCCCAGTCCGCCTTGATGTATTCACACGGGAGATCCTTGGAAAGATCGGGCAACTCACTGGTGACGTTTATCACCACATCGAAGTCCTTGCACTGGTCAATTGTGGGCTCCGAGTAAAGATATAAGTTAGGCATCAAGACACAGATCGGTCCCGAGGGGTAGGAGCAGGAGGGGGTTGGTAGAGGCATCTCTAACGTGTCTATTTTCTGATCATCTGTTAAGGGATTGATCTTGATTTTTGTGGGTATTCGTAACGATATTGATTGGAAGTTTTTTCTAAGATCCGAATTGGAATTCATTCTAACGTAAGGTCCCTGTGGGAGATCTTGAAATACCATGGTAAGCACGAATAATGGGCCCAATTTGACTGTATTGAATTGAGTTATTATTAGAAAATTTTTTTACTGAGATTGGAGATCTAGAATACTGCGCCACACTGCACCAGCCACGCGCTCACGGTGATGTATTGGTAGGTTGAGAACGCTCAAGAAGTCTTGAATAGACCCACCCACCCCAAAGTAGATGTCCTTTGCAGCCACCAAACACGTGGTTCCTTTGCTGTACAATTCCTGGACAATTTGGGCCAAGAGGGGGTAAGTTTCAGGGGAATAGATTGTTTCGCTCGTCACCATGAGACTGTTGGAGAGGGGGACTGATTGATTGAAGAGATCCATCCATGCTCTGCTCCAGCCGCCGGAAATGAAGTTGAGATCCACTTTATTCTTCTTCAAATCACCGAGAAATCCGGCGATCAGCTCCTCCGTAATGAGAACATCGTTACGTTCCGTATTGACACCTTTTGTTGTGAGGTACCATGTCAAAAACAAGTTAGGCACGGTGACCAACCTTAGGACGGGATAGTTGTAGTCTGTAAGGATCATTTGAATTCCTTGGGTGCCCTGAATTAACACCTGTTGAAGGAAATATAACGATGGTAAGGAAGTACCACAGCCAATCTCGACAAAAGTCCCATTGCCCTCTCTAAGTAGGGTTTGACACTTGTCCATCTGCGAAAGGTATCGGATGCAATCATAAGAGCATTCCCAAGACTTGAGTCCACCCTCATACACACCTCTCTTTAAATCCACATCACTGGAGCCAATGAGGATATCGAACTCGTCTTCCTTGTCCTTTTTAGTGCTGATCGTGTCCTCCAATTTCAGCTGATGCTGGACGTCGTGAAGCTGTCTTCTGTAGAGATGGAGGTCGTTATTCACCCTCTCAAAGGATATACGCACGTCCTGCAATGATCTGAGGATCGACTCCAATGAATGGATAGAGCTGGGTCTGTTATCCTCACGCACATCAACCGTATCCAAATTTATATTGGATCTGGTTAATGTTGGCTGCTGAATCTCATCCTCTTCATCAAATCCGAAGCTGAACCCCATTTGGCTTGATCAAGTCAAATATGCACAACAAGGTGAAAAAGACGGTGAAAATTTTAGAGGCCCGTCAAGAGCTGCAGTGGTGTTGAGAAGCTGTGATGTTGAGATTTTGATCGAGGTTGAAGCATCGAAATTAACCATATTGTCCAGTTGCATTGATTTAAATTGCCATTTGTGACAATTTAAAGCTGGTTATCATGAGATGGCTTTCTGAGCAAAAAATTATGATCAATTCAACATCATAAAGAATGCTGTGTCACGAGGGTAGTTTGAAGATATGGATGCTGATTGGATTTTTGTTTTGATCACGGTCGCATTTGTTGATTGATTTCCTACAATTAAAAGACACTGTTATTGTTCTGAGCAAAAACAATACTTTCCACTCAACTTATAGAGAAGATTGCTAATATCACAGGGTTAATTCAAGACTGAAAATATTTAAAAGAAATTGACAAGTTAATTAGATGAAATATACTTTTGTGAGGTGTTAGCAACTTGAAATTAACCTCCCCAGTGATAGATTCTCAAACAAGAAAGGACAATCAGTACATATGTTTAAACCAATAGATATCAGCTTCTTTTTTGTGGATTTTTCATTCTCTCTTTTTTCAGTACCCATTTCATTCATACTCTCACCCTCTTATAATTGCCCTTACTCCCTCCCTGTACCCACCTGCACCCACCATCTGCACCTGCTCAGCACATCCGTACACCGTCTCTCCCTCAAAATTCTTCTTCACTGAGGAGAAAAAATCTCTCCAATGAGAGTGCAATCAATTCATCACAAAGAAATGTTGAGACAAGCCGGTAACAACGCCCTGAAGGGGTTATTACGTCCAAGATTCCTGTCAACAGGTGCTCCATTGTCACAGGCCGCAATTTCTCCGGCCGCAGCCGCATCTGGTTCGGTTGTTGCTACCAGACCTGAGGGATTCAGAATTCCTCGTCCTGCAACGTGGGAGGAATCAAAGGAAGGTGCGATCTCAAAGGCCACAAAGTGGTTCTTGCTTGCTGAAATGTTCAGAGGTATGTACATTGTTTTGGAAATGTACTTCAGAGCTCCATATACCCTCTACTATCCATTTGAAAAGGGTGCAATTTCTCCAAGATTCAGAGGTGAACACGCATTGAGACGTTACCCAAGTGGTGAAGAAAGATGTATTGCTTGTAAGCTTTGTGAGGCCATCTGTCCCGCACAGGCCATTACAATCGAAGCCGAAGAAAGAGTCGACGGTTCCAGAAGAACCTACAAATACGACATTGATCTGACCAAGTGTATCTTCTGTGGTTACTGTCAAGAATCGTGCCCAGTGGACGCCATTGTGGAGACTCCAAACGCCGAATACGCCACAGAAACCAGAGAGGAGCTGTTATACAATAAGGAAAAGTTACTGGCCAATGGTGACAAGTGGGAACAGGAATACCAATTCGCCGCCAACGCCGACGCCCCTTACAGATGACCCACCATCTCCTTTATTAAATAAACCCTTCTATTTATTCTTACATTAACATCAATCATATAGTAAAAACTTTTTCATTTGTAGATGCCTCTGGAAATGTCGACTTTCGAAGTCAAACAGGTCGATCGAGACCAACTATACAGGCCAGACGATACTGGGGACGTTTTTGATCCCCCCAGTATCAATCACGAAGAATATTCTTATGATTTCGATTTTGAAATCGTCGATGTGGAGCCTGAATCCGACCAAGAAGACCAAAAAGAGGATATTACAACACATAAATTCCACCTCTTTTCTAATCTGGAGAGTAAAGAGATCAATTTACAAGAGACAGCACCTGTAGAGCAGCCTGGGTACTTTTTAGACACGGACCAAAAGGATAAAGAATGGGATGAATGGGTGGCAGAGAGGAACAAATCAGTTCAACATTGCCATCTCTCGAAGTTTTCAGAGTTACAAAGATCCCAGTTTGAAATGGTGGCTGTTATGGGTGACGCAATATACAAAAACTCCCTCATCGTTCTTGATCACATTCCTCAAGATGAAGAAAGATCAAGGAAAAAGGTGGTGGAATTGAACGATCTGGGGTGGGAATCAATACCAAAGAAGAATAAAAGAGGTGTCCAGTCCCGAATGAAGTTCAAGAAATACCAAGAAAGACTAAAGGAAGAAAAAGAGAGAGAAGCCACAAAACAACACCGTAAGCATCACGATCAAACCAAACCTCAACAATCAAAGAAACCGTTCTTGGCCAAAAAGACAAAGACTTTTAAACCCTCCACAGCGGTGCCACTCAAACCCAAGTTCAGGACTGAATAGACCTCATCCCCTGATCGCATTGGTGACAATCAATTCCAAGTTGGCCTCGTTCGGTACAATGTCCTTCACAATGGTCTCCAAGTCGCTCATGATCGACTTGTAGTTTTTTGCAATTGGACCGCCTTTTGCCATCGCTTCCCTCACCTTGGGACCCGTTCTGGTGGAAAATTGGACCCAGAACTGAGTCTGGAAGTTTTCTGTTGATTCCAGGTCATGAGCTATTTCTTCCCATACGGTTGACAGTGGCTTCAACGCTGTTTCTACTAAAACCAAATTGGCACAGACCGTCTCTAGCCCCCTCAAAATCGTCCCGAGACTTTTGCTATTGTTTATGCTCCTTGTAAACGATTGAACACTGTAATTTACATTTGAATTGAAGATATCAACAACACCCCTCACCAATGCACGCCTATCAAGGGTTTCTATGGTTTCAAAAAGGAATCGCACCTGTTTAGAGTCTCGCAGAACATCGCTGTTCACCTGTGGAGATCTTCGTGTACTTGTTGTATAACTTGCCATCAGATTCAGCTCATTGACACAGGTTTGAAGTATCTGTATTCTCATCTCTTCCACCCCGTTTATTTGACCGTTTAACGACTTCAAGGACCTCAACTGGGGTGTTTTCTCTATGTGCTTCTGGAAAGCGATCGCCAGAGTCGCCAATTGATGCTGCTGCCTCCAATCCTTGGATGGCTTGGGTATGGAGTCAACTTTCGCCAAGATGAAGAGTGCCACCGTGGAGGCCCGCAACAATTTATTGGTATCCTTGATTCGCTTCATCACTGTGTGTATTTTCATGCAATCGTCGTATGGTTGGATCACCGAGTTATCCAACCGATCAAATGATCTCTTCAATTGTTCTGTTGAAAACTTGATTTTCGTCTCCATCTCGTTGTTTAAACCTTCAAGAGTGTTCAAATGTTCCGTTAGGCTTCCCCCGGTTGCAATTGCATCCTTGGTCAGCTTGGAAATGTCGTCCAGGTCAAATTTCAATGAATTCAGAGGTGTTGAAACATCCAATTTTGTATCCTGTGGTTGTGATGAATGTAGTAAAAGCTGATTGGCCACCTCTATTGGATCAAACTGGCCGTCTGTGTACTTCTCAAAAGGTGTCAGTGACATCTTGCCCTTCAATTTGAACAAATAATATCGAAACGATTATGAGACAAGCGTTGAGAATTTTTTGCTTCTTCCAGCCTCTTGTTGTTTATAACAAATGTTAGCAAGACAATCCATTAGAACGTTCCATTCCACAACCAGATCCCAATTGGCCAAGATCACTCTTATTGGTACCATTGGCTCTGACATCACGAAAGCTACCACTTCCTCCGGTAAGGAATACGTCAAGTACTCGCTTGCAGTGAATGGTAAGTCAAAGGGTAACGACACTGTCTCATGGTTCAACATTGCATGTTTTTCACCTCAACAAGTGACCTTCATGGAGAAATACATGGGTAAGGGGGCCAAAATTTACGTGGAAGGTGAAGCCACCAATTCCAGCTATGAAAAGGAGGATGGGTCCAAGGGTTACTCGTTCATGATCTTCCAAAACAACTTGGAGGTGTTGAAGTTCCCAAAGGCTAAGGAGGAAGAAGCTTGAATATTGTACTTTTAATTAACCCATCACATCCACCTCTGGAGATGACTTTGCCTTAAAATTATTTGTTTCTTTATATTGAGTTAATTTAGTTACTTGTTAGGACAGCGTAAATTTAGGTGATATGAAGTAAGAGCAGAAGGAAATACCAAGAGAAGAAGGGAAACTGAACCCAAAGCCGAACAATAATCTAATTGAAGAAGAGGTATTCAAATTCTTTCAAATTATCATCTTTACCCAATTCCAGTTCGGCACTCACCAATTGAGCTCTCATCATTGGATTATTGAATGCTCTCACATCCTCATTTAAGGAACTACCAACTTGGCTTCTACTGGCAGATGTGGTTGCAATTGAATGAGAATCAAACATATGTTCACCAGATTTGGTGTTTGGGGAATAACCTTGGAAATCGGTGTCAACTGGCGATTGACCCATTTCTATATCTTTAAATTGACCTTCATCGTCTTTGTCTCCATCACCAAGCTTGAATTTTGCAAAATACTTTGCCCTTTCATCAGTCTGGAATCTATTTTGGAGATATTTGATAAGAGGGTCTCCACCAAAAAACTTGATTATGTCTAAATACATCCTTGTTGCATCACTACCCAGGCCAAAGATCAAAAAGTTGACAAAAGAAATGGTGATAATGATCCATCTATTATAATCATGTAATTTGTCATGTGCAAAGGTGAAGATCATGCCCCAGAACAAAGTATGAATGACACTAGCATCATAAAATTTTGACGACAAATACTTCAGTTGAAGACCTAATAAAATCGAGAGTATAATCGATAAGAGGGTGACAATAAGACAGAAAATTAGTAACCTTGCAAAGCGTCTTATTGATAATCCGGAGTTAGTGCATAATAGAATATCCCGTGCTGCTTTCCGCTTTTGGTAGAAAATGATCAACGTGGCTGCAGATAGAACTGTTGCACAAAATGAAAAGAAGAAGATCCAAAAATAGAAGACGAGGACACTAATGGTGTTACTAGTTAATGTTGCAACACAACCAGTGTATCTCCAAATGGCATATCTTGTTGGTTGGGCAAAATAAGTGAACGCAGCCACCAACACTGGAAGCAAAATGCTCACAAAAACCTCCGTTACTGGTCGAGCCCATTTATTCTCAAACCAAAACACCGTAACGTCGTTTGCGAGAAAGATGAAGAACAATTTGAGCAAAATGCATGTGACCGAACTTGCTAATCCCACACTGATCCCATATTGCAATCTCACCATGATATCACACCAGCCATAACCTAACCAGGTGGTGTTGTAATTCTCACCACCCCAGACTATTGCACTCACAAACCCGTCAATTAGTTCAATCTGCAGATAAACTACCAGTACAATTGCCGGTAGGTTTCTAATCTTGATATGCCACAGTCCAGGGAAAATGTTCAATATGAATCCAATTGCCGTCAATGCAATGAAGGCTACCTGTAAATTAGCCATTTGATTTAGCTTAAAAGATGTATGTAATTGTAATGATATAGGGCAAAAATAAAACACTGTCATCATGCAGCCATTTTATCTAGTTTCAGAACAAGAATCAATCGGTGCTTTGGCTGCCATACTGGGTAACTGAGTGTTTCATGAGCTTCTTTGGCTTCCTTTTTAGGAAGGTGCTCCAAAACACTGCTCAGCAATATTCATTCACTGTATCACCAGGCAACTATCTGTATGCAATATGACGAATTAGGAGTCAGTGTGGTTGTCATTAATGGGAAAACTCAATAGCGCAAAAAATGGCAACAAAAATGGATAATTGGCAAAGAAGAGCTATCACGGTTCTTCCACACCACCGATTCAACTCAGAGCGGATTGCAACATGTGAGTCCCAATTGTAATATTTGATAGTGGAAAGGGTTGAGGGATCATTTAAATTATTAGATGACACAGGTTCGATATCTGGATCTTCAAACGGATTCAAATTTGGATCGTCAAATGGATTCTGATTCAAGTGGGGCTCAGTGAGAGTGGGTCTATCAGGGTCCTCCAGTTCCACGTCTTTAAACTGTCCATGGTTTTTAATCATACCCCAAATCCTAAAGTACCAAATAGGTAAAAATGTGAGAGGAAGTAGCAAGCCAAAGAGAAATAACTGTACATGTTAGTGTTCAAACTGATGGAATCAAATCAAGTATACTTACTTTGACACAATGGGGCAATATCTTCTTTTGAACCAAACAAGAGTCACAGTCACAAGTACCACACAAATCATTTCCAGTTCTGTTCTCAAGCCCTTCTAAGGTTGAAACTGTACCACCTACAGAATAGTACAATCTCATTGTTCAAAGATATTCAAATTCAGTGTTGCATTCAGAGATGGCCACTCACCCTCAATGAAAACATCCCATTTATAGTTGTTCTCGCTAAAACACATTTTGAACCAGCATCCTGACTGCGACCATGAAAGTTACCCTTTTTGGCAAAGACAATCGATGAATTCTAAAACGTCACATTATAAGATAAAACACTATCGACACTGTATATACAACCCAAATATTCGCCATGGTATCACTTTCTCGATCTGCCTCCCAAGCACTTATCGATGTGTGCGGCAAATCTACTGCCTGCAATTTTCCTATCACAATTAGTACACTTAAAATACGTGTCCTGTGCCGTACCTGTTGTTATCCGGTTCGCGTTTTCTCCAATCACCTTGGCGTTGTTCTTCATTGCATTCACGTAAATATCTTTGCCATTCAGAACCATCTGAAATCTACCAATATCAGGATCCTCTTCCTTGTTATTGGGATCATTGTAAAATTTAGGCTGGGAAAAGGTACCATATTGCTTCCTCGTCAACTTCTCCGCAAGCAGCTGATCCGAGAGGATCTGATATATAACGTCTGATACCATCGAATCCAACAATTGGGAACAGTACTGGTTATAAGATAATGAATTGTTGGTCATTCTTTTTATTGCACAAGGTATTTGCAGATACGTATCTCGTCCTAGTGGGCAGATACACTCTCTTCAACTATTTATAGTTGAACAATTGATATGAGAAAGATGGATTGGATCAAAGGTTAAAAAATTCCCCATCCCAGTAATAAAGTATGGATCTGGTAACCCCACCACCTACAGGTGAAGAGACCAATGGGTTGAAGCAAGCATTGCCTATGTCTCGCTCTAGTACTCAAGCGGGGGAATTCTCAGACGAAGAGGAGGACGAAGATGATCAAATACAGGATTGGTCAACTTTATCTACAATGAGAGGTAATAGGGGGCCTAAAGAGTTGGAACCACTTCTTTCATCAAACGATCGGTCGAAACTCAGTGATTATGATCAGACAAGATTGAATAAAGCAAGAAATTTAAGGTTCAATGCCCTCCAGGGGAAAAGAGGGGTGATAGTTAATACATTGAATGTTCAACAATCAACTATTAATATAAATTTGCAAGATTTAAGTGACTTGTTTATGGTCAATCCAAAGGGGAAATTTCTAGAAACAATGGGGGACATCGATAGATATAACATTTGTCATTTAACATTTGAAGAGGTGATTTATTTGGTGGAGAGAGGAAGTTGCTTAGCAAGATTTTGGCACCCCGATGAAGATAAATCGAAACTGTACCAATCATTGCCACCACTGAGTTTACAAATGGTGTATTCAGTTTTAATAAAAGATCAGAAAATGCTGGATCAATACATGGTGTACTCTATATTGAAAAGAGATGGATATATAGTATCTCGTCATAGCGAATTTGGAGGAATACAAAGTGAGAAGCAGAGGGAGGTAGTCAGGTCCCCAAATGTCATTAAACAGAATTTGGAATATAGCGGCTGGTGGATGAATTTGTGGGAATTAATGGGATTACCATTGAAGTTCACATTCTCCTATTTGGACATTTTCAAATATTTACATAGAAAGGTGTTTTTGCAGAGTGTGCCACCAAAAGGGTTAAAACCAAGTCAGAGGCCAAGATACATCAGTTTTAACGTATGGAAACCCACTGGGAACTTTAAAAAAAAGAACAAACCATTACCGGATTTTCAAATTTCGATAATGAAAGCAAATGAAAGGCTGCCAAATTATTCGGAAATAGTCTCATTGTTGGAACGGTCTCAAACTACGTCGTTGATACCTAGTGGGAAAAGAGGATCTGCAGAGCCAAGAGAGTGGAAATATGACAGGGGGATCAATATGAACAATTTAAGAACAAGCCCAATTAATATAACTATGGCGGTTGTCGATAATTCGATTGTCAATTTCATAACCTTATCCGACTGTTCTTTCAGTAGTGAGGGTCCAGTTTGGAGAGACCATTGGTCTACGCCTGTCCAGACGAAGAGAAAACCAAAGGCCAAGGCAGAGGATACCTCCAAGTTATTGAAGATTGACACTATTGACAAGATTAAAAAGATCATGCCATCGAAATCAGCCTCAACGCCAAATCTCTTATCAATGCAAATGCCAGAAAGCCAGTCATTGTAGGACAGCCGGTTAAATATGTATAGGATTTTCAATAGATTTTAAGGAATAAACGGTTATCAATGATTTTTTTCAATCCATCTCTATTGTGGAATTGCCGGATAAAATTCCCTCAATTTGGGTGAAATACTCAATATATAAGCAATTCTTACGCTAAATCCAGCTCAAAACAATTTTCGGGATGAAATTTGGTTCTTACGATGGATTTATTGACTCAATTGGCACAATAGACGAGGCGGCTATCTAAGAAAAGTCAATCAGATGATATGTCAAGGGACACAATTTCAATGTCTGTGTCTATTTTACCTTTGTTGTTTATTCACCTTTACTGGAAATTGGCTCCATTTGATGCTGCTGAGTGTTTTGACCACCAAGCCTAGGCACAAAATTAGCCTTGTCGAAAATGGGAGTGATGATCCTCTTTATTCTCGAAATACCTTCATTGTTGTCACCCAAATGATGCATACCCTCTAGCAATGTTCTTATCCTTTCATGCACAAATGAGCACATATCCTAAAGGGAAATTAGTCCGGAAAAACCCCACATTGTGGAAGAACATGATAGCACCAACACACCAACAAACCTCTGACTATCCCACTAGTTAACCCGAATCCACAATATACCCATTGCTTATCGGCCTACAACTCTCTTGGAACAAGGATTGATACGAATATATTTTTCATTAAATTAGAATAGAAAACTGTTATAAAAAGAAAAGCAGGTTAAAAGAGCTTAGAAAAGGACATGACATAATTAGTTCTTCTTGGTGAAGGCAAAGTCAAAGACACCGCCACCCAAGCTGGATTGCAACCAAGAGGATGAGTTTTGTCTTTGCATGGCGTTGGCTCTGATTTGGTTCATGATCTGCTTTTCCTTCTCAGCACCGTAGTTCAATCTTGCCTTCTCGATTTCAGTTTCGGTCAAGTTTTGAGTTTCCTTCTTTTGTGAGAACATTGTTTAAAGGTGTGTTTTGCTGGGCTTATTCAAGATAGCAATAAAATGTTCAAAAGAAACAAGTGGGAGTTTTCGTCCTTTTATATAATAAATTGAAAAATTGAAGTCATCGGAAAAATTTTTTCTTCGGCGGAACTCCGTGTCACGGATATATGTCCTCAGTCATAAAAATTTGGTGGTCCACGTATAATTTTCCGGCGGAGTTTTCGCCCATATCGGGGCCATCCCTACAGATACTCCCTCGACACCGATAACCCCCTCATACCTGCCACACATCAAATTTGAGAACCCCATTTTTTTATATTTGTGAGCATGATGCACCTTTCTGGCGCACTAGCCGCCCTCTTCTTAGCGGCGCCTGGGTATGACCAGAGCGCCTTCCGAATGAGTCAAAAAACCCCACCTGGCGCGTATAAAATATCGTAACTAAGGTGGGGTTGGAGACACGTGCACGGAAAACAGGTTCCCACCACCATACTTGGCATTCCCCCAGCCGACACCCCCAGCCGACACCCCCTATCGTTCCACCGGATAATCAATCACGTTGCTTTTTAGGTCATCGGAATGAGCATGTGGCGCGGCGTTTACGTAATGTGGCTGGTTGCCGAGGATCTCTTTCAATGGTGTCGCTAATGGACGGTATTGGTACGTTTGGAGTGCCCCTTTTCACCCCAGTCCAATGGTATGGGTGTCATTCCTCAATGGCGGTGACCAATTTGATGAGCCTTTTATCATTATGACTCAATTTCAACTTGCCGCGCTCGTTTGAAATTACCCAATACGGTAATCTCTTCTTCCACTTCTCACCACTCTCTTCTCTCAGAAATGGTTAAGAAGGTTCTTTTGTTAGGTTCAGGGTTTGTTGCTCAACCAACCGTTGATATTTTGGCAAAGCAAGATGATATTGAAGTCACTGTGGGTTGCAGAACTTTGGAATCGGCCCAAAAGTTGGCCGGCTCCGTTGCTAAGGCCATTTCAGTGGATGCCACAAATCAAGAAGAATTGAACGAGGTTGTCAAGAACTACGACTTGGCCATCTCTCTCATTCCATACATCTATCACGCCAATGTTGTTAGAGCAGCCATCGCTTCTGGTAAGACCGATGTTGTTACCACCTCTTACATCAACCCAACCTTGAAGTCGTTGGAACCAGAAATCAAGAAGGCAGGTATCGTTGTTATGAACGAAATTGGTTTGGACCCAGGTATCGACCACTTGTATGCTGTCAAGACGATTGACGAAGTCCACAAGGAGGGCGGTAAGATCAAGTCCTTCCTTTCCTACTGTGGTGGTTTGCCAGCCCCAGAGGATTCCGACAATCCATTGGGTTACAAGTTCTCCTGGTCCTCCAGAGGTGTTTTGTTGGCTTTGAGAAATGCTGCCAAGTACTGGAAGGACGGTGAAATTGTCGACGTCAAGTCCGAAGACTTGATGGCCACTGCCAAGCCATACTTCATCTATCCGGGTTACGCCTTGGTCTGTTACCCAAACAGAGACTCCACCACCTACAAGGAGTTGTACAACATCCCAGAGGCCGAAACCGTCATCAGAGGTACCTTGAGATTCCAAGGTTTCCCAGAGTTTGTCAAGGTCCTTGTTGACATTGGTTTCTTGAAGGAGGATGCAGATGAAATCTTCTCCTCTCCAATTGCCTGGAACGAGGCCGTTTCCAAGTACATTGGTGCTGCTTCAACTTCTGAAGCTGACATTGTCGCCAAGATCGACTCCTTGACCAAGTTCAAGGATGAAGCTGACAGAGAAAGAATCTTGGCTGGTTTCAAGTGGTTGGGTATGTTCTCCACCACTCCAATCACTCCAAGAGGCAATCCATTGGACACTTTGTGTGCCACTTTGGAAGAAAAGATGCAATACGAGGAGGGTGAAAGAGATTTGGTCATTCTTCAACACAAGTTCGGTATTGAGTGGGCTGACGGTACCACCGAGACTAGAACCTCCACATTGGTTGATTACGGTGTTCCTGGTGGTTACTCCTCCATGGCCAAGTTGGTTGGTGTTCCATGTGCTGTTGCCACTATTGAAGTTCTTCAACACAAGGGTGTTTTCGCCACTCCAGGTCTTTACGCCCCAATGTCTCCTGAAATCAATGACTCCATCATGAAGACTTTGAAGGATGATTACGGTATCTTCTTGACCGAGAAGACTCTTTAATTGGTTTACAATCTTACATACACAGTAAATACCTAGTCTCTATCTATCCTTTTTTTCGACACTCATTTCTAATGGTTGGATTCACGAGTTACGTTAAATCAAAGGCCCATGATTTGAAGGCCCATACAGGATCGAGCAAGAAGATGAAAGATGGAAAATCCGAGGACACGACACTTGTTCACCTCACACTAGTCGAGTTTTACACGGGAAGAAATCAACAAATTCCCACTTGGTTACAGACACATAAACATAGATCCACCTCTTCCAGGTCTTCATATGGATCTTCAAAAGATGTGAGAGACAGAATTGGATCATCTGGTGCAGGCACCAGTGGTACTTCTAGCCAATCTCAGGTATCGAGTAGCACCAATTTTGTTCCTTCGAGAGTGCCTCAACCTATTTCCAGTGGAAATCCAACACCCCAATTTCAACCCAGTATAAAACACCACTCTGCTCGATCAGAAGGGGACTTCCGACGCAGTGGGGGATCGATGGGGTCCCAATGGGCACCAGAAAAGACGAGTTTCAATTCTCACAAATCTCCTGTAACGCCACCATCCCCAATTTCACGCTCCAATACAACACCTGCAGGATTTCAATCGTTTGAAAATGCCACGAGAACTCCATCTAAATCAAGAAGGCGGTTTGGTTAAAATTTGTATATTGACTATCTTTGTCTAGTAAAGAGCTGAAAACTTTTTCCAGTCGCACAGTGACAGAGTTTATTGTTTTGAACGATAATTGAATCAATCCTGATGGCAAAAGTAGATAAGAAGAACGAGGAATTCGATTTGCTTAAGAGCCAAATTGAGGATTTGAAACATTTGGTCGATGCGGAGAAAAAACCAAACAGTGAGGAAAGTGTTGACAATGTAGTTGATGATGACTTGTTGGGCTCACTATCAAATGATGTGGAACACTACCATAGAAAGGTCCAATTGAAGAAGGAGAAGACCAATTCTAGAAAGGATAAGATCAAGAGGGAATTACAAAGAGAAAAGCTGCATTTAGATAACCCGAACGATGAAGATGAGGGGGTGGACGTGGTGGACGTATCGGCGATCAGTGCAGCAGCTGCGGCGGCAGCAGTGGCGGCTCAGGATGATGAAAATGAATCGGATCTTGATGATTCCTCAGCAGAGTTGGCAGATGATGCAGATGCAGACGAATACACAGGTGTACCAATTCAAGTCAACCTAAAACGGAAGGGAAAACAGCAACTGACATCAAGCGTGAAAAGAAATAAATCAAGTAAAGCAAAGAAGATCTATCCCTGGACAAAGGCGGAAGATGAAGCAATTGTTTATTATAAAGAGGATCAAAAATATTCGTGGAAGAAGATTGAGGAACAATTGGAATTCAGACACAGTTGGCAGGCGATCCAAATGAGATACTTGAGAAATCATAAATCTCGTAATGAGGAATGGTCCCGATTCATGGAGGTGAAGTTGATCAATGCGGTTCGAAAGGATTGGGAAAATAGATGGAAAAGAATTGGACATGAGTTGGGGAAAGATTTCAGCACAGACAGATGTATCCAGAAGAACATGGAGCTATGTAAGAGGATGGATATGGATTACGTGAAATCGATCTTTGAAAACAAGGAAATTAAGGCGGGCTATACGAACCCTTTCAATGACATCAAAGATGCCGAAGCTCATAAAAAATTGATGCTAGTGTATATGGGGTTGGATTCAATCACCTATGAGGATTCCGAAGATGAACAGGAGGGTGAAATAAAGGATGATAATGGTGGTCAGCATCAAGTTCAAGAGAAGAATTCTCAGTGAGATTTGTAAATCTATAACTTTTGTACAACATTTAAGAGGAAGAAGGGAATAAAGGAATTGTAATAAAAAAGGTAAGGCTGTTGAATATACGAGTAGAATTTGCCCTAATATATCTGTGACAATATTTAAGAACTACCCTACCCACCTAGTATTCAAAATAGAAGTCTATAAATTGAATTGTAAACAAATGTTATATAACCAGTTCTGTCATAGATCAAAACGTCGATATCGTTATTTCATATTCCCAAGTCTTCCAAAACAACCACAACGTGTCAGTTTGTCCGAGTGGTTAAGGAGTTGCACTCGAAATGCAATGGTCTCTGGCCGCGCAGGTTCGAATCCTGCAGCTGACGCATTTTTTTTTTCTTTCCTTAATTTTTTGATATATACCGGTTGTCCGAAATCTCCGCAAGAGTGGGCCAATCAAATTCTTCTTATTTGTAATCGTATCTAATTTTGCCAAATTGTACATTTGTGGATTAGTAAATACTAACTTTTCTTTAAACCCCACTTCTTACAAACTTAATGGCTTTAATTGAAATCACATCAAAGGAGCAATTCTCTGAAGTTACGACTGTGAAGGATAAATTGATTGCACTCTATTTCCATACTCCATGGGCTTCTCCATGTATCCAAATGAATAAAGTTGTTGCAACATTGGCAGATTCAACACAACATCAATCCACCACATTTTTATCCATTAACGCCGACAACTTCCCTGAGATTTCAGATTTGTTTGATATCACCGCTGTTCCATACTTTGTCCTTATTAAGAATGGTACCATTTTGAAGGAATTAAGTGGTGCCGATCCTAAGGAATTTGCTAACGCTCTTGATTCGGTTTCTACAACATCAACTACTCCGGTGACAGCAGCAGCAGCAGCTTCAAAATCCACAGAGAGTAGTCCATCGACAAGTGAAGAAACTCCAGAACAATTGTTAGAAAGATTGAAGAAGTTGACAACTGCAGCTAATATCATGCTTTTTATGAAGGGAACGCCATCAGCTCCACAATGTGGGTTTTCTAGACAAATGGTTGCCATTTTGAGGGAACACCAGGTTAGATTTGGATTTTTTGATATTCTAAAAGATGATTCTGTTAGGCAGGGACTGAAAACATTCTCAGATTGGCCAACCTTCCCACAATTGTATATCAACGGTGAATTCCAAGGGGGATTGGATATTATTAAGGAAAATTTGAGTGAGGACCCACAATTCTTTGAACATGCTATTGAACAGTCAAGTTAATCTATGTAGTTTTAACGCTTCCGTTTTTTATAAAATGCCATGGTCAAAGACCTAGATGGTCATCACTGAATGAATCATCATCTTCATGTAGCTTTGGTAAAGGTTGGTTCAAATTGGCATTGAAATCGTCATCACTGAATTCATCACCAGTGACCTCCAGTGGATCGTCTTCAAACTCTGCTCCACTTTCAATCTCCTTATTCTCTAGAGAATGGACGCCATAAAATTGGTCTTCAAGGTCTTTGAAATCTTCTTCCTCCACCTTAAACTGATGATCGGGCCTGATACCATTGTTAAATTCCCCACCCAACCTGGGTACTGTGGATACACTCTGGTTATTTAAAAATCTCCTCTGTCTCACTTTGAAGGAGCACATGATCTTGGATTGATAAAACCCGTCAATTGTTAATGCTTGAAGTCGTGTTAGGTGACTGTATTGGCCAGCTCGCCCACATAATCGGACTTTCCTTCGGTAACAAAATGAATCTATTTCGCCTTCAACCTGCCTTCGCCTCTTGCTAACTTTAGAGTCTCTCGGGAATATCAACGGGGAATGCTGAGATCCGTGGGTAGCCAAATTATTCATTTTCAATCTAGTATTCAAGCAAGAAAGTAATCCCAATAATTCAGTCAAATGGGTATCATTAATAAAACTGCTGCCAACAATGGAATCTGTCAAAGACCAACAGTCAATCAGATCGACCAAATGGTCATTGATTTCAGTATCGTTGATAATTTTGTAGTTTTCAAGGCAGCATAAATTGGCTTTTGTTAATGATCCTGAAATATCATCAGTGGTCAACTGGGCTGTTATTAAGTCTCTATTCATGATATTTTCCCCTGATATTGGGCCCAAAAAACTGTTCAAGTTCCTTCTCTTCTCATAATTTTTTAATTCCTCTTGGGGATGCTTTGTCCCATACATCAATTTACCAACTGAATGAAACAAATTAACACCAGATTCCTTGCCTAATATTTGATCTATTTCCAATCCTTTAAAAAATCTTTGAGAATACTCTAATACATTGATGGCATTTCTCAAATCTCCTAATTGACTCCATTCATCAATTTGTGCATTTAATTGGAAATCTCTGTGTATTTCTTCACCATGAATCACATTCAATAATGCCTTTTTCAAATAAGTTTTGGCTACGGGGTTGAAATTGATTCTTTCCCAATAAACCTTCTCATATTGCATCATTTTGAACCCTAAAACTGTCTCCACCTTGAGCGTGTTTTCTATGTTAAACTGAGTGTTGGTACTTTGAAAGCCGTTTTCGATATCGTATTCCGTAATGCATATAACTATTGGGGGTAGTTTAACATGACTGGGTGTTTCCACCCATTTAAGCAATGCCCTTTGGAAACTTAAATGTGTATCCCTATGATAAATATTGGGAAG
Source organism: Saturnispora sekii (assembly GCA_030563565.1). NCBI lineage: Eukaryota > Fungi > Ascomycota > Pichiomycetes > Pichiales > Pichiaceae > Saturnispora > Saturnispora sekii. Next base: position 53,036 of record JAJMJM010000002.1, read on the forward strand.
TTCTTCAACAAGAATACATTTCAAGTTGGAACCTGTGAGCAACTTGCAATCCTCCAAAAAGTCACTGAAGTAATCAACGGAATTATACCCATGGGTTAAGTATTTGAATTCAATTATATTCTCCAATCTATCTTCAGAAGAGTTCAATGTCAATTGTGGACCACTAGAATGGTGTTTTTCCATCAATTCACTACATAGAATTTTCGCGGTAACGCTCTTCCCAGCACCGGTGGGTCCATTCAATACTAAGATACGTGTTTCATCTTTACAATTGATCATATTCCTCAATTTGGTTCTGACATCCGCCAACTTTCTAGGATGAATGTAGATATCCTCACTTTTTGTAGGAGTGTATTTTATACACCATGGAAGGTCACTACACCCTCCACCTGCTTGCTTTTTCATAGCCTGTGATAAATCCAACATGAAGGAATCCAATTTTCTTCTCTTGAAGTCATTCTCTTCACTTTTTTGTGAGGAAATATACCCAAAGATTCCTTCCTGCAAGTGATCGTTGCTGGAAATCGTTATCTCACTCTCATCCTCCTCATCTGTCATTGAAACATAAAGGACTTTACTAAACAAAATTCACAGCTTATGTAAGCTTATGTAAGAAGTAACTTGAACAATCCGTATGAAAAGAGGAAGAGAAGAGTCTCTTAAGAAAGGCAGTCAACATTAATATCGGATCGAAGAAATTTGCAATTATTTTGATTTCAATTAACCTCTTAACTCAAAGTTTTGGGTACCCAGACATATTTACAGTTACGGTCATCGAAATATCGGTAATTCCTATTCTGCAAGAATTCTAAAGAAATTTTAGTTCCTATGGTGGCTATGGAACTAACTACCAGTTAATGCGTAGTGGCAATGAATTCGTCACGTATAGAGCCAAGAATATGTTTATTGATAAACAAAAAGTAATCATCTCATTGAGAAAGGTCCTAATGTTTAACGATTGGTCTTAAAAATATCTTCATTGTATACTTTCTAATAGACAAATTTATACATTTTCGAAGTGGGATTGAAGTATTATAAGCTTATAACAGCACCCATTTCTTCCATAATCATTATTTTGCTCATATGCTCATATGCTCATCTGACGATCATGTAAGCCAGTGTTTGGTCCCTTGAATGGGAAAGTCTTGATCAATCTAAAAAAGTGCCACCATCGATGATAAATTAACCCATTAAAAGACGATAACAAACCACATTTTAAATCATACTCAATATCGATTCTAATGCCCCCTTCTCCACATCTTCCCCATATTTACCAGCCACAGTGGAACCAATATCTTTTCCTTGGATCCACCAAGAGCAATCACTTTGCACACCAAGCGGAATAACTCCCTTCTCCGCTTGATCATTCAGCTGTGCCAACTTTGCAGTATGTTCCCAATCATTAGCAGCAATCTCCGCCCCCTTGACAATATCAGGGTCAATACCACACATAGTAGCCACATGCATACCAAATGACCCATTTGATTTTCCTTCCTCCAACTTGTACAAAAATGTGATTTTTTTGGATTCATCATCAACCATGATCTTCATCCTCAAAGGTGTAACCTTTGGATGATTGATAAAGGATTGACCCAAATTGGCGTAATGCGTTGCAAAAAAGCCAATGGACTGAATATGCGTAGCAAAATGATGTAAAACAGACTCGGCAATGGCAAAACCATCACTAGATGACCCCCCACGTCCTAATTCATCGAGAACTACCAATGATTTTGGTGTTGTCATGTCCAGCATTCTTTTAGTTTCCCATAATTCCACAAAAAATGTCGACTTACCCTGCATTATATTATCATTGGCACCCAATCTAGTCATGATGGTATCAACAGGAGTTATTTTAGCAGATTCAGCGGGAATGAAACAACCAATTTGAGCCATCATGACAGCGACACAGGTCATTCTTAACAAGGTGGACTTACCAGCAGCATTGGCCCCAGTTAATAACCCGATGTTATTTTTCTTTCCAACTCCAAGGGAAATATCATTGGGGATGTAATCTTGGGTAGATGAAATGCCCGCACCGGGAATAAAACACGGATGCCTCAACTGTTTGAATTCAATAGAGGAAGAGTCACTTTCCACGATTTCCGGTCTACACAGCGGGAAGCCCATGGATTCGGAAGCTCTAGCTAATGATAACAAACAATCGATTTCTGCAATGGCTTTGACAATTTTCAAACAGTAGCTATAGTGAGCATCAAATTTGGCATAAATTTTCTTTTGTAACTCTCCACAAAGGATACTGTGCAACTCCTTAGTGACCATATATTCCTTAACAATGTCCTTAACGAGAGGAGACCAGTATCTTTTAACTTTGGATGTTGAAGCCTTTTGGATCCAATCGATTGGGATCTTGGGAACGAGCTTGATAGGAACCTCAATCAAAAATAGTTCCTTACCACTGTCACGGTAAACGATATCTTTACAATTGTACTCTTGTTGGTAACCCTTAATTATGCTTTGCAATTTGTCCTCTAATTCTGCAAGTTTTTCATTGGATTGGTCGTATTCGGGTTCCACACCAGGGTTTGGAACAATGACATTCTCATTGGTTGCCAAATCCTTGTCAAAAGCATCTTCCCATTGGTCTAACAAGCTAGTTAAATCTTTGTCTGGGAATGCTGTAACAAGATGTTTCAGTGCCCCCTTCAAATTATCCAAGCCATAATCAGCGAGTTTGGAAATGAGATCCCTGGTTGTCTGAAAACTTAAAATCACTTTAACGAATTCCCTTGGTTTTAAAGTACCAGAATGAATTCTGGCTAACATTCTTTCAATATCGGCCAATTTCCCGAGTTGATCTTCCAAAAGGAATTTCAACTCGGAATCATTCAAAAGTGATTCCACAGAGTCTAATCGCTGTTCAATTTCCTCCTTTCCTATTAAAGGGTGCAAAACCCAGCTTTTGAATAATCTTTTACCAAAGGCAGTTTTCCCCTTATTCAAAATTCTGAAAAGGGAGCCTCTATCAGATTTATCAAAGGTGTTTGAGAAGATTTCCAAATTTTGTAAGGTAGTACCATCCAATCTCATTGTTGTTTTAAGCAATTTCGGATTGAAGGGATCATATTCCTCCACGTTCTTCATAGTGATTATATTTCTATCCAACTTGAGGGATTTCAAATACCATAGCAGACCACCAAAGGCGGAGAAGCCAAGGGTTTTCTCTTTTTCATAATAAGTCTTCAACACTTGTGGGAGTTCACTTATATCTGCGAAGTAGTTGCCACGGTTTAATTCATCAAATGTGGTCTCAAAGTCCCAAAATTCCGACTTTGACTTCAAGAAATTGTAGGAAGCATTGGGGTTGGAATTGAATTTGATAATTTTCATTGCCTGAAGAGAAAGCCCATTCTTTTCTGATAACAGCTCCATTGGTTGAACTTGAGAAATTAAGGTCTCCAATTTAGAGCATTCATAATCATCATTAAATTCAATGATATGGATTTTACCTGTGGAAACGTCAACGAAGGTAACGCCAAAGGCTCTAGAGTTATCATCATTAACCCTTTCTTTGACTGAGAGACAATACTTTGACATTTCATCATGAATCAGAGCCTCATCAGTTAACGTACCGCAAGTTAAAACGTAGGATAATTCTCTTTCAATGACTTTTGTTTCCTTTGCGGTCTTAGCACCATTTTTAGCCCTAATTTCCTTACCCAATGCGGTTTCTTTCTGATCAACCTTGGCCACTTTATACCCTGCATCGATGAATCTTTTGGCGAAGTGATCAAATGAAACTTCTGGGATACCAGCCAACTTCATGTTAGCCCTCCCTGTACCTGCTAATTTCAAATCAAACTTATTATGTGCAATGTCGGCATCATTTTCATATAATTCATAGAATTTACCCTTTTTGAAGAAGACAACTGTGTCCCACATTTTAGCTTTGACTGTCCAATACTGTTTTTCGAATGGAGTAAATTTAGTCCATGCTGATTGAGGAATGTAGAGAGATCTGGGATCGTAATCGGGGTCATTAATTGATCGTTGATCTGCATCCTTAATATTCACCAACCATTGATATCTCTCTTCATTTTCTTTGTCAAACTTCTTTTGTGGGGTCAGTGAGCTTTTAGCAGGCTTGGCAGAGGTAAATATATTTTTAACAGAGGTGGCCTTTTTCTTTGCAGACTTGGCTTTACTTGCAGTAAATGAAGAGTTTATTTCACTGCTAGCATCATCATCATCATCATCAACAACGGAAGTATCCTTCAATTCGGATAATTCCTCTTTTATTGAGATTTTCGAATCTTCAATTTGATCATCATCATGATCCTCATCTGAATTCAATTTAAAGTCATCATCTTCATCATCATCAACTTGAACCTTCCTTTTTCTCTTTTTAACAATTGGTTTATCATCATCCTCGTCATCATCACTCGAGCTATTCTCTGCATAATTAACTCTTTTTTTGTTGCCATTCTCAATAACAGGAGACGATGGTACCTCCAAAACACTCTTTTTTATCTTAAAATCTTCTGCAGTAACGTTTGGGGTATCAATAAATGTGCTAGTTTCTGATTCCACCTTCACTTCCTCCTTATCTGCCTTATGTTTTAGTGGCGAAGTATTCAATTGAGTCTTTTGAGGCTCTTTTGGAGACATGCCTGGCTTTTTCCCAAAGAATGACATCAGAGATGTCTGCTTCATCTTCTTAGTAGCAGGAGAACTCATTGAGAGAAGTACCACAATAAAGAAGGGTGTTTAAAATTGATAGGACGCGTCAAGAAACGCGTCAGAAGAGTCGATTCAATATGCTCAGCAAATGCTCAGCAATTCACTTGGGAGGGTGTCCAAATATATTGAATAAAATCCGGGTGTGAGTTCAAATGGAGGTTCAAATAATGGGTTTAGATAATAGGGGACCCAAGACTAATAAATTAAATATTAATATCGCTGTTGTTTTGAAGAAGCCTAAATTAGTAGGAAGAGTAAGTCATTGACTTATCTCAGATAACAAGTGGAGGATAAGACGAGTAAATAAAATTAACAATAACCTGGATAGGTAAAATAAAACTATAGTTAAAATCAAATTCAATAGTTGAACGACCAAAAAAAACAAGAAAGAAAACGAAAATAAAGCAGATGATGTCTGCATGGGCCTAATTCAAAAACCCAAAAGCATCTTTCCACACTTCAACACCATTTCTTTCAATTATGTCACCATGGCATGGAATGATCTTGTCAAACTTCCACTCCTTGACGATATTATCAACACCCTTTTTGATACTGGGTTTGTCCTTATACATGAGGTACCTAACAAAGCCTTGCAAATAGGATCCTTCTGTCATCAATTTGCGGACCAAACAGCCGGAAATACCAACATTGTTATCAGTGTATCCAAATTGCTCGTTGAAAAGATCACTATTGGGGTTCTTTTTATTGTTGAATTGCAAGTTAAAGAATAAATCTCCCTCCATCACAACCCTACTTTTTTCATGCAATAGGACAATCTCCAAATTCTTATTTCCTGGGAAATACATCAACTTGAAGTTGCCTGAGGTGGCCAATTGATCATTTGATTTCAATCCGTACTTAACAAGATCCTTACCTTGCAAGGTTTTGTGCCCTTCTTCCACAGGTATGTGACAGGTGACCAAATGCTGGATCTTCTCATAGCATTCATGAGGACCAATGATACTTGGCTCGACACCTTTCTCCTTAAGGGTATCGATCCATTGAGGAATGGCGACAGTGTGTTCCTTATTGGGTATAATTATAGAGGTCACCTTTTCTTCAAAGGATTCGTGCAATTTTAAATGGCCATCTTTCTTCAACAATTCATTCAGTGATCCAATCACCGTCTTAGTGGGTGGAATTGTTGAATAAACACTGTAATCATTGTTATCATGTCTGATAACGGTCATCCTGGCTCCACAATTGAGACCCAGAAAGGCCAATGGAGCTGAAAAGGTGAAGACATTATTAGCAACTGCTCTGCTAACACCGGTAATCTCACCAGGGTATCCCATAGCAGCAATAGATACTCTTTGATAAGGATAGTAAGGGAGAGAATACAAAAAAATGTGCTCATTATGGTTAGTGGGAAAATTGAGCCTTACTAGGTGCAAATTGGCATATATAGTTGATTAATTGAGTGATTGTCACATTTGGAGGTGAAATGTTGTTATTTGTTGTCATTTACTTGCCCGACAAATGACAAAAGGATGATAGTGCTTCAAACAAGCATGATGGTATCATTTTGAATACTTCAAAGCCGGCATTGGAGTTGATCCGTTTGGAAGAGATTGCACATGGTTAGAATAAGAAGAAAGTATAATGAGATCAAAAAGATGACTTTGTTTTCCCAAGAATAGGCCAATTAGTCTACCAACCACACGACCCACTCAATTTAATATAAAATCGATAAATTAAGAAATACCCATTCGTAGTTTTATACAAAATCATTAATTAACAAGCTGGCATATCGTTGCATCCCATTCATCAGCTTTTATACAATAAAGTCAAATCATCCGCATCATTTGGTGGTCAAAAAGCTGAAAGCATCCCTCCAAACCTCAACCCCATTCCTATCCACGGTATCGCCATGGCATGGAATAATCTTGTCAAACTTCCATTCGGTCAAAATGATATCAACACCACTTTTCACGCCTTTTTTGTCCTTATAAATAGAGTCAAGCAGTTTACCGCTGAGCCATGATTGTTGCGTGAACACCTTCTTTGTTAGCCATCCCCAAATCCCGTGATGAGGATCCTTTCCATTGAACTGTTCATTAAACAAATCCGAGTTGACATTCTTCAAATTGTTCAATTGGAAGTTGAAGTACATGTCTCCTTCCATAAGGGTTTTCGACTTTTCATCAAGAAGGACAATTTCCAAGTTGGTATGACCCGGGAAGTACATGAACTTGAAGTTATCGCTTTGAGCCAATGGGTCCTCCTTTTTCAATCCAAATGCCACCAAATCCTTACCTAATAAGGTTTTGTAACCTTCTGATTGTGGGATTTTACACGTGACAATGTCTGCCACGTTTTCTTCCACCAGATGAGGACCAATGATTGATGGCGTCACGTTGTACTTCTTCAATGCATCAACCCAGCCCCTCAAAGCCATTGTATGCTCCCTATCTGGAGCAATGATCGACGTCACCTTTGGTTCGAACGATTCTCCCGCCTTCAAGAGTCCTTTTTGCTCCAACATTGCATTGAGGGAGTCAATTAGGACAGAACTATGTGGTATTGTTGAATAGATGGAAAACGTTGAATCTGTTGTCTGAATCAATGTGAATCTTGCTCCAAAGTGGAGTTTATTCTTTCTTGTGAAAGGCGTTGAAAACGTAAAAATCGAGTCTGTGATTGCTCTTGAAACCCCTGTGAGTGGTGTTGGGTATCCCATTATTTTATTACTCCTTGCTAGATACTCGAAAAGAAGAGTGTTGTGGGAAAGCAATCATTTCACTTCCCTTAAATACATTTTCGTTAATTTACTCAGCACATCAGGGCCCAGAACATCAAATTAGTAATTGGAGTTAATATCCGAATTTGGTGACGAGGCTGATGTGAATAGATGGTCACATGATTGGCAGTAACGAATTGTCAAAAACGTGAAGACCGTTGAGGGATTCTACAAACGAAGATAACCGCTACTGTTGGGAATCAATTTGAGGGTTAATCTATTGAATGGATTTTATTGTTGAAATATCACTCGGTTGAATAATTGGTCATTTTAGACCGTCCAGACAAACAAGCGAGAAAACCCCTTGACCAGATTGACCCGCTTTCTTCCTCCCTATTCATCTGTGAATCTGACGTCAACATTAAAATTTTTCAGCTGTTATGGCTCCTATTTTATAGTAAGAAAGTGAGAAATGAAGTACGTTATTGAGCACATGGAACAGGGGTTCACCAAGTGGGTTATCCTGGAGTACTCTCAAATTATCAGAGACATTGGAGCCGAAAATCTCATCTTGACCTCTCTTCCTCAGGGCACCACCGAGAAGGACATTCCTTTTGAATTGTTGGAGCTGGGAATCCAATGGACAAGCAAAGAGGTGAAGGAGATCTTGCCCCCAACTGTGGAAAGCTCCCAGTTGTGTCTTTTGGACCCAAGAGCCACAATCGACTTACAGCCCGAAGATAAATCGAAATTCGAATATTTCATCTTCGGCGGTATCCTAGGAGACCATCCTCCAAGAGACAGAACCACGGAATTGAAGATCAAGATTGGATGTGACACAAGACGTTTGGGGTCCTTGCAAATGACTACAGACACTGCAATTAGGACAACAAGTTACATTTTGAACGGCACACCCTTTGACTCGATCAAATTCATCGATTATCCAGAAATCAGATATTCCAAACACGAGGCAACGGAAATGCCCTTTAGATACATCTTGGACGCTTCCGGAAATCCAATATTGCCTCAAGGCATGGTGGATCTCATCAAAAAGGACTCACAGAAATCCCTCGATGATTTCTTCTAAAATCAAGGTCTCAACATCCTCTTTAATTTCCCTTTTATATGGTTGATGAGTTTTATACAACTGCCATTATTTGCCCCTTTTAACACTAATATCCATCATTCCTACTATACTTTAATTACTAGCCATCATGAGCAAACTAACAAAAATTCACCCTTATCTCACCCCCTCCCTTCTTTAACCAATTGACACTCCTAATGAGATTGCAGAGTCTTTACATCATAGTAATACTCTTCAAGATAGTATTGGGGTTTCAAGCTTTTGATTCAAAAGAAAAATGCCCCCCTTGCTTCAATTGTAACCTCCCGAATTTCACGTGTACCCAGTTTTCTAAATGTAATCCATTCACCGGTAGATGTGAGTGTATACCTGGATTCGGAGGAGATGATTGTTCTATACCCTTGTGCGGTGGGTTGGGTGATAACGGCGACAACAGACCTAAAAGAGGCGAGGAAACTACGTGTGAGTGTAAAGACGGCTGGTCAGGTATTAACTGTAATGTGTGCGAAGATGACTCAATTTGTGATTCCTTTGTTCCAAACGGGTTGAAAGGAACCTGCTACAAAGGAGGGATCATTGTTAACAACTTTCATCAGGTGTGTGATGTGACCAACTCGAAAATATTGGACATCTTGGGAGGCAAAATACCACAGGTGACCTTCAGTTGTAATAAAACAGCAGCTGTCTGTGATTTCCAATTCTGGATCGACCAAAAGGAGTCCTTCTACTGTGACTTGAGCGAATGTGACTACAGATACGATCTACAGGGAAACTCAACAAATTACAAATGTGACAAGGCGGAATGCCTCTGTTTGCCAGATCGAATGCTATGTGGAGAAAACGGGTCAATCGACATCTCCGATTTCCTCATTCACGAAATTCAAGGCCCTGCTGAGTTTTCGTGCGATTTGCAGTCGATGAATTGCAAGTTCAGCGAACCCAGTATGAACGATTTAATCAGTTCCGTCTTTGGAGACCCTCAAATCAATCTGAACTGCAAGTCCGGCGAATGTCTACACAAGAGCGAAATTCCCGGAATCGACCAGCCAGGGAAATCCAAATTGACCTTGATCGATCTCACAAAAGTGATCAGTGTGCTCATTGGGCTTTCAACCGTTGTCGTTCTTTCTGCTTCGAAAATCAAAAATTCTCCATTGTTTTCCTCCCCAATCCAATTGAATGGAGATTTACCTCCAGGATCCTTTGAAGAAAACTATAAAAAGGCCACACTCTCCTTTGAAGACGTCTCATATGCATACAATGGGAAGTCGATTTTGAATAATTCTTTTGGTTCGGTGTCACCCGGTGAATGTCTCGCCATTATGGGTAGCTCCGGTGCGGGGAAATCAACATTATTGGATATATTGGCAGGGAAAACAAAAGTCGGCTACACCCAAAGAACTCTTTACATTAATGGGAAAAAATTGGAATCAAAGAACGATTTCAAGATCTTTCAGAATAGAATTGGGTTTGTTAACCAAAATGATATAATGATCCCCACCTTGACGGTTTATGAAACTGTCTTGAACAGTGCCCTTTTGAGACTCCCTAAGTCGATGTCCTTAGATGACAAACAAGCCAAAGTGGGCCAGATTTTGACAGAATTGAAAATCTCTCATATTAGGGATCAGTTGATTGGATCAGACTTTGAAAGGGGAATTTCAGGTGGTGAAAAGAGGAGAGTGGCAATTGCCTGTGAATTAGTCACCTCACCCTCAATTTTGTTCTTGGATGAGCCAACCTCAGGTTTGGACGGGTTTAATGCATTCAATGTCGTTGATTGTTTGGTCAAATTGGCCAGAAATTCAGAACGCACAATTATCTTCACCATTCACCAACCAAGATCCAATATTGTCGCCTTATTTGACAAGTTGCTCTTGTTATCCCATGGTGATATCCTATATTCAGGTGGAATGTCCGAATGTTCAAATTATTTTGCATCGAATGGGTTTATTGTTCCAAAGGGTTACAACATCGCAGATTACCTCATTGACATCTCCAATGAAAAGGTGGAGATGGATTTGAATGAGGATGAGCTTACCGAAGGGGAACACACCCACGAGAATCCAACAATCGATGTGAATGAAACTGATGAATGGGCACATTATGCCTCTCATAGGGACGAGTTAATCCACACTCTTCAACCAAAAAAGAGAGTCTTGACCACAAATGATAGGAATTTGGCTCAATTGTTCCAGAATTCTTATGTTTACAACCAGGTGAAGGATGAAATCCGTAAGTTAATTTCCAACGGGGAAGATGAATTCAGATTCTTTGAGGTGGATCCTAATATGTCTAAACCAGGGTTTTGGAAGCAGTTACAGATTCTATCCTTAAGAACATTCAGAAATTCATACAGAAACCCAAAACTATTATTGGGCCATTACGCTTTGGCTTTGCTGATGGGTGGATTTTGCTCCTACCTTTACTATGATGTCCAGAATGATATTCCTGGGTTTCAGAACAGATTGGGGCTATTCTTTTTCCTATTGACGTTGTTTGGGTTTAGTACCATAACTGGGTTGAGCTCATTCTCACAGGAGAGGATTGTTTTCTTGAGGGAAAGAAGCAACAACTATTACACCCCAACAAGCTATTACATTTCCAAGATTTTCTGTGATGTTTTACCATTGAGAGTGTTTCCACCAATGATTCTCATGGCTATCATTTATCCATTGGTAGGATTAAATATGGAGGGTTCGAAATTTTGGATTGCAATTGGAGTCTTAATATTATTCAATTTAGTTACCGCAATGGAGGTCTTAACAGTGGGGATCCTGGTCAAGGATTCCAGCTCAGCAATTATGATAACAGTCTTGATATTGATATTTTCATTGTTATTCTCCGGCTTGTTCATCAATAAGTCAAATATTCCTTTTGGATTGGAAATGATTCAAAATGCTTCAGTTTTCCATTACGCATACGAGTTATTGGCAATCAATGAGGTTAATGGCCTTGTCTTAAGAGAAAAGAAATATGGCTTAAATATTGAAGTTCCTGGTGCTGTTATTTTGTCCACTTTTGGTTTTGATGTTTCTTCCTTTAATTGGGATATCTACTCTCTATTGATTTTACTTGGACTTTTCACAATCGGTGGTGGTATAATTCTCCACTTATTTGTTTATGAAATTAGGTAATTTATAGCATTATAAAAGTTCATTGAGATAATCCAACTCTATTAAATAGTCCAATAGGGGCCGTCTGACGGGAGGCCTAATAATCCCCTGATCTGCGATATCTTCACTGAGGTCATTGAGGGTATCATCACTCCATCTCCATTTAGGATAATTCTTCTTCATATCTAAGTAGTGATTTAAAGTTGCGTCCTTAATAGTGTAAAATTCTTCAAAGATGTTCATATAGGGAATAGCAACACCTGCTGGCAATTTAACGTTAGCTTTTGCTACCTCCATTCTCAATTGGTCACTATTCAATTCCTTATTTTTAATTAAATCGTTCAGCCCTAAATTCAGCATCTCGTTAATAATTCTATTCTGGTTATGACTGAAACATGCTTCTAATTGGGATGCTTTTAATTCCCTCGCAGTCCTTGGCTTTTTCCCCCTTCTATTAGGTTTCTTCTCCACTAATTTGGATAGATTTGCCACAGAGGATTTGCTCAGTGCAACATCTTTACATCCTAAATAGATAGAAGAGGCAGGAGCCCACAATTTCAGCTCTTTAATGAACGTGAAAGATTCATAGTTTCGTTGTTCAACCCCCTTTTTATATTCTTCAACCAATATTTGTTCCAAATATGAGTTTTGTTGAAGGACCCAAACAGGAGCATTTTCGAAATGGGTTAATCTTAAATCTTTGAATTGATCCCAAGCATAGAAGTGCTTATTTCTGCAGTTCAAAATTCCATACTTATTATTGAAATTATAATAGTCCTCCTCATTTGCCACTAAGGATTCCGCTTTGGGGATTTTTGCATCTAATTCAGGAGTCAGTTCGGGCCTCTTACCATTGGCAAAAGATTCATCAGCCTCTTGATCAATTTCCTTCAAGTTTTTGACCTTATTTCCAAGAGGAGATTTCACTTGTGGAAGAATATTTTGGTACTCTTTGAAAGCTTCACTTGGTAGCACATTTTTCATGTTGGTCCAGCCACCTCGTCCAACCATTTCCGAGCTTACAGCCAGACCTGTTATATCGACAAAAAACCCAGAATCAATATCAATGAATCTTGCATCAATGTTGTTATTGCCATTTGCTTTTGTTCTATGAGTTAAGAAACTTGAGCAGTCCACAAAGTACTTGCCCATACCATATTTTGGGTTTTCGACAATCATCGATTGATTGAATTCATTACAGAATGAGAGTAGTTGATTTATCGGCATTTGAAGATCGGAGTCTGTATCCCAGGGAAATGTCAAGCCATTGAAATACCATGATAGGAGTGATCCATGAGCAAGAATCAGTTGATGGTGTGAATTATACCCCAGTGTCAATAATGTATGGATCATGTGAGATAAGATAAGTGCTTTCCTCTTATCACCTGTATCATACACATATTCTTTAGACGAAGCTGTTTGCTCGGGATATGAGTAGCCTGTTGGAGGGAAATTTGGCGAATGAGGTTTATGAATAGATTTCGGCATTTCACTTGCAAATCCACTGAAAAAGCGGTAATCGTAGTGACCTCCATTCTCCGTCAGCTTATGATTCATATACTTTGCAGGAAAAAATATGTTCACTTCATGAAAGTATTTTGGTGATACGAGTTTATTTGCAGATTCACTAAATTCGATTGATTCAAGGAATTTTTCATTTCCTTTGAGATTGGAAAGATCCAGAATGAACTCTTCTTTGTCCAATTTCCGCTCTATTTCATGGAAATCCGGAGACCCTTTAACTGGAGGGAAGATATCCGTAAATTTATCAAATTCCGTCTGTGGATCCACGGTCACAGAATCATCCTCATTTTTTCTCAATGAAGTGAAATAGTCTTCCAATATACCATTCTTAGTCATGGAATCACCACTAGTAGGTTTCACCCCAATATATTTGCCATCTTCCCTCAAAAAAAAGATATTGGAAGGTGTTTCCAAACCACTCAATACCAATGATTTAGCAAATATCAATTTATCAAAATAGGCCGCCTTTTCTATCATCCAATGTTGGAAATTGAATCCAGGCAATAATCTTTCATCATGGAATTGTCCCTTTTCACTTTCTAAAAACTCGTCATTATTTATGCAGTAATACGCATCCATACTTTGGTTTGTCTTGTGACCAAGATTCTTATCTTCAAATAAATTCAGTCCTTGTTCCTTAAAATCCCAACATGTAGGCTTTTCTGCAAGTGAGAGGAATGGATTTAATGGAGATAAGTCGACCCAATCTTGCCAAGAAAATGGCAATTCCATTTCTTTTGAAGTTGTAAGATGATGGATTGCACCTGCGAATGATATCCTAGGGTCATAATGGTGCCACTTAGATCTTAAATCAAAGTATTCCTGCGGATTCACCTCCACAGTGGAGTGTTGGAAATCCATCTTTGTCTTCCAATCCGTTGAGTTGTCCCTTAACGAGATGAATATTGATTTCAATGCTTCCGCATTGGATTTTAAGTCCACCAACGGATTTAATAACCCATTTTTCGTCAGATTCAGCCCCGGAATTAAATGAAAAAGAGATAAAAACACGCCCAATATAAAGGCGTATTGTACCAGCCTTTTTATTCGGTAAAAGCTGATATAATGGACCTGCATCAGAGAACAAATGTGATAAAGAGGCGAAGCTGAATAAATCCGAAGAAAAGGAAATAACGGATATTTACCAATGCTCATATGCTCATTAGGAGAAAAAAAAGGTGATTTGACCTCGATTCAGTAAAAATACTACTGTAGTAATCACAAAAGTTATAGAGTTATACAAGAAATGGATTAAATATATTTGAGGGCTAAAAAATTGTGATTTTCATCCATCAGAGGTTTTTAGAGGCTCTTGTTACCGTCGATTATCCAACCATTGGAAACAATCATTATTTCCATGAGTGGCTCCATTTTTGACCCATTTTTAACTAAGTAATTGATTTAATTAATTAGAAGGATGCATATTGTGAATATGAATAGGAAGTAAGGTGTGTAATATGGGATCATGCAGACCGAGAATCATATACATTGACCAGTGGATTCCACCATTAGCCGCCTCTAACCATCTCACTAAAATGAGACCCATAAACGCTTGAAAGAACAAGCTAATTGAAGATATTCATGTTAGAGAAGCTCTGGAGAAAACGCCAAGGAAATCGTAGGGAACAATAAGTGGCTACTTGGCGATTTTTTTCATGGCGAGGCGCATTCACCTCATGCGCCACGAGCCATGAGCCACGATCTGCAGAGCCGACCCCTTCAATTCCTCCCATTTTCTCTTGAAAGATGCATTTGCCGAGGGAAAGCTTTTTGCTTGCCGCAAGAACGTGTTGTGGAATATATAGCTCAAACATGAAGATATGTTGTCAACGCTCATGTGCTCATGAAAGTATGCTCAAGCAATATTTTGACTGTTGCTTAATCTGCATTGGGGATTAGATGGATATAAAGCTAAAAGTATGATACTATTGTATCAAGAAAAATATACGTATTATGGGTTTGTCAATAATATGGGAAAAAAAGAGCTAAGGCTATAAGGCTCACGAAACTGAGTGGGGATAGTTATAGCGAGGAATATACGGGAATCGTTTTATTGACTGAAAAAATATGTATAATTGATTAAAACCGCCTAACCCTTCATTTAATAGTAAACCAATTTCAAAAGCGGCCAATTCAATTCATTTTATTTTGTCATACAAAAATAAGAATAACCAATTAAAAAGCCCTTTCTGATTCAATTAGACAGTATAATCAAAGAATAAATTTACAGTCAATTAAAATTAAAATATCCAAGAGAACGTATGACTTGCAGATTGACGAATTGGATTGATCGCATTCGTCATTTCATCAACCTCACTTCCCGAATGAGTACAATCCTCACAAATCCAAGATGAACACAGTGTTCAGTAGTGGAGGATCACCCAGAGACAAAATCACTTCGGTTGTCCAAGTGTTTCTTGACTTTATCGTTTCTTTGGAAATCTCGAATGCCCGCGGTCCTACCCTTTCTTCTCCTAAGATGTTAAGATCTTTTGCCAGATCCTTCTCCTCAACACGTTTATCCTTTCAAGACACATTAAAGACGGCAACCGCGTTGAGAGATCGTCTGCATGCCAATCCTCGTGTTCTGGAGCAATTGAAGACAATTCAATTGGCAGTTACCAGTGCAGGACCAGTCGGCACCTCATTGATGTCCCAAATGGCCCTTCTTGCAAACCCAGCAATTAGAGCAGAGTTTACCAAGTTGTCCACCATAATGCAAGAGGAAGGAATCACCTTCACAGTCGAAGAAACAAAGGCTTTGATGAAGATCCTAAAAGATCAAAAATAAAGAGTTCCAAGATCTTTCCCGACCAATTGGAATAAAAGATGGGGGTAATACCCCGATATTTATATAGTTTCAAAGTCACTAATTACGGTATAGATTCTAAGTATTCAGACCCACCTTGGGCTTACGATATGACCACAATTCTTCAACATCTATACAGTTCAATAATGACACTGAAAAATTATAGTACCCGCTTCGTCTTCACCACTTTTTTAGTGAAATGGACCTTGAAACAACGCTAGTCAACTGCTTAGTGGCAGATAATAGGATAAGAAACCTTGCGGAGGCCCAACTAAATTCTATGGAAAATTCAATCCTCTTACCACAACTATTGAGGTCATTAGAGACGAATGAAGCATGGGATACATCTCTTAAGGTATTGACTCTTTCTATCATAAAAAAGCGGGTCAAAGAGTGCTGGTTTCTAGAATCTGACAAAGGTATACCATTTGAGGTCAAAGAGGAGGTCAAGAAGGGCATCTGTAGAATGATTGGTGCCCCATCTTTATCACCATTTAAAGAGTCACTGGTAATCAACCAATTGATAGACAGTGTAGATTTAATCTCTTCATATGAACAGTTCACTAAGGAAGAAAGTCTAAAAAGTATGTTATGGGAATTGGCATTGGCATTCAGAAAGTCAGAAGCAAGGGCTAGTGACTTTTATTTAAATATTCAAATTGTTACAAGCATAATAAAACAAGATAGGTATACTTTGGATGGATTACCAATAATTAACGAGCTCATGAACCAATTTGGAGAATGGTATAAGTTTGGCTACAGTATTAATTTTAAATGTGAAAATTCGGAGGAATCAAGTAAGATAATATACTCATTGCTGAAATTAATGCAATATTGTACTCTTTTTACAATTCCAGATTCGTTATGCAACGAAAAAGAATTGAAAGTGTGGACAGAAATGGTCTTCCAATCTTTTTTTATGAGAAATCCACAAATATCGAAATGGGGATTAAAATTCTTTTTGAATTTGTTTAAAAAGGTGTCAAATAAATTGAATAGGTTGGAATTTGAATTGTTGTCGTTTTTATCGAATCAATTAATGCCCTCAATTATCAATCAAATATTAGTTGCCAACATTGAGGATTTATCATTAGAGAATCAACCAAAAGTGAGAGATCAATTAACACAGTTGCTCATGATATCAATAGTGAATAAACCCACATACGATCAATTAAGACCAAATTTGAACTCAATCATCGAGAAATTAATCATTCCTAGTATGTCAATTACTCAGGATGACATTGATGAATTTGAGGATGAACCACTAGCGTTCATAAATAAGTTGAACAACGATAATGAGACAATTTATCAGCAATTTATTAAATTGTTGTTGAACAATGATCCCGAGGTTAAACGACCTGTCTTGGAATTGACTAATAATCTAATTCAATCCGGCATTGATCCAATGGTTGTCTGTGGGTTGAATTTATTGACCTGTTCCCTGCAATTATTATCGAGTCAACAGTTACAACAAATAATCGGTACTATCATGGGGATCAATAGTTCAATTACTAAAGACAGACTCTGGTTGCGATGTTATATTTACGAGTTACTGACCTACATAAGCGATCCAGGTTTATCGATCGAAATCAATACGGAGATACCTTTACCGTTATTAATTTCATCGATGAAATTGCTTATTTTCAAGAAGATGCATTATAATGTTGTTGAGATGATGTCAATACTGTTACAGCTTTCCAGTTCCTACCCCATTGAAATAATTTACGATTTGATTGATTTGATTGTCTTACATCATCCAAATGAGATTCAGCCCTTCAATCTCGATTTAATTAACAAATTGACGGAGAATTTCTTGGCAATTTATCAACAGGATGATCTTGATGAAAAACAGACAGACCAATTGGCAACTATAATGAACAACTTTGTCACAATTGTTATTTCAATCAATGATCCTCAAACATTTGAGCAGATCAATTTTAAGATTTCTCAAATTGTTGAAATTATTATGACAAACGGTATTTTAGATTTATTAACGGAATCAATGGAATTGTTAGAAACGATCAACTTTATGACCAAGAAGGTTATGAATTTGGATTTGGTGATTGAAAGTTTCAAAAATTTTGGCATTGATTATCCTGATCTTTATCAAGTTTATCTGCAATCGGTTTATCAATATGGTGATTTGAATGATGTTACCAGGATGAACGAATGCTTATTGTGGATCTATGAGCAAGGATTACACAGTGATGACTTTGAATTGAATGAAATCTTACTTTCGGTGATCTGTCAAATGGTCATACATCCCGAAATTCAATCCGATGACAACGTATCGAATGAGTTAATAACAAAAACTTTGGAGACAAGCTATGAGATTGTGGATGAAAAAGAGAGGATCTTTGAAAATAAGTTGATTCTTAGATGTATTGTTGGTTCAATGATCCATAAATTGGGATTAATCATTGAATTATTCGGCAATCAAATTCCAACGATATTGAATTCTTTGAAACTTCAACTAACTAAAGGGGAATGGTGCACAGTTTTTGATTTTAAGTTGAGTATTTTAGGTCTTTGTGGGTTGACCTCACTCCAGTTGGATTCTCAAATTAAATCGGAGATTGTTGAAATTATCATGTCTGTTTTAAACAAATTGGAGGTTGCAATGAAACACAGGGTAAAATTATTACAGATTGAAAATGGTAAAATAAATGATGTCGAGATTGTTTACGATGATGAATACGATGAATTGAACATGGAAACCAGAATCGATTCCCTGAACGTTGTTGAAATTGTTAAATCAACTTTACAAATTTAATATACATTTATCATCATCATGACTCCTTTAATTTATTTCTACTCTTTTCGAATAGTTGCTGTTGTATAGCCATTAATTCTTCCTCTGTCATACCCGATTTTTTGAATTTATCCTCTCTTCTACTGGCCTTAGCCTTTGAATTGGTCTTACAGGAGACTACGTATTCCTCTAATATCTCCAGATATTGGCTGAATCCCAATTCTTCAATCGCCTTTATGATATGATCTGTTGAAATCGTCTTTTTGGATTCTTTGTCTGCTATATCATTGGATTGTGTGGTGACAATCATGATGAATTCAATTAAACATTCAACCAACGCTTCTCTCGCTTCTTTTGAAAAGGAGACATCCTCTGGAAGTATTTCCGACAAAATCTTACCAACTGTTGCCTTTGGTAAGGAGATATCCTCGCTATCCATTAGAAATTGATAATATGGAAAGGAAGTATTTGGGTATGTGTGGATTACGTAACTGTCCGCATACAAAATTTTCTGCTAGAAAAAGACAACATTACATAAGCATTACGTATCGGTCACGTGATAAGGTGAACTTTTCAAGGCTTCACCGCCTTGAAAAAAAATTTTCTATGTAAAGAAACCTACTTATAAATTGAAAGGGTAATGACTTCATTGTTAGCTAGTGAATTTGATTTATCCCCGGTCACAAGAGTTGCACATGTTTCAAAATATTTGGATCATTCTCTTTTACGTTTTCAACCTTTGGATATAAAAGGTACTTTACCCCCGGTTTTACCAATACCCTCAAATTATGATTGTGATAGATTAAGATGGATTAATAAGGACTTACTCTTGTTGATGTTCACGAATAAAGACGAATTTTGGTTAGTGGATTCAAATTTGGGTACGGTTGTTCAAGAAATCAAATTGACAAATTCAGGATCCGCTGTTGACTCAATAATAACCACTTTAAATACGTATTTAAACGTCTGGATTTTAGATTCCAATAATAGAATATATCAATATGTTTTAGAGAATAACCAATTAGAGCCAACCTTGGATTGGAGAATTGAGGATATATTGGAACCCATTTCAAACTTCACTATAGTGGGTAATGAATTAATTCTTGCCTCGAATTCCATCTATCGCTATGATTTGGACTCTAAAAAGGTGACAAAATCATTGAATCTATTTGTCAACAATGCTTCCCATTTACAAATCATCGAAAAGGGTGCCTATTGTCTTGTTTCATCAAAAAATGATAGATTCATCAATTTAATAGATTTGAATGAATTCAAGGTCAAATCAATCCTAAGTTTGAATGATCCATGCTTAAATTTCACATTTTCCAAAAGTGACGATTCTTCGATATTGATTGCTCTTGATGAAAAGGGACAATTGGAGGTGTTTCCTGACCTCTTAAAGCTACAAAACCAACAAACTAATTCCAAGAGGAGAAGACAATTGGTTAAAACTTTCCAACCACAATACACGCTGAAATTAAACGAAGGACGATTTGACCAAATGGTCTTCACTTCTCAATCACATGCCATCGTCACTTTGGCATACTTTCAGAACGAAAGCTTTTTTGTTTTTGATAATTTCAATTGGATTCAACATTATGAGCAAACAGGTGAATTGGAGTTGATCAGAATTAAACCATTAAATAATAGACTAATGGTCAGCTCACAAGATAAGGCATCCTTTGGAACATACAAGGAAGGCGATGCTGTTGTTGGTACCAATGATAATTTATTGGATATCGATGAACAGAACGGTTCCGATGAAGAAGAGTCAGAAGATGAAGATTTCGCCTCATTGACAAGCAAGTTAATAAAACCTCAAACTTCCAATAAAGGTAACAGAGTTCAATTTGCCGTCGGTACCCTTTCAATGAATTTGGTCCAGGCCTTAAAAACTAATGATTTACATGCTTTCAACACTTTATTGGATAAGGCTCAGGATGAACAGGTGATTAGGTCAACCGTTGCAAAGTTGGACATTTCCTATGTCATGAAGTTATTGGACAAGTTGGGTGAGTTAAACTATAAGAACAAATTTCAAGCTCTGGATCTAAACGTTTGGATCAAATACTTGTTGATATTCCATGGTAATTACATTGTTGGTGTTCCTCATTTAAAGTCAAAATTGACCCTTTTGACAATCAGTTTGAAGAACAGATCAACCAATATGAAGAAGTTGTTGGAACTGAATGGAAAGTTGTCGATTGTCACTGAAAGAGTTGAATCTCTTAGAGAGATCGAAAGGTTTGAAGTTGTTGAATCTGATGAGGAGGAGGCTGATGTTGAGTACTACGAAGAGCTCGAGGATGCTGAAAACGAGATTCTTGATGAGGACATTGATGACGATGAGCAAATAGACGTGGACATTGATGAAGACATTGATGAAGACATCGATGAGGATATGGTGTCCGCGGAGGAAGATTTCGACGATCTTTGATTTGAAGGTGAGTTGTGTAATTTCTAAATAAATCATGAGCATAATCATTATTTTTCTCTTCGTCTTCAATAAACAATGAATGGAATGGGACAACAGGCCCCCCCGGGGGTTCCACAGCTAACTCAACAAAAGTATAACCAATTGATACAAGCCTTGATGGTCATGGACCCAATAAAGCGGGCCGAAACGATTAATAGAAACCCCCAATTACGCGTTCTTGTCCAGTCAATGGAAAGACAAAGAGCGCAGATGCAGGCGGCTGCCGCCGCCAACAATAATCCGACTCTAACGAATACAACTAATTTACCTGTTAGGACTCCAGTTAGAGAGGTGAGTGGTCCAATACCTGTTCAAACACCAGGTTCCACAAATTCACAAATGGCGACATCCAAACGGATTGTTCAAGTGCCTCCTAGTGATATTGCAGTGAATCCCAAGATCCCAGGTTGGAAAATGAAGGACTCTAATGACTGGTCGAAAATCTTGGAAAATGAGAATAAGGAAGTCGGATGGCAGTTGAAAGAATATGAACAGGTTATATCAAAAGATAAATCGTATTCGGAATGGGCACAAGATAGCAAACCGGATTTTACAGCGCAATTGTTGAATCGTATGTCTAACGATTACAACTTTTATAAAAATGTCAAATTGGTGAGAATGAAAGCAATTGGTAAATCGGAAATGAATGACTTAACTGTTAAAATGTGGGGTAATGGTTATTCAGGTTATGGGAATGGTTCAACAGGTAAAAAATTGAGTCTAGTATACCCCTCAGCAAGTAAAATGAAGGATCCTAGGATACCGGCGGCACCTACAAGCGATTCGGACAAATTGATACCGATTCGTTTGGAATTCGATTGGGATAGAGATAACTTCAAATTGAATGAGACCTTGCTTTGGAACTTAAACGATGATGAATCTTTAATGGTGGAGGTTGTGAGCTTGATGGTGGAAGATTATAAGATTCCAGGTGATAAGAACTTTGTTATGAATAGGATCATATCAAGTTTTAAAGACCAGATTAATTATCACCAATCCATTCCAGAGATAGACAAGTCCATCAAAGGATGCGAAGACATCAGGATACCTATAACGTTGGATATAATGCTCGCAAATACTCAGTTGAACGATAAATTTGATTGGTCATTGACGTCATCTGATGAGGATGTTGATGATTTCGCCCAGGTGCTATGCGATGAATTATCCCTTCCGCAAGAATTCCATACTGCAATTGTTCACTCGATGAAAGAACAATGTCAGCTGTTCACCAAAGGGCTGTTTATTGTTGGTTATAAATGGGATGGCACGCCGATTGTGAGTGAGGACTTGAAAGAACATGTGAAGGTGGGGCCCTTGGAATCGATTTTCAAATCCAAGACGGAAATTGCAACGGGTGATTTGGGTGCCAATGTCCAGGAGCTGACTCTGGACCAATTTGAAAAGAACTTGAAGGAACGTGAAAGGGAACTTAGACGTAAAAAGAGAAGTGCGACTAGAGGTAGAAGAGGAGGAGATATTTTGCCTGATTTTGAAGATATTCCAGGAACTTACCGTACTCCGCTTCCTAACGGATCGCTTCCCGGTGGTGTGGACGTTGGTGTGGAATCCAGTGGGTATGTTGAAATTTTGAATGGAATAGAAGTTCCAATGAGACAACAGATGGACCGATTCAAGGAGATGGAGAGACTCCAGAGAGCATCTGTTCACCTGACTAATGAGAGAGAAATGGTCAGAAGATGGCTCAAGGGGGTTTTTGATAAAAGAATGAGGGGAGGCCAGTTGGCAGCCGGTGTTAGATATAACGATGGTACAGCGACCATCAAATTTGCATGGAGATAAAGGTCCATTTATTTCCCCTTTTGGCTGCTTTCATTGCTTAATTCCTCACTTCTATACTTGATTCATATTGTGGCTTTGTAAGGGTGATTACGTAACCAATATTTTAAGCTGCTGTGAATGTCCTTCTTCTTTTAACGGCGATGGATTATATCAGACATATCTGGAATAGAGCCCCACTGATGAGGTTCATCAATCCTCACTCTCAATGGCATTCAATATCCCCACCCGCTTCGGGGATTTCCGTCGAGACCACCGATGGTGTCTTCACCAATTTGTCTGCCAGACCTGACGCAACATCAACAAATCGGCCTGCAGAATTGGATTTACCCACTTATAATGAAACCCTGGAGGATCCTGTGCCACCCTACTGGGAATCCCAAGTTCAGTCCAACTGGGGTGACGAAATTTATGTCGATGGTTTACCGGTGGGATCGATTATTAGTGTTATTTGGACGGCTCTGATATCGGCAATGTTCCAATTTGTTGGCTTTGTTGTGACCTATCTGCTACACACATCACATGGTAGTAAGACAGGGTCTCAACTAGGCCTTTGCATCTCTTTGGTGAACATAGGCTTGTCAGCTTTGCCTGTTGCCATACCTCATGCAAGCAATGATGGTAAGCCATGGGTTCCTTCAGATCCATCGGCTATTGATTTTAATCCCGAGTCGTCTGATGGCACAATTGATAGCTATAAGTCAAAACTGGGGGGCGGCAATGTTTTAGAACATTTCAGCGAGGATAATAGACAAATGCAGAGTTTCGTGGCGTATGGTTTAATCATAGGAGGAGGCTTTATTGCAATCCGGGCAATTTGGGACTTCATAAGAGCGAAACGTCTTGAATTATCGGTGATGCGTGCAAATAGTAATAGTCAGTCACACACTGCCCAGGAAGTGTAAACCACAATAGACCTATACCCCCACTTTATATGTATTAAGGATAATAAATGTATACAAATATGCTGAGCAAACCTGGTTCCATCATTTGAGAAACTCCATAACCGATTCATAAATGGTGAAAACAATCCCACCAGATAGAATGAGTCTTCCTAAACGTGGAGTTGCACCTCTCCAAAGGGTCAGAACACCTTCTTCTTTAACGATTCTAATGAAACAATCAATTGTCCCCTTATATTGGGACCCAATACCTTGCATTCTGGTCTTGACGGTGTCAATAGGCATTGTGGTGTACACAGTCACAACACCAGCAAAAGCACCAAGAAGGAAAGTCATTGAGCCAGACAATGGTTTATCTCTTGGGGTGTTACTCCAATCTTGGATCAAACCTTTAATGTGGGAGTAGGACCCCAATCTGACGGCAGAATTAGCCCCTTGTCTCATTGCCACGGGAACTAACCCCTTGTATAAACCTCTGAACCCCAAATCCTTGACGAGACGAATCGTACCCCTGGTACCGTCTTGATACATTGGCTTTGGTGATTGCTTGTCATCGATTTTACCAGTTTTGATTGCCTCCGATGGAGTGACAGCAACCACTGATTCCAAGAGGCCGGCACCTAACCCTGCTAAGACACCTCTTGGACCACTCAATTGACCATCCTTATCACTCAATACCCTCTTAATCGCGTCAAACCCAAGAAATCTAACTGATGCCTTAGCCGTGTTACCAACAACAAAAGCTGGACAACCCACATATAGTGCAGAAACACCTTGGGTCTTCGCAACACTGTATATAAGGACAAGAGGATTTCTCGTTGTGATTTGAGTTGATTTATTCACCAACTGCAACCTGGTCTTAGCAAACTCAAAAGGATAGGTGATCACACCCTCAATGGCACCAGCAACCCCGCCAGCAACCAGTGACTTCAATGGATCGGGCTTGTTTGACATATGGAAGAAAATGACTAATAAGGTAATAAATCAACCTTTTTTTTCATTAGGCGCCCAAGTCACTTTATGATGGGTTTTTGAGTAATGACCGATAAAGTCGAGTAGTTCATGTATAAAACAAAAAAAAAGATTATTGCTGGCCCTGTGTTTACAGGTTTCATTCACTCTTGGTACTTTTGACGGGTGAAGAATGCTGAGCCATTTGTTGCTCAGCATTTATCGCATCACTAGGATGAGATGTATTTGGGTCGGGATCCCCTTCACCAAGATCAGACTCAGCGTCAGTGTTAGTTTCCAAAAGAATGTCATTGTCAGAATTTCCCCCATCTTCTTCCTCTTCATCATCGTCCGTGATGGCATACCGGACCCATCTCCTCCTTCTTATCTGTAGTCCATCCCTATTTTTATCATACACCCATTTGGTATCCATGTCAATGTCAACGACATCTTCAATATGTTGTTCATCAACCCATTGGTCTGGCCTCATGTCCAACAGCCATCCATCTCTATTAATACCCACTGACCCAATATCCAGGAATGTGGGCCTTATGCCTTTTTTAGAATCTAACCTCTTTCTCTTTCTGCGTTCCTTGTTGAGTTTTCCCACCTCTCTGTCAAGGATCAAAATAGAGGCATCTGTATCGTTAGGGGAATGCTCATCATCCACCCACTTATATCCCTCCGGCGGAACGATCGATATTAAAGACTGGGAACCTTCCACCTTGATGAGATTTTTCCGGATGTGGGAATTTGAGGGATACGAATCATTGGTAAAACAGCAAAACGTCCAGATGTCTAATTGAGGGTTCCAAACCTGTAATTCATAGACATTGAAGACTTTGATCTGAAGATCATGTTTTTTGGTAAAGGTTATATCAACCTCATTGATTAAAATATCATCCAATTTGTTCAGCAAAGATAGAGTTCTCAATCTCAACTCCTCATCATGGAACCTCTCCAACAATTTCAATCTCAATTGGGGATGGAGGGAAATGAGCAAGAACCATATTCCGATAAGTAGGATCAATTTCAAGACCGGGGAAAGAATCCAAATGATGGAGGTTCCAAAAGTTTCTAGCACTAGAATTCCACCAAGCAGATTGACAAAAATGAACCAGGTCAATCTCTCATCATGAAATAGTAAAAACTTGGTAACAAATCTCATCACCAAATCCCACGTATCCACATATAAAAGCATATGATTCTGCAAATCAGTGACATTCAATAAAAACTCTCTACTGAACTCACTAATTGGTTTGGGATCTCCTTGCCAACTGGCATCGGCTTTTGCTTGAAAACAGGGTATTATCACTTGAAAACAGACCCAAATAAGGGGAAACGTGACGAAATTGATCGGTTTCAACACCAATAATGTCAAAATCAACCCCAAAGTTATATTCCATAAAGGATCCACCCAATTGATAACCCTTATGCAATCATCAATAAATTGAAAGGGAAGACTCAATCTTTGCAACAACTGAATCGAATTTCGGGACATAATTGGGATCGAGAGCTGGGGTCGGCTCTTTTGAATCTCAATCCGATTAGTAATCGTCTCATCCAATCCCGAAGCGGTCGTGGGGGTTCCCAGAGGCAAGGCCATCGATATTATTCTCTCCATGAACTTATCGACCACCTGAGAAGAAACACCCTGCTGATCAGAAAATCTATCACCGTCTCCCAGGTGAGAGGTGGATGCCTTCATCAAGATGGATTGTGCTATATCCATCTTCTGGTAAGAAAGGTGTCAAAAGGATCGTTTGGCGCTTACGTCATCTCGGTCCTCAATTCTTATATAAACATGCTCATGAATATTAAAAGTATTTAGCTCTTGAACAAACCAAAGAAACTCCGCTTCTTCCTCTTCTTTTGTGCCTCAGGTGCACTAGAAGATGGTAGTAATACTGGTCTGCTGCTCTTTGGAGAAAGCGTAGGACTCTTTTCCATATCGTTGATTCTAATCTTTGGTGGGTTTTTCTTCATTGAGTACATTGAGGCTTGAGGTTGAGATTGAGACTGAGCAGCTTGCTTAAGAAGAATTTTGTGCTTGGCTTCAAAGTCCGCCTGTAGCTGGTCGATGGTTTTACCATCGGTCGTTGTTTCAGGAACCATCGACTTAGTTCTAGTCAATTCCGGCGCACCAATCAGTTCCTTGATTACCCTACTAGACTGAACATCTATACTCTTATCATTCGCAGCCTCAGCCAACTCCTGGCCGTATTTTGCAGATGCATCCATAATAATCAACAGCTTATCCTTGAATGAGTTTTCATTCAATGGGGCCTTTTCAAAGTCCTGGAATCTCTTGTACAACTTCAGCTGGTACTCCAATTCTCGGCGTTTCAGTTCTAGATTTATGTCGAGCTTAGCCGGTTGGAAAATCGGTGGATTAGCTGAATCAACCGATATTTCATCCTCATTATCCTCTGCGTCGCTAAAATCGGAATCAACGGCAGATTGGTTAAAAGCGTTATTCTGGACCCGTTGAGACTCCAAAATGGTATCTCTTAGATCCTTTTCAATGATATCATCACGTGACCCATCTTCTTTCAAGACTCGTTCCTGATCAGCCAAAGTATAAATTCCCGCCTGGTCCATTTGTTCCAAGACTTCTTCTCTCTGAATCACGACATTCTTGTTATGCTCGTTCAGGAAGTTCATTCTATCATCCAAAGCCTTGAACAACTTTTGCTCAAAACGGGCAAAGTTTTTCGATGGTACAATAATCATTGGAACAGGTAAGCAGCTCACCAATCGGTCTGTTAACCTCTTTGTCTTCCAAGGCATTGTTGGAGCATTGTTGGATGGTTTAGCGCCGGAAATGACCAAACTTGGCTGATAAAGTGCAAACATGTCACTCAAAACCTCCTCTGTTGTCCCCACACACAACTCAACTGTGATCTTAACGATTCTTTTGGGGTTCAAGATTGCGAGACAGTATTTCATGATATTCTCTGCCGTTGTTTGGGACCACTCTGGAGAATTTCTGATCTTATTCTCGGTGATATTACTTGCAGTTGTGGCAACTCTAAGATTGTTACCAACAACCCTTCTATTCAATCTAGAGAGGGACCTTCCCTGGGGCCTTATAGCGGCCACGATGACCAAGGAATCACCATCTTCTAGTAACTGATTACAACACCAATCAATTCCTGTCCATGTATGTTTTCTGCCGGAAATGTAACACATTATTTCTCTATTTGGTAACTTTGGCAATTTACCCTTTATTCTACCACCGTAAATATCATCATACAAATTGTGTTTCTTTGTCAATGTACAGGAATCATGTGTGATAATAGGTCTTGTTGGATAATTTGCAATACCCCTTGAAATTGAGCTCCCTCTGTTTGGAGAAACCGAGCTTCTTCTATTTCCAGGTGAAAGTGATCTGCTTGGTGATAGTTGCCTATTCAGTTCAATTTGGGATCTCCATCTGTTTCTAGTTTGAACCATATCATCATCAAAATCGTCATCATCGGAACGAGGACTATACAGCGGTTCTTGGCCATCTGAATAAGATATATTCACAGTATCAAAGGAGACTGACTTGATGAAATTCTTATCCATTTCATCTCCTTTGTATTTCTTAGAAAGAATTGACTTTGGCTTTGAAACGGTGCCCCTACTGGTGACGTGTTGGCATTCATTACTATTTTCGGATACACTTGTTGATCTAGACCCAGCGCATTTAAAGCACAATCCTGCTGTCTGTTCTAGAACCTGCTCTGGAGTGACCGGCTTAAAGTCCTCCGCACATGGAACCGTCAAATGAATGTTATGATAAACGTAGGATGCCGTATCTAATTGGTTCTTCGCTGTAGAGATAGAGGCCACCGATTGACTTCTCTCCTTCTTTGGTTCTGCACCAAATGAGATGGTTCGGTACATGAGGTCCATCTGATCCATGGCGGAATCTCCCTTCTTCTTATATCCAA
Source organism: Saturnispora sekii (assembly GCA_030563565.1). Taxonomy (NCBI): domain Eukaryota; kingdom Fungi; phylum Ascomycota; class Pichiomycetes; order Pichiales; family Pichiaceae; genus Saturnispora; species Saturnispora sekii. The sequence continues at coordinate 81,763 of JAJMJM010000002.1, forward strand.
AGTAATCACCGCTACCAGACATATTCAAGAGGAGTATCGATCTTTGAATTGGCTATTTTTTAACAAATCATTGGTCACCTGATCTGCACCCTTCATAGAATGCTCGGCATAAAATGCTCATGTGCTCAGCAAGAAAGCGAACAAGCGCACAAATCGTGCGAAATGAGTTTGCAAATGGGTATACAGGTAAATTTTCCGGTAGGTGTTTAATTTAAATTTAAGAGGGGCAACCATAAAAAAAGTCAATATTTACTTATATATCTCTGTCCTCGTATTGTGATTGTAAACAAATTAGGCGAGTTTAGAAAAGAATGAGCTTGATTATATGAGAACTGTAAAAACTTCGAGGTCAAGATTGGGCTTTAGAAAATCTTCTCATGAATCAAAATCACAACTAAGATGAGTTTATTGTAAATTTGAATGATCTCATTTGTTACTTTGTTTGCTGTATTAGGAATCCTCTTACAATATGATTTTATGGAACTTTGATCTTACAATACTATATCACAGCCTGAATATTCCAAGGCCAAAAAACCTTCTTTAATTATCCTCAGCACAATTGTCACCGTGTCTCAATTACATCTTGAGGGGCACGTTTATACGGTGCAATCTACCACCGCCTCACCCATCCAGGCAGCAATTTTCTAGCCGCCAACTGGCCAGCGGTTAACTCACCGCGCTCACTGTGCTAGTTAAATCTAAAAAAGTACACAACTAGCCTTGAGAGTTGACCGCTAATTCCATGATGAGACGTGTTGACAAATGAAGGAATGGGTAGACACTATAGGCGGATTGGAGATCATCGCCAACAGCACCCTGAAGAGAATCCCAACCGTCAAACTTGAAATCCACCAAATAGTTGTTTGGCTCCAATTGGAAAAGCTGGATTTGCATCTTCATGAGATCTCCCTGGGACATTTCATGGGGTCTGTACATCCAGCGGGCCTTGATGGTCCAGAGCTCCTCCTCAATGGGGGTCTGCCATTCGGCCCCAAGATTCTGCAAGGCACGGTAAATTTCCCCCATGACATCCAATGGATAAGACCGGGACCTTATACCGAAATGCCATCTTGTTTTCGATTTTTTTGTGCTTGTTGGTGCCACCTGTGCCAACTGTGGGTACATCTGCAACATGTAAGCCTTGTGAATCTGGGGTAGTGAGGACGGAAGGATTGCAATTGTTGAGTTTGCCGAGCTGGCGTTGTTTGTTTCAACAACGGAAGTTCTCCATTGGTCGTCCATTTGGGTGTCATTCATCTGGGAATCCTTCAATTCGTTTACCAACGTTGTGTTATTCCTCATCAAGTCATAAGCATCTAGGATTTCCTCTGTTTCCGGTTTCCTGCCCATCTTTAAAGCCTCAACAATCTCCTCCCTGGAATATCCCATCGCCGTGCTCAAGGCTACCACTACATCTTCGTTGATATCTGACGCAGTCAATTCGTTGCCTGTGATACCTGGCTTGAGATAATCCGGGAATCCCACCTTAAACCATTCATCCTCCATGATTTCGTGGATCGTGATTCTATTCAAGGGGTTGACAACCAACATTCGGGTCAACAAGTTCTTGGCTCCATTTGAGAGATCGTGCGGTAGTGTGTAGACACCATTGGAAATCTTCTTGAAGAGTGCTGGAATCAGTTCGTCGTCAAACGGTAATCTTCCACAGAGCATCACATAGAGAATAACACCACATGACCACACATCCACCTCTGGTCCTGCGTACAATTTCCCACTGATGACCTCCGGTGCCGCATAATTCGGTGACCCACATGATGTCTTTAAGAAGTTACCGTCCGTCATTATATTTGAAAGCCCGAAATCGGCTATCTTGATATTCAACTTTTCATCCAAGAGGAGGTTTTCCGGCTTCAAGTCCCTATGGACAATCTTATGCGAGTGACAGTATTCCACTGCAGCAATTATCTGCTGGAAGAATCTTCTCGCCTTATCATCGTCCATCTTACCGTTCTGAACGATATACTCAAACAACTCTTTCCCAGCATATTCAATCACCATGATGATTTCATCGTTCGATTTTATCACGTCAAATAACTTAATAATATGCGGATGGTTTAGAAGCCTCAAATACGAGATTTCCCTCTCCACTCTGCCTTGCATGTCTGATTTTGCCAATGTTCTTCTATTGATGATTTTCAACGCAACTCGCTGGCCTGTTGTCGTGTGATAAGCCAACTTCACCTTACCAAACGACCCCTCTCCTAGTGTTTTCACCACTTGGTATTGGCCAATTCTTCCCTGGTGTTGATCTTCCATTGAGTGTTGCGATGAATCGTGTGTCATTCACCAGTCCTCGATTTTTTGTCTCCACATTGAGGGTCAAAGAAGGTGCTCAGCAAGTTTACGGAAATTAATTTTAGATGTAAAAAGATAATTAAGATCGATTAGCGGGTTCTGATGATACCGGCGGCCATAAGAATCATCACCTTTTTGTAAACTTCCGGATTTTTCATGTGCTCTTGCAAGGCTGCAGGGTTGTTTTGGGCCTGCTGGAGGATTGTGTTCATGATGGGATCCTGGATGATCTCAACAACCTCAGGGTCTTTCTGAACACGGGCCATAGTCTCATCGTAGGTTTCACCCTCCAATGGAGCAAATCTTTGCGACAAAGCCTTTTGCAATAAACCTTCGATTTCTTGCAATTGCGCAGGGTTGTTGTTGTCGGCCTTCTCCTGTGCCTGAGCCTTGTAAAGAGTGTCTGCACAAGGCTTGTACTCTTTCATTGCAAGTTGAGCATTGGCCTTTCTGATGTAGGCTCTGATGAACTTTGGATCCAACTTGATTGCCGCATCACAGTCTCTGATTGCGTCTGGGAACGACATCAACTTGGCCAATGCCGCCGCTCTGTTAGAGTACCCTCTTGCGTCGGATGGGTCTCTCTTAATCATCTCGGTGTACTCCTTGACTGCGTTCGGCCAGTCGCCAGCGGTGAAGTAGTCCTTACCTCTCAATCTTGCCTCCTCGGCCAAATCCTTGTTGATGTAGGACGCGGTCTCTCTGTCCTTCAACTGCTTCTCTGCTTCTCTCAACTTCTTCAACGTGTCCGCGGTTCTGTGCTCGGTAAGGGACTTTTGGAAATAGTCGATGGCCTGAGCCAGGTCGTCCTTCTTGACCAAACAGGTACCGATTCTCGTGAACGCCTTCGCGATGAGCTTGTAGTCAGCCCTCATCTCTCTACCCTTTTCGACGGCTAATTGACATGTGGCAATGGCGGTGTCGTAGTCATTCTTTTCAAACTCCGCGGCAGCCCTGTTGTTGAGATACGTGATGTCTTCAAAGGTGTCAAATGCCTTGTTGTATAATTCGATTGCCTCGTCGAATTTTCTTGCCTTGTAAAGGGTGTTGGCCTCTGATTTGAGCGCGTCAGCCTTGGTCTTGTCGTCATCGACTGGCTCCTCTTGGACCGGCTCCTCCTTAACAGGTTCTTGCTTCTTAACATCTGGAATTGGCTCAGGCTCTTGGCCCATGTTTGGGTCTCTGTTCAAGTCGATACCCAAGATCGTTGTAATCACCGTCATAAGTCTTGGGTCAGTCATCATGTCCTGTGCAATAGACTGTGGATTCACCTGCATGTTTTTCACCTTTTGGACCAGGGCCGGATCGTTCATCATGTCTCTTGTGGTTGGATTCAACTTCAACTTCTCAATCAAGTTTGGATCCGTCAATTTCGCAAACATCTCCTCCATTCCAGCGGGTTCCCCGCTGGCCCCAGAGGCCTTCAATCTTGAGATCTCACCCAATCCCTCCTTGGCCATTGCATTCGTAGGTTCCAAACCAAGAGCCTTTTCGTACGCCTTTTCCGCTTCTTCGTAATCACCCAACCCTTGCTGGGCAGCAGCAACACGGTTGTAACCCTTGGCCCATGTTGGGTTGATTTGCGTGCATTGCTCTGCATCTCTCAAGGCTTCAAGATACTTGCCCATCGATGTGTAGGCGGCGGATCTGTTGGAATAAAGCACATGATTTGGCTGTGGAGATAACTCAATTGCCTTGGTAAAATGTTCGATTGCCGATGGAAAATCCTTGGCCTTGAACGCATCGTTACCCTTTTGCTTGAACTCTTCACTTGACATGATTAATTAGTTGATGAAGAGAAAGTGGTGGTTTGCTTCTCGAATTTTCCACTCAAACTTACCCTCTAAAGAATTTTTCACTTTGAATTGAAACCAAGATGAGTGAGTTCGACTCCAGGACAGAGCAGTTTCGTCAGTGGGTTGGTAAAAATTACACGTATTTCTCTCCAAAGTGTAGTATTGATGATTTAAGGAATTCAGGCCAAGGAAGAGGACTTGTGGCTTTGGAAGATATTGATCAGGGTGAAGTTTTGTTTAAAATACCGAGAAATGGGATCCTGAACGTGGAAAGTGGGGCTTTAAGCGTGCTCAATAGAGGGAAGTTAATGACACTCAACCAATGGCAGGCACTCATTCTTGTTGTTGGCTTTGAATGGTTTTTGGACAACCAATCTAAATGGTTTTCTTATTTAAACGTTGTTCCATTGAAAGCAGAGGATTTCAACAGTTTGATGTTCTGGTCTGAGGAAGAGTGTGAGCTACTCAAATCTTCAACCGTTGTTGATAGAATTGGTCGTGATAAATCAAACGAACTATATGATACGTTGGTGATGCATTTGGCTGATTTGGACATTCCACAAGAGTTCAAGAGCTGGTTCACCAGAGGAAGGTTCCACGTTGTGGCAAGTTTGATCATGTCCTATTCTTTTGATGTGGATCACCCACAAGAGGTGGAAAGAATGGATAATGAGGAGGAGCAGGAGGAGCAGGAGGATGAGAAGGATGAGAAGGAGGGGGATGGTAGAAACGATCACAACCACAAGGAGTGTGAGGATGATTGTGAAGACGAGTGCTGTGTCAAAAACGATGGCGACGACGACGATGAGGAGGAGGACGAAGATGACGAGGATTTGCCAATATTGGAGCCAATCTCAGAGGACACATACTTGAAATCAATGGTGCCATTGGCAGACACATTGAACTCAAACACTACCCTCTGTAATGCGACGCTGAATTACGAAAAAGACCTCCTGATTATGAAGGCGATCAAACCAATTGCCAAGGGCGACCAGATCTACAACATTTACGGGGAATTGCCAAACTCGGAAATCCTACGTAAGTACGGCTACGTGGAATTGCCATCATCGAAGTTCGAGTTCGTCCAAATAGAGTTGGACTCAATAATGGCCTACTTTTTGACCCAATTCAAGTTGAAATTGCCAGGATTGAAGGAATCGGAGGTGACCCACCTGGTCACAATCATTTTTGAAATGGTGCAGAATTCAGAATACTTGGATGCCCAATTGGAGGACTCTGAGGGCGGAATCGTCTTGCAAATGTACGAGGTTTACCGTAATGGTGAACTGCTTCCGGAAATGGTCCTCCTCTTGTTGATCATTTCTACCCTTCTCAATGCATTTGAATCCGACCTCAAGTGGACAAAGAGGTTGATCAGAAACATTGAAAAGAGATTAAACACCGACTTGGAGGCCTTTATTCATAGAACAGTCTTGAAATGCCATCAATTGTTGGAAGATCACGCCACGTTGACAAAATCCACTTTGACCACAATCAATCAACTGGCGGATCAAACAGTGGCTGCTTATCCTGGTCACATCACTCAAGGATACACTCTACCTCAAGCAGCAAGCAGTAAGAAGGAAATGGCCGATGTTGTGCTATACAACGAATATCTCTGCCTCAAGGACATCCAAGATGGAAAGTTTCCTCCAATGGACGAAGAAGGTCTTTGCAAGTTCCAAATAATTGATGATTCCAAGTTGTTGACAAATTTACTCAAAAGAAAGGCAGCAAAGGAAGAGACCAGATTGAATAAGAGACAGAAAAGGTGAGTGTGGAAAGGCTAGTGTGGAAAGGTGATTGTGAAACAGTGAATGGACTTTTAAATATTAAATACTACTAATCTATAATCTATCTATATACAGAAACCCCTCATTTCACGTTCTTCATCAGATACTCAAAACCGGAAAAGAATATTATTGTCGAACAAACTGCCTTGGTCATCGAGGGACCAAGTCCTCGATAAAGGTCTCGCTTGGGTAAAGTCCACTTTCTCTTCACAATGGGAAGCTGCTCCAGACCTGAATTGGCTCTTATCACATTTCTAACAATGTCTCTCTGATATTGCGATTTCATCGTATCTATGGGGAAAACCGTTATCCACGAAAACACCCCCGCAAACAGACCCGCCAAAGGAACCGTGAGAGGATTCAGCATGGGTATCTCCTCGTGGATAATCTCCTTTGTGGTCTCATATATTGCAAAAAACAACCCCGTTGAAATCGAATCTCTGATGACATGATATTTGAAGCCGGAGTACAACCCCGTCACTCCTTCGTACTTCACAATGTTGTAAAACACGTCGTTTACCCTTGTTGGCAACATTTTCGTCTTTATTCCCATATGAGCTTCTTTGTTCACAACAATCACAATCTGTTGAAAGATTTTAGCAAGTTCAAATGGACACGCAAACAGGGAAACAGCAGCTCCCGCTATCAGTCCGCTGGGGAAGCCGTTTATTCCATCGTATCGGGTGATTTTGAATCTTTCACCAATCGGATCCCTCAGATGCGAATAAATTGAAACACCAATTGATTTCGATATTGAGCTCGTGATCAACGGCACTGTGATCCCCCTAAACAATCCCCTAAACCCCTCATTGGTCACCGTCAACTTAAAACACTCAAAAGCGTTCTTATATCTGTGAGCCTGCATTCTTGTCTTGAGTGAATCGAGGGGAAACACCATCGTTGTTGATACCAATGACGCTGTATATGACACTATGGGCACCTTCCACGGTGTTATAAATTGAGGCAGCTCTATAACAGGATTATGCGCCGATACTGAGCTTCTGGCCATCGATCGTTACTCTGAAAAGTCAATCTTTAATGAGAAATCTCATGAGTCAAGATTGGCACAAAATTTTTACGATCCATTACGGTTAAGGATGTATATAAAAGAGGTCAATGTCTAAGAGAAGGGGTAAAATATTAGCCTTTCGGAATGGAAATGATCTTTAACTAGTTTCTCTATTGCTTGGAGCCTTTCAGAATCGCCAAATTCCGGGTGGAAGGGCTTCAAAATGTCAAGTATGGTGGATTTCATTGTATCGATCTCGGCTTCGAAGTCGGCACCGGCTTCCGAGCCGCTGTCTATTGTAATCATGGAAAGAAGAAAGAACCAATTCGAATAAACAATTTGGGCTTCTTCGCCATTGAATTCTTTACCCGCTAAGCCATTTATTATTATCTTGTGCACGGTGGTGAAAAAGTGGACCTTGACTGGTAGTAATTCAACGCCGTGGAAGACATCAGAGAAGTCCTCTTCTCCTAGAGGTTGTTTAAGGTCCTTGAGTAAATCAAGAATCGTAGGTTCAATAGAAGTGCCAAAGATGTTTGGTCCATTTATCTCAAGTAACCTGTCTTGATAATCGAGTGCCAATCTAGAAAATACCTTATTGAATGAATCGGTAATAAATTGATCAAGGCCTTTACCAACATCCATGTGCTTGCATTCAGTTTGGCTAATCTCAGCAAGGGATTGCTGGAAGGAACTTGTCTCATACTCCTCTTTAAATTGCTTTAAGGACCTAATCAGGTAAAGCCACTGGATGTTTTCATTTTCATTTGCAAACTGGGATTTGAGAGCATTGATGAAATCTTCAAAGTGGGTTTGAAGCAGATAATTAGATTCTTCAATCGCTTTCAAAACTATTCTCCTTAGATTTTTTGACATATTGATCCAAATTTCATCGTCCTCAAAATCATCAATCGATATGGTAGGCTTGAGTATGGTTTTGGATAACCTTTGGATTGACTCGATCGATTCGATTATTTCTCCCGTGTTCTTTTCAAAGATGTGGTATTGATCTCGAGATTCTCCCCCCTTGTTCAAAGATTCAATCACCTCATCCAATGAGGTGGCCTTGAATAAGTTGATTCCAGATTGAGTTCTCACGCTTTTGACGTAATCCAAGTGCTCAAAGTGAGTGATTATATCCCCACTAATGACACCAATATGGTTTAAATGATCTGTCACCACTTTCAACAGAGTGGATTCCAATTTATGCAGTATATAATCCATTATCAATGTGGAACCAAACTTCAACGTCGTCAATGATGTGAACTGTTTAAATGTGTTTAGATATTTCGTGATTGACAGGATTGGGTCAGCGGTGTTTTCTAATTGACTTTCAAAATGGATTTTAATCAACTCACCCATATTCAGCTTCCATTGATCTAATTGATTCTCATTTGCCATCACTTTTGTCGAAAGGTGAGTGGAAAAGTCCAGCTCAAATTCTGGTAGCCATTGGACCCACTTGCTTAGGCTGCTTTTTTCAATCCAATTTGAACCCATGGAGATGTCTCGTGATAACGATAGAGGTAACCTTTCCAGGGCATAATGGTATAATTGAATTGAGATGAAAAGATAAGTCAATAAATTGTGCAAGGACCAATCATTCAGGTTATTTTTCATTTCATTGAGACGGGTCTCGAACCCCCATTCGATCACCGCTAGCGGCGAGTTTCTCGTTATTAGAAGATAGGTGAATAGAAGTGAAATGTAAAAATCGTAATCTCTATCTAAATTGAATGACAATATCTCTCCTTCGATCACCTCCTTGAACTCTGATTTCAATTGGTTGAACTTGATCACTGAGAATTCTCTCGACGTTTTAGGATCAAAAATGGTTTGAATTAGGTATGCATTTTTCCCTAGTGCGATGTATTGTTCAGGAGTAGATTTAACACCCTGTTTCAACTGCATCAGAGAGTAATTGAAATCATGAACGAGATTATTCAAAACAATACCAAAGTTCTTATTTTTCACTTCCAATGACCTTAAAGATCTGTTTGATCTGTTGAACATGTTCAAGTTGTTCAAGTAATTTGAACCATAACTGGACTGAGTAAACGCCAGCTGTGATAATTGTGCATTGGATTCCACAACTATCGTATTCATCTCCATTATATTATCTGCCACATGCAATAAATCTCTATATTTGGAACCGACTAGAGCTCTCAATTCACCTTGAAACGTATCAATATCCTCTCCTGTGGAGTTCTTTAACTTTACTAGTTCTGCCACAGATTGGGTTTTGAACAACTCATCTATATCCACCATATTAACAAAACAAGAATAGCGTTTACTTTTTCAGCATCAATAGGATGGAGAATCTATAAAAATGAAAATACTAAGTCACGTGTCACGATCACCTCGATTTCAAAGCAGAAAGAACACGCAGTGCTGTGTCTTGAGAAGGGATTCGCACATGCATAAAGTTGCAATGTGAGCCTCTTGAGCACCGTGTGGTTTTCAAGTGGTCTCCGCAAATCGCCTCCTGTATGTTCGTAACCGGAGAAAGTTCACAAAAGACCGGTTTCTCATCAAACCATTTGTCATTACAAGCCTCCATACACTTTTCAGCGCATTCAAAGCTGGTGAATCGCACATAAACATTTCCTGTTAGATGTGAATTTCTGTTGCAGCAAATACCAACTTCAGCAATTTCCCCATATTGGGACAATTCACAGATTAAATCCGTGAAAAATTGATCCACACGGGCATCTAACTCTTGCTTGGAAACGGTTTCAAATACAAGTTTACCCGTATCTTGAGGATCTCGTTGCTCCTCTTCAGTTTGTGGATTATCAAAGAGTTTCCAAAACACCACAGTTTGGGATCTTTGGGGCTTGATGTGTTTTCTAGAACACAATGGTCCGTGTCTGCATGCGCCAACTTTATCAAAAAATGGACACCTGGCGGCGTGAGGTCCTGCTGCTTGCGACATATGCGTGAGCTTGTTAGAAGGGATGCCGTATGGTAAGAAAAATATGATTACCTAATCAGACTTCCTTATGATGAGATGTATCTATGATTTGGTAGGTCGACCGGGTGCTACATTGGATAGGAATGGTGCATTTATTGACATACTTTTATGGCTGCATGTCTAGTGAAGATGGTTGGAAAAAAGGGTAACGAAGAGAAGGGGCAGAAATTATTAAGATGGTTTACAAACGATTATGCTAGCTACTCTAAGTTCATTAATAAGACAACTGGGTGTGAGAATGTGATTGTTTATGCCTAATAATCATTAACGATATGTTCTCCAATTTGTATCTGCTCGGCTACTTCCGGTAATATGGAACAGTCAGTGATGCCTTCGGGAAGTTTGGCGATTGGGTATCCCAACGAACAAATGCGACAAAAATGCGGTTAAGATTGCAAAAATTACCTAGCCAAACGATTGAGTGGTGCAACTACTGAATACCTTCTTACATGGTTTGGTATACCGAATTGCTCAGGCCGGTTACTATCGGTAATGAAAAAAATGCCATTTCGAATGGAAAATTCCAAATCAGAGACAGAGTTTGGATATAACAGTCCAGATAATTGTTAGCCCTCCTATTTAGGGAATTGAAATTTGATGTAACTAAAATTGAATAGAGGCATTCTCTCCGATGGACGAGAAAGATAAGGATATTTAAAACTTCCTCTTTTCCATCGAACTTTTATCAGAGGAGTAATCCAAGTGTCACTTAATCAAAGCCCTATATATACTATTCAATTAGTGATCAAACTGTTTTGTTCAGAGTTCCCTCACATGTTGCATCATGAATCGTTCGGTTATTAACGGAATTAAAAAAAACATAATAACTCACCTGTAAATACGATTCTGGACCAGTAAAAACACCATGGCCATCATTTTCTGATCTCTTTCCGCCCTGCGTTACACCGAGGTCTTTAACTGCATTCATTAATCTGGATTTCCCAAATCTCGGTTAATATATCACGTGATCTCGGTTAATGGCGGCCACCGCTGCACTCAATTAACCGTTCACCGTCCGCAATGCCGGGATTTCGCCTCCTTGGCCTTCTTTTCTTTCCGAAGAGTCCCCAACATCACTCTTTTGACCCACTATGGTTCAATACAGTACATACCAATATGTGTCATAAACCCTCTCAAACCCCTATTTTTAATTGGTGGAAAAGCCCCGGGTGAATGAATGACTCATAAAAAGGGGAAGAAACTATCCAATTATTGCAATGTTTCGGTGGGAATAATGACACGAAAGTTTAATCATAGTGTTCCTTGGAAACTGCCGGCTAGAATGGTGAAATTCTCATTGTTCTACATCCATTTACCGACTCACAACATTAGTTGGCAGCAGTTCCAATTAGCCGATTTAACGCATTACATTAAAATTTTTGAAATCGTGGTATAAATTCAAGTGAGTACCCCGCTAATTCTACAACGTAGCTTTATTTTAAGGTAGCAAAATGACCCAGGAGAAATCGAGCCTTGAATTACTCTCGACGACAGAAGAAACTCCGTCTTTAGATACAAATATTAAGGATGAAGATCTTATAGTGAATGATCTGTCGATTCCAATGTCGGAAAAGGACGCCAAAGTGGAGCAACTGGCCTTAGATATGGGAATCAATCACAAGAAACTGATGTGGAAAATCGATCTATGTGTTGTGCCTCCATTCTGTTTGCTCTACTTTCTAGCTTTTTTGGATAGAGTGAACATTTCCAACGCCAAAATTTATGGTATGATGGAAAGTCTCGATTTGAGTTCTAACCAATTTTCTGCCGCTTTAACCGTTTTCTTTGTGCCTTACATCGTCTTTGAGGTGATTTCAAACTACCTCTTAAAGTTCATCAAACCTCACTTCTGGCTTTCATCGATGATCTTCTTATTTGGTGTTGTGACAATCTGTATGGCCTTTTCAAGAAACTATGCTGGTATCATTGTTTGCAGATTGTTCTTGGGTATTTTTGAAGCAGGATCTTTCCCTTCGATTTTCTACATTATGGCCAACTTCTACTCTTCCAGAGAGTCACAGAGAAGATTTTCTCTCTTCTTTGCTGCTACTTGTCTTGCTGGTGGATGTGCAGGTGCACTTGCGTATAGAATCCACGATTTGGATGGTGTTCACGGTTTGGCCTCATGGCAGTGGATTTACGTCATTGAAGGTTCTTTTACCGCAGGTTTGGCCTTCTTCCTCTACTTTGTTGTACCTGACTTTCCTGAAGAGTCAAGATTCCTTAATGACAATGAAAGATCTTTCATCAAGCAAAAATTGGCAATTTACACAGGTCATTCAGGTTTTGAAATCAAACAGACATGGAGAGACGTTTTCAAGGTTTTGAAGGACCCAAGTATTTACATCTGTGCTCTTGCATACTTTTCTTTCATCATTCCAGCCTACTCCTACGCATTCTTTGCTCCAACTATCATCCAAAAAATGGGTTATGTTTCCTGGGAAGCACAAAGACATTCAATCTACCCATGGTTAGCATCAATGGGATTCTCCATCATTGTTGCATTTCTCTCCGATTACTTTTTTAACAGAATCATTTTCGGGATCTTCGCCTCCTTGGTGTCCATTGCAGGTTATATCATGATCATGGTTGGTGGTAATAATACTCAGGTCAAATATGGTGGTCTGTTTTTGTCTGCTTGCGGGTTGTACACTGTAATGCCTATTTTGATTTGTTGGTTTGCTCTCAATTTCAACGGTCATATTAGGAAATCCGTCGGTACAGCCTTCATCATCGGGTTTGGTAACATTGGTGGTATCGTGGCTTCTTTCCTTTTCCCAACACAGGACTCTCCAAAATTCACAATGGGGATGTCTGTTGGTATTGCCTTTGTTGCACTTGGATTGGTCATGATGGTGGTTTACATGGGTTACCTAATGCATCTGAATAGAAAGAAACAGAGGATAGAATACATCCAACAATGGGAGACCAAGACCAACCGAGAGAAGATCATGGACGGTGACCTCAACCCCGACTTCACTTACTTGTATTAATATCATGACATTTTTAATTACTTTAATCCACTTTTATGCAATTCTGAGCATCTGAGCATTTATGTTTACTTTTCGCTCGGCATGGCTGGTATTCTCCTTACCTAATTAGGAAGTATAATTGACACTATTTTTATGTAAAGGTTCTTTTCTACCCCTGGAAGTACTCTAGTTTTCTGCATTTAAACTATGGTGGTGCCCATTAAAACCAGAGCAGTGTTTAGTTACTCTGGTGACAAGAGTTCCGGTAAGTTGGGGTTCATGGAGGATGAAGTTATTCAAGTAACCCACCAGATTGATGATGAGACTCTGTATGGTCGATCGATGAGAACCAAACTTAGCGGACAATTCCCTAAGAATTACGTTGATTTAGATGGAATCAATTTGGATTGTTTGAAGATGAATACTCGCAAGACCAAGCATCACTCCAGTTCTTCAACGTTGAATACGGAATTTTCCCAGTATGATGACAGTGTGAATACACTAACGTCGGGATCGATAACGCCACCAGCGGTTCCAAAACATGAAGATGCTGTCACCACAAGAAGATTCAAATCCAGTTACGTTCAACAACTCTTGAATTCTAGTTTAACAGACACAGAAAATTCCACGAGTGTCTTTGGCCATTCAGATTTCAGTGCAACTTCAGCTGGGTCCTTCATGAGACATAAAGAGAATGGATACGAATTTACCGATTCAGGCGGAAACCCGTTGAGAGATCGATTAAATACTGCTATAAGTGAGGTTGATTTGAATAGAAACAAAAGATCGGGATTCTTTCAAAGGTTGTTGAATAAACCAGTGGAGAGAGACCTAAGTTTTGATGATTCATTACTTCTATCAATGGAAAAACACACAATCAATGATAGCTTTGATGCAACGGATGATCAAACTGGGGAGCAAGAATACAACTTCAATTTGAAAAGGGTCCAAACAATAAGAGCCAAAGATAGATCCCGGAGATCTAAGAGATTGGCAGAACTTGAACCAGACATGGTCTTAAAACCTCATTTATTTATCACCGATATCAACAAAAATGAAACACTTCCTGGAACCAATACAAAGAAAACAATGAGTATGGATGATGAGCTCATAGATCAGGTATTGCAATATTTATTCAAATACAACAACTTGACAGTGGAAAAGATTGTCGCATTAATAAAAGAAGCATTAGGTAATGATTTTGAACGTCATAGAGCACTCTATCTCTTCCTCACAAGGTTCCAGTTGGTAGAATCTCCGTTGGAACGAATCAGTTTAAAGAGAATGCCCAATCTGGATCGACTACCAAATATCCTCCGAGATAAGGTATGCACCCCTCATCAACTTGTCTGGATTTATTACATGATTGCCACCGAACTGGGATATGATGTTGAACTCATTCTTGGATATTTTAAACATCCCTTCAAAGTGGACGAATCCATAAGAAATTCCAAGACAAAACTGGCAATAAACCACAGCTGGATCTCCCTCCAATTTAATGGAACGTATTACTTCACAGACTTAATCATGGGCAACCCGCACAACCCCATGGCAGGAGGGTGCACCAATTGGTTAACAGATAAAGAAGATGGTGATTTTTCACTCATGGAGCCATTTGAAATTTTAACAACACATATACCAAGGCATATTGATCAGCAACATATAATACCACCCGTTGACCCGATTGTTCAGCTGAATTTACCCCCAAGATATCCATACTTTAACAAGCTTGGGCTGGAATTTATCAATTTCAACACATCCCTTTTCCATTTGAATGATTTTGAACTTTACCAATTGGAAGTCTTGGTACCACTAAAAGGGGTCCAATTGAAGGCATATTTTCAACCTTTTGATGAAAAAATGTATCCTAAATCTGATCCTTTAATTCAGTATTACTTCCGTGAAGATGGAGAGAAAGTGATGAACATTAGAGGCATTCTACCCCAATATTGTCCCTCTGGTGTTCTTGTTCTTGAATCAAGAATACCCCAGTTGAGCAAAAAATGGATGATTCTAACATCAATACCGATATATCACGTGGGTAAATGGAAACCACTGGAATGGGTTCAATTAGAAAACTCTATCAATGACAAATTGGGATGCTGTTACGTGGATACTCCAAAGCAGAAAAAGTTGCCCTATATGACAGAGGTCAATTTCCAATTAAAATTGACTAACTTCCAGTCTGATCGACTAATATTGGTCAATCCAAAGGGTAAAAAGACCCATTTTGATGTGCTCAGAAGTATAAAGGAGGTGGTTTATATTGATGAAGTTGGTGATTGGAAACTGGTTGTGCCAGATAATGAAAGAAAGGTCCTTAAAGTGATTGCGCAGTGGAAGGCAGAATGAAAATAATTGTAATAATAAACTAAGTTATTTATAACAAACCCAAAGCAACTATAGATGATCTGACATAGCCTGTTTTATATCCCCCTCCACCATATCTTCATAATTTGGCAATAACGTATCCAGCGTCATTGCGCTATTCGAACTTTGATTATCTTGAATGGAATCATTCAAATGGTTAACTGCTTCGTTGACATCTAAATCAAGGTCCTCCTCATCGGTATCATAAGGTGGAAAATCCGGGGGGTTTTCCACAGCGGTGGTTTCTAACAAAACATCGCTATTCCATCGTTCATATTTTGGCGGAGGAGGTTGATTGCCTGTTAAATCTCCTAATCCCCACTTCTTAACATTTGCCTCAATAAAGACATAACCTGCTTGGCCCAAATTAACTGACACTTTCACATCCTCCTCACTTGGTGTTAGGTAAGATATTCCTAACGTGGGGTAAATATGTGCATCCAGTGGTAAGTATTTATGACCGCCGATTTTAGATTCGGAGATCCTCTTTCCATTTCTAGTGAAAAAGACCGATTTTGTTCTCAATCTTAATCCCAAACCGATAACATCTCCTTGTTCCACCACCGGAAATTGTGGTTCCAGTTCTGCGCTTGGCAAAACCAGTAGATCTGTTAAACCGTTCACAGAAGTAGAGGATCGCTGTCCAAATGGCTCATTAAAGCGTCTAAACCCTGTAGAATCATAAGCAATTGAATGTGGAAATCTTCCCGGTAGAACAAAGTTTGGATATGGTGCAGTACTCAGGCCAAAAGAGAGAACCACTGACTCCGGCTTTGGTAAGTTGAAGACTTTGTATTCAATGTAATAAGTGTCCTGACTCATATTCTTGGCCTTTTGTGGTATTGGTTTGTTTGTTTGTACATTTAGAGTGGGTGGCACATCTCTATCGACCGAATCTCTCAATTTGAAAGAAAGATTTGTTTTATTATCGATCTCAACCTGAATAAAACCGTCCACATCTTCTTCATTCAAGTTACCAAATTCCCATGCATTGATTCCCTTCTCTTGGATCGAATTCTCCATCCACAGAGGCAAATCTCCCTTGCTATAACCGTTCAATTTGATGAATTCTTTAGCTTGGAAGTACACCTCCTGTTGGTTAGGTGTAAGTCTCATCAGCGCCTCCGAATCCATCAACGCCTCATACTGGGGGTCCGAATAATACCCCTGTACTGCTGCTGGAGATGTCATTACGCCATTAAATCTCCAACTGCGTCTAAGAAACCGCCAAGCGTTCAAGAGAAGCCCAAAAAGAAGGAATATGATGGGAATAATCACGACAAAGAAGATCTCATCCTCTGAGTCTCCAAAATCATCCCGGGATCTCTCCATTTGAGCGTTCTTAAGAAGAGATTAACGTTATTATGTGAGACGATATTTTTTACGCCTTCCAGCCATAACTGTAATCCGAAAATGGCTTGCAACTACACCAAATCGAGGAAATTGGGTGAAGGTACTTATGCTGTCGTTTATTTGGGCAAGGAGGCAGACACTGGGAGAGAAGTAGCGATTAAAGAGATCAAAACAGACCAGTTTAAAGACGGTATGGACATTTCAGCAATCAGAGAAATCAAATATCTCCAGGAGATGGATCATGCCAACGTAATCAAGTTAATCAATGTCTACTCAGAGGAGGTGAATTTGAATTTGGTGTTGGAGGTGCTTCCGGGAGATTTGGAGAAGATTCTCAGAGATAAATCCCGGACAATTTCCGCTTTGGAGGTCAAGAGATGGATGTTGCAAACCTTACGAGGGACTTACCATTGCCACCGACAAGGGATTCTTCATAGAGATTTGAAGCCAAGTAATTTGCTTATGGATGACCAGGGTGTTGTGAAATTGGCGGATTTTGGTTTGGCCAGATCCATCAATCACCCCAGCGAGCGACTCACTTCAAACGTGGTTACCAGATGGTACAGAGCCCCGGAATTGCTTTTTGGAGCTAGACACTATACACAAGCAATTGACAACTGGGCCATTGGTGCCATTTTTGCTGAGATGATGTTGAGAATACCCTATCTACCGGGTAAGGACGACGTGGATCAATTGCAAGTGACAATACAGGCTTTGGGAACACCCACAGAAGCCACGTGGCCCAATGTCAGTGCATTACCGTTATACAACTCTCTAACGATTTATCCTCCTCCTGAAAGGGGGGAGATGAGAAGGAGATTTCCTGCTGCAACGGAGGCCACGTTGGACCTCTTGATGGGACTTTTGATCATGTGTCCCAGCGATCGTTGGGATTCTACAAGGGCATTACAGAGTGAATATTTTACCCAGGAGCCGTTACCTTGATCAAAGTTACTCTGTGACAGAATGTGTACATTGAGAAGGAAAAAGGATGTAATAAGCAACCTGATGATCACTGTGGGTTATCTTGTAAGCTTACATCAATGCGTTGTTGTCTATTCTACCGATTCCGATTCCGATTCTCATGCCGCACCCACACCCACACTTCTGCTGAGCACATGAGCGCCGTTACGTAATTGCCAGTGCCGTTACCGGATTAGGAAATTCAGAAAAAAATTTTCCTTCTCTTCTCTCTCTTTATAGATCAAATATGTCAGCAGAATTGGAGGCTCCAAAGGCTACAGACACCAACCACTTCACGTGTACATCGTGTCATATTAAATTTCCATCTTCCAATGATCAAAGAGTTCATATGAAGGGAGAATGGCATAGATATAACTTGAAACGTAGAGTTGCACAATTACCACCAATTAGTGAAGAAATTTTCAATTCCAAGGTGCACAAGTTCAAGGATGACGCGAAGGACGGTGAAGAGGTGCAAGAACTCTCGCCAAAGGAGCTTAGAAAGAAACAGCGTGAGGAATTACTTGAGAAAAAGAGAAAGTTGTTGGAATTGGCTAAGAACCGAGTGGGATCCAACGCCGGTCTGGTGAAGATGGATGCCAACGGTAAGTTGGTGATTGAAAGAAGCCATGCGGAAGAGGAACGTGTGCGTGAAGAAGTCATCGAGGGTATTCAACAGGAGCAGAAGGAGGAAGTGACAGAGAACGATATCATTGAAGAAAAAATGAAGAATAGAATCGAAGTGCCAAACAAGTGGTGTATCATGTGTATGCCATCTTCCACAATCAAGAAATTGAAGGAAGGAAAGGAAATCCCAAGCGATGAAAAGTACCAATTCCCAACAATTGACGATACGTTGGAACATCTGTTTAAACATCACAATTGTTACATTCCTGAGCAGCAATATCTGACTGATAAGGATGGGCTCTTGGACTATCTTTATGAAAAGTTGGCATTTGGGAACGTTTGTCTTTCCTGTAATTACCAAGGCCGTAATTTGGAGGCGGTTAAGCATCACATGATAAGTAAGAGACACATTAGAATTCCATTTGAAAGTGAGGATGAGAAGTTGGAATTGGGTGGGTTTTACGATTTCAGTAGCACTTGGGTTACCACGGGAGAAGATGAGGAAGGGGAATGGGAAGATGTTAGTGATGATGAATTGGCTACCGAGGAGGTGTCGGCTGAGCAAATTCATGCCACCGAATCAGGCCTCTACCTACCAAACGGTACTGTTGTTGGTCACCGTTCCTTGATGAGATATTACAAGCAAAACTTGCCTGAACCTAAGGAAGTCTCCGAGGGTCAAGGTACTGTCATGGCTGCAGAAACCAGACGTGGGTTATCTAACATGCTTGTTGATAAGGAGCAGCTCAAGGCAGACAAGAGAACATGGAAAAGAGAACACAAGGCCAGAGACAGAGACGATAGAAGGGCTGCTAAGTTTGTCAACTGGCAAGAACACTACAGGGATCAATTATTACAGTGATTATGTAAACGAATGGGGTGATTGCACAAAAGGACGGACCAATGAACGAAGTAGGTTTGCACACAAGTTTATCAATCACACGCTACATGTGGACTATGAAATTTTTCATTTCCTTCTTGACATGTCGGGGATTTGTGTGAAAGCAAAGGTGATATTTGAATCTTTCTTCATGACCTCAAATGTATACCGAGGTCATGGCAACACTGTCTTCAGTCTCTAGTAAATCCTTCTTTCTTTACTATCTTTTTAACTAGTATTTCCATAATAGAGTATGCATTTAGCTTAATTACAAGGATTGGCCCCTTCTTGTACCCTCTACGGGCTGATATTTCTGCATGAGCAAATGAGCGAATTAGCACACGACGCGAAAACACGAAATTCCTTCTCACACGCTCTTCACTGTTGTGGTCTATTTACTATGGGATACTTTGATATTGATGACATTTTAGCCACCTCTACACCATTAGCAACAAGCTTTACAGTGGAAACTGGGAATTTAGGGTTTTTGATCAACCAGCCGCGAGAAACGGTTATTTCACCCAATGAATCCATCTTGTTACCGTTTTGGTTGGTGGAGCACCTAGCACCAGAGGTGTTAAACCCAGACTCTCTTGATCCCGACTCACGAGAGGAGCCCATTCCAATTATTTCCATCAGCATTCCGGATTACATCTCGAAAAGAGCACTCAACTTTTATAAGGCGTCACCATTGTTTGCGATTCTCTCCGGTTCAGGAATGCAATTAAAAAGCCAGGGCGGTGGGGGATTAACAAACGTGAGTGGATTTTATGACGCTATTGTGCTATGGTGTTCTGTAATGGAGGACACCATAGTTAGAGATGTTGTCTCCGATATGCTTGTTTCACGGATTTGCAAAATTTGGGATTTATCCACTTCAACAGGGGTTGTGACTTCCTCGAGAGAAAACCAACAATTTGAAGGATCTTTGGACCAATGGGAGAAATATATATGGAAGATGTGTTCTCATGAGAAGTCCCAGCTGGTCAAATGGACTCATTCACCACATAGGTGAAGACATGAGCATCTTTAGGTCCAAGTCAAAAAAAATTGATCAATACTTGTTACTCCAATGGGTAAGAGAATAGTGGTTTTAATTTCGGGATCTGGGTCGAATCTACAGGCTTTGATTGATGCACCTAAAGAGGACCTACCAGGAGAGATTGTCCATGTTTTTTCGTCAAATCCAGAGGCCTACGGGTTGGAAAGAGCTGAAAAAGTGCAGATTCCAACAAGTGTTCATTCACTTAAAACCTACTACAAAGGTATCCCTAAGGAAAACAAGGAGGAACGTAAGGAAGCACGTTCGAAATTTGATGCAGATTTGGCACAAAAAGTGGTGGACTTGAGGCCAGATTTGGTTGTTTGTGCCGGCTGGATGTTAATTTTATCACCATCATTTTTAAAACCTTTGAGTGATAAGGTGCCTATCATCAATCTTCACCCTGCATTACCGGGCATGTTTGCCGGTACTCATGCAATTGAACGGTCGTGGGAAGCTGGCCAGAAAGGGGAAATAAGTAAGGGAGGATGTATGGTGCATTACGTAATTGAGGAGGTGGACATGGGTGCACCTCTTGTTGTGGAGGAGATAGATATCATCAAGGGTGAAAGCTGTGAGGATTGGGAGACCAGAATTCATCAAAGGGAACATATTGGTATTGTTAAAGGTGCCAAATTGGCATTAGAAAAAGGTCTATCTATTACGGAGGATAAAAAGGATCAAGACAATTTACCTGATTTAGGCCTCTTGAACATCAACTAAGTTCCAAATTTGTTCCTTCAAGATCGCGGTTGTGCCTCTAGCAAACTTATAGTTTTTCTGTTTACTTTCTCTAACGTTTGGAGTGATATGATTCCTGTAAAGAATCGCGTCCTTACCCACCTCCATCACACATAAATCGACATTGGAACCCGAACCTAAATCGTTCCAAATACCTGCTTGAATTGCATCTGCTGCCAATTTCATTGCCTCCTCTCTTGTAAGATCCTCTTTCCATTCGTTTTCCAAAACGGCCATTGCGGCAAGAGATCCTGACCCCAATGACATGTAATAACCAATATCGGTCGAACCATGTGCATGGATCGAGAAAAGACCCACACCGGTTGGATCAACACCTGCCACAATCAAATATGCACCGATGTGACCTTGGTATTTGAATAAGTGTTGTTTCAACATTTGCATTGCGCTTACAACTCTTGGTTCTCTATTTGTTGCCATTGAATGTAATTCTAAGTTCGATGCTGTCATTAACGTCACCATTTCTGTATCTGCTGCAGTACCTGCACCGGCACACCAAATCTTAGGGGCTAAACGATGCAACTTTGCACAGTTTTTATCTGCAACGATCGGACCAGCTGTTGCTCTGGTATCTGCAGCAATCACCACACCACCCTCGAATTTCACCCCAACAATTGTTGTACCTGTGGATGTGGCCGTTGGTGCCTTGTAGCCTGCCTCAACCAACTGGACGTTTCTCGTGTGGTTCTCAAATGATAAACCTGCCATTTCAAGATGAAGAAGTAATTTGCCACTGGAGCACCAAAAATATGCTTCTCATTACATAACCAATCTTATTACCAATGGGTTTATGCCTCTCCTGTTTGAGATCGGAGGGGGATATTGAGGGAGAGACCACAGCTCTATTAGAGGAGCCGGTGGACGTGGATTTGGGCTCCCAAATCCGGGACGCCAAGCTGCTGGCAGTGTTGAACGCCACCAACGATAGGTTGTTGGACCATACCGAGGAGGGCGACGAGGATATCCAAGCTGTGGATGAGGATACACTACGTAAGGAAAGGGATCAATTGGATCCCCAATTACTCCAAGAATCCATTACCATTAAGGATGTATAAATTAATTAATTTGTCACATTGATCCACAATTTACAAGTCTCCACCATTTCATCCTCGCCTCTGGTGAGAGAATCTGAGTGGAGAGGGAATCCCAACTTCAGGACAAACTCCACAAGGTTTAATCCGTAACCCATCCTCATCAACATTGTACGCGCGACAAAGGAACCGGTAGATTCTTCGATGATATATTCGCTTGGAATCTTACCCTGTAAACGTTCTCCGTTTGTATGACCTTCTAGTTGGAATTTATCGGTTGCAATTTCCCCCATCAAGCGCAATTCGATGAGTATCTCCTTATCGATGACAACAGATGCTGGCAGCTGAATGCTGTAAACTGATCCGCCCATTTGTGAATCTCCGGATGGTTCGATGATTGTGGTGGAAAACAAGGTGGAGCTTTTTATTGTTTCCCCCACAAGCTCCCGTGACTTTAAGGTCACGGACGTCAAAAAGGCTGTGATGTCATCCGGACTTTCCAAGACCTCCACCTTATTGATTTCATGCCTACGTGTGAACGTGGGTAAAGATTGGGAATCATAATCATCGTTGAAATCCTCTTCATCCTCGATTGGCTCCTCTTCATCATACAGCTCTTGCTGTTCGTCGTCCTCCTCAAACTCAACTTTAGCGGTCTTTTGCTTTCCACTAACGTTAAGTCTCTGCCAACGTTTTTGGAAAGCTTTTTGAAGCCCCTTGGCGCATTTCCAAATGGTGGATCCCTCCTTGTAAATGCCCAGGCAATTATTGAACAAGAGCTCAATGTCATAATGGAATTTCTCCAGACCTAGTGAGCCTTCGTTGTACATGCCATCATCTAGCCTCTGTTGAATGATATTGAAGCAAACGGGGTGTTCGTTGACGGTGTAATATGCCTTGGCGTTGACTTCGGCGATGTTGAGTGGAGCGCCGAATTTCAAGCTTTCTGCTGATGGCTTTAAAGGGGGCAACTCAAGAAAAGGTCTACTCAATGGTTGTGAGTTTTTATGATGTGAAACTTTGAAGCTCATCACGTGTTTTAAGACCCTCTGTAATTCTTGTGAATGGTTCTTTTCCAAGTCCTCGTACTGACCATTTTCCACCTTGTCTGGGTAAATACCGTCTAAGTAGGAGTCGGTATCAATCGATTTTGGGAGTGGATAGATTGGTTGAAAAGAAACCAGTGCATCTTCTTCGTCATTAGAATCCACCTTGACTCTCTTGGTCTTTGGCTCCTCCTCTGGGGCTTCATCCGCAGCAGCAGGGGTCGCAGTGTCCAGGTCTAGTTTGTTTTTTCTTTCGAATTCTTCTGTTAGGGACTTCACGTGGGCGTAAATTTCATCAGCAAACTTGACAATCAAGCTGTCTGGAGAGTTGTAGATTGATGCGTTATCCCTCATCAACTTCCATAGACCAAGAAACTCTGCGGGTGGGATGTGGGCCAATTTTGGCTTTCTTTTTGAATTGATTGATTTCGATCTAATCTCCGCCATCGAGATTGGGTTTGGGATGATCTCGTAGTAATCTGGATAGAGCTTTCTTGGTGGAAGTTTAATGAATGGACCACACAGATATTCTTTCGTGGTTGGATCCAAAAGTTTGTTCACTGACTCCATTGTGTCCTGGTAAAACTGACCAATCTTGATCGATGTGTCCTTGTCCGTGAATGGTCTCTTCGACATCAATGATACTGTATCTTGGAAGAAGTGTGTGGTTGTTGATACCATAGCTGAAAAAAAATACTCGCTTCTCAAATATTCACATAAATTTCATATAAAGGGGCATTTATGACGTTGTTATTAACCGGAACCATTCACACAAAGGATACAAAACTCACTTAAACATCTCAAATACACCATATCTCCTTTTTCGTAGAAAAAATACCAACAAATCACCATTTTTCATTTTCTACTTCCATCCTGGAAACTTGAAAGCGGGAAAAAACCCAACTCAAGTGTTTCCTCGACCCCTATAACCTAATATAAGCATAATTTGCGGTCAAATTTGACCCCTAACAACCCCAAATCGACACCAATGTGAATACTTTACACCCGTACACCACTTTTTCAGCTTCCCCCATCATCTTGAAAATTTCTTCCCCCTCCAAGTCGACCAATCAAGACCCAGTTAATCGAATTATGTCTAAATACGAAGTGATTGATCAGGATCCACTCTTTTCTCGTGTTGTTTCCTACTTTAGACCATCAGATTATGCTCTTTGGGCCGCCACCACGGCATTGGGTCCTCTCTCTCTCATTCTTTTAGAGAAGTACGAACCTGTGGAAGGTAGAAAGTTCAAGATGCCACCACCAATGTTCCTGAGGGCCTCCGGGTTGATTGGGTTGACCGCAGGTTTCCTTTTGGCTTATAATGAATCAACAAAGAGATTTTGGGGTGTTTCCGAAAACTCTAGAGAAGTTGCCAAGGATAGATTTGAAATCAAGTCACTACTTTCTCAAGGCAAGAGCCCATACGGTGAATCCACATTGACACCATACTTACAAGATGTTGCATCCAGATACTCGAAGAACTCTCAGCTTTTATTGGGTATTATTCCATGGTTCAACTTTGTTAACCACCCATACCACGGTGTTGATTTGAAGAAGTATTACGAGGTGAGGGAAGGCGAGGAGAAGTGGGGGTTTCAATTGGTCCCATTGAGCGATATTAAGGGTTTGCAGAACTAAGTTCTCCCACGTTGATATTATATATATACTCTAAAGTTATTTATTCAGTACGGTACGTTGCTGCATTGGTTGAGGACTTTCTGTACCTTTCTTTTCGTATGGTTGCCTCCGGGATTGATTCCACTGTCGTAGTATTGATCCCAGATCCATTTCCATTGGATGATCAATTCCCTCCCCTCGTAGCTGTCCCGGTCCAAATACCACATGGTTAGGCCCTGGTCGATGCAATAGTGGATTGCACGTGTGTTATCCACACCGTAGTCCTCATACAACTCACAGCACACCTCAATTGCCTGCTTGGGGCGGTTTTGACAGAGATGGAGTTGAATCGCTCGGCATGCTTTGATTCTCCAATCCTCAGCATATGGTATTCCGCCTCTCGTGAGCAATTGGTCCAAAAGTAACCAAACGTCCTGGTCAATCGAATAAATCGCACGAGGTTGTTCAGGCTGGAAGCGGGGGATCTTGTTCATTACCTCTACGGGTGACAGTTTCTCCACTTGGTTATTTCGTAAACGATTGAAGTAATTCTCAATCCATTTGGCCTTACCCACTCTATCTAACCTATACGGATTGATTCCTACCATCAATAAGATCAACCACGGTGTATCGTGGTCCCAGGGTAGCTTTGTCCAGCAGTTTTCCAATTTGACATCATCCTTACTATATAGGATGGAATCAAGGATTGTCGATTTTATCAGCAATGGATCCGAAAGATCGCTTGATATCACGTCCAGCATCTCCCTCCGAAGAGCCTTTTCAGCTGGCGTCAACCAGTCCGGGTCCTTCACCGTGATATTCGTTATGTACCTCTCATATAGCCCCGGACTATTACTTGGTTTGACCATCACTTGTTTTGCAACTGGCACTAGGTGGAGTTTATCGTAATGAAGAGTTGACAAATTGATCCATATGGGCACGCATTTGCGTAGAGTATTGGTAAGATAATGACCTCGTGATGACACTCCCACATCGCTCACTACCTCCAGCCATCCTTTTATTCGCATAAGAAATACAGTTACTGAAAGTATATTAAATGATACAAAGATAGAAACCTTATCCTGTTTTGGTATAAGAGCATTGAAGAGAAAAGATGTACCGTGATTAGCGTGCTTCAAACTGGACCATTCTCTTGGTTCTGGCCTTGTAAAGCACTCTGTGACCACACTCCTTACATCTCACAGGCTCCCTTGGAGACAAGGAGAAGTTGACCGCACATTGTGCGCACACATACTTAACACCATAGTTCTTGACACCTTGAACACCAGAGGCGGCAGACCCCAAAGCTGCTGCCGTAGGTGGAACGAACCCTTCTCTAGACATTGTAAGAAGAAAAGTTTTCATAAGAAGTACTAAATTTTTCACTTAGTGTGAATAAAGTTGATGACAAGTCGACGAGGGGTAGTGGAGTGGGCCCTCAAGGGAAAGTTCCAGTGGGCAAAGCTCTACGGAGTACTTCCAACCCCGCGGAATATTCAGCCGCCTCTTTCTCGTGATCTGCTGGAATGGTTCAAACGAACGCTGGATAGATCTCAACTGGCCAAAGGTTGGAAAATGCCTCTTGTAGACCCACAGAACAGTATAGTGGATTCATATCACTTGGAAAACCTTTTAGGTGAGTTAACATCAAAAACATGCATTAATCACACCGGATTGATCAACAAATTCCTTAAAAAGAGGATCATTAACACCACAGGAACCAGTCTTGAAAGTAGGTTGAATAAAATTGGTGTCAATCTGGGGATGGACAATCTCCCCTTAAACTCCTCTAAAGTATACACCCATCTTTTGGACCATTTCACCAAAAGATCCAACTCATTCAACAATCTAACCACAATATTCCAGATTCTTCACAAGATGACGGTGAACGGTGTCAAGGTCGACTCGGAGATGGTGAACAAAATGATTTCCAATCACTTGGGAGAAAGTTTGAACGACAGGTTTGAATTTGAAGCCGCGTGCAAGAGAAATGACGAGTTCTACACCTCGATTGAAATGTACTTGAATATTCTAGACCATCAAAAGATCCAACCAAATGTCAAGACCTTATTCCTCATATATCTCTTGTTTCCTGTGGATTCAATAGAAAGAGGGAAACTGCGGGGTTTCATCCAGGCAAACGAATTCAACATGTGCAAGGAATGGACCGAGATTGCATTTCTTGAGACAGTCCATTGTGTGCAAAAGAATAAGGCTGATTTAGCTCTAGACGTTGTGAAAACAATTCAATTCAAGGATGGTTATATGCCCAAAGACACCACACTCAAGGAGATGAGAAAGGCATACTTGAACGCCACCTTTAAAACCCCAAAAACCCTTGAATCACTCATTTGGATACATAATGACAACTACAATGAATGGTGTAGATCGCTCAGAATAGTGCAAGGGGTCATTTCCTGTCATGAAACAAAGAATAAACACCCCCAGCATTCCAGCTACCGCCAATATTCACTCCACAAAAGATATAGACCCTCATTGACAGGCTCAATGGGTACAATTCTCTTCAAGAATAAATTTGGCTGGTTACCACATTTGAAATGCCTCAACTGGTGCATGCAGATAGAGGGGAGATTGGGATGGTCGCTAGTGCAACGTACGATACAAGGTTTGATATACGATGATTCCTTGGATCCCATAATGCAGCTTGTGCTCATCAAGTATCTCCTTCACAAGTGCATTCTAGACAGTTCTGGAGGAATAATTGTTGCTAAGAGATGGGATCATTTCTACTGGAAACTTCAGGATTGTCTTGATGCCCGGTTCGATAAACATTCCACACTCTGGGGCGATTCGAGAATAGTTCGTTATAGAAGAACTCAAATGGGTTTGGCGAAGTGGGCCAACAGCTTGAATGTTTTGCCCGCTCTCTCAAGTGTGGGGTATCTTGATTTTGATTCTCGGAAGCTTTTTCCCTCGTCTCGAGATCATCCCAAGGTGAAAACAGAGATGATATCACCAGAGATATTGGCCGAGGTGAATTCTTTGAATTTGCAAGGTGATTTAAGCCATTTGAACTCGTTAATGACATTGGATATTTCCGAAATTACACCATATGAAGAAGGCGTTTTGAATGAACTGAAAAAAATGAAATTGTTCAATGACCAAAATGAATTGACTTTGCCTGTTGAACAATCATTTAAATTCAATTTGGAGGATTCAGGATCTTTTGAAAACCAAAACGTCGATCCCCTCATGAAAGAACTGAAGAATAAATTGGAGAACAAAATTGTGGAATTTGAAACAAACTTGTGGTTGAATGAAATCATCCAGGACCAATACTGTGAATGGTTGACCAAGATGATTATGAAAAAGGAAGATGGTGATGAAAATTAATGAAATGTTATGATAACTTGCATATACTATGAAAAGGGGAGATTTACTCCCCAAACTGTGTACTCTATTTAGAAAATGGATTTGATAGATTAAGATTCCCGTATTGAAACATTTAAAGAAATTATCAAGGCACTAGTGTAAGGATTCTACCTTGATGATAAAGAATAAACCTGTATTATTCGTTTGTGGTCATATTAAAATAGTAGCGGAAGCTGGTTGTTTGAACTAAATGTTGGACAGGCCAATGTTGCACAACTTTAAATTATCTGTGATTTTCCCAGGGAGAGTACCGGGATGGTATTGGGATATAGGAGTAACACGTCTCGCAAAAGATTTGATAATTCCTGCTATTGCCCTCTTATCAAAACTATATTATTGAAAAGTTCAACAAATTATTTTAACATTGTAAATTATGTGGCCTTTAATTTTGTCAATATATCTAATTGCTTAATTTTCCAATCAATAATTGCACGAGTAGCTCAGTGGTAGAGCAGCAGATTGCAAATCTGTTGGTCACCGGTTCAAACCCGGTCTCGGGCTCTTACTTTTTAATTTTTTTTTCTGCCGAAGCTTTAAAGGCGAAGGCTGGTAGATTGTCCGAAGATCAATACTGGTGAATAAAAAGAAATGCATGGTTTATTTATCTTGATATACATATATTTTTATATTCCTTTTGGTTGCGTCTGTTCTACAGGTAGTTATTATGCTGCCCATTGTGGAGTTTATTTTTGAGAATACACTCTGATTAATGGAAATATGTGGTACTAATAGTATTGTTGAATCTCTGTTGACGTTACCGTTTTTATCAGATCATATATGGTTCTAAACATTGTTAAATTAGTTCAACTTTCACACCATGGATTATGTTGCATCAATAGGAGAAGAGTAAATATTCTTTCAGTGATGGGGAATATCAAAAGGTTTGATGTCTCATTACTTGTGCTGGGGAAGTAATACCTTAACCAATATTAAGGTTTTCCCAAATTGGTCTATCCTGAAGCCTGGTGCAGATATAGACTTGGATATAGCACTAACCTCTTAGATATTCTCTTCTGTTTTCTTTCAACAAGTTGCACGAGTAGCTCAGTGGTAGAGCAGCAGATTGCAAATCTGTTGGTCACCGGTTCAAACCCGGTCTCGGGCTCTTACTTTTTAATTTTTTTTTCTGCCGAAGCTTTAAAGGCGAAGGCTGGTAGATTGTCCGAAGATCAATACTGGTGAATACCCTTTCAAGCAATATATAAATCTAATTGAACCCTTTATTTCAAATTTCTTTTACAAAAGCATACACAGTCTATACCCATTTAGCCTCTTTAATGGAATTCTGCTGAGCCCAATAATGCTCAGTGTTTTTATGTGGGACATGCACAGTACAATAAGTAACCCTGTTTTTGTGCCTGCTTTTTTCTTTGGTCAACAAATACTTTAAAAGATTATGGCACAGTCAGGGTCATCGACATCTGCATTCGTCAGTACGTTGATTTTCAACTTGATCATTTTCACAATCTTTATCTTAATATTCATCTTGTTGAGAAATAAATATATCAATGTTTACAGACCAAGAACAATCAATAAGGCATTACCAAACCATTTAATTCCGCAAGTACCACCCAGGGGACCATTTTCATGGATTGAAGCATTAATTTCAAAACCAGAAAGCTTCATTATCCAATATGCTGGTATCGATGGATATTTCTTCTTGAGATATTTAAAAACTTTTGCATTCGTTGGTATTCTCGGCGGGATCATCATTTGGCCAATATTGTTTGCGGTGAGTGCTACAGGTGGTGGTGGACAAAGTGGATTTAACATCATCTCGTATGCGAATAATGCGCATAAATGGAGGACCTTTGCGTATTTATTTTGCTCATGGTACTTTTTTGGTTTAATTATTTACACAATCTACACGGAATTGGTTTTCTACACTTCAATGATTCACAACATGAAATGTACGCCATTTTACAGATCTTTACCAAGTTCAAAGGTCTTATTGATAGATAATGTTGATGAAAAATTACTTTATGAGGATAGTTTAAAACAGTTGTTTCCAAGTGCAACAAATATTCGGATAACCAAAGACACCAAGGAAGTGCAAGAATTATGGGATAAGAGAGAAAAATTGGTGAATAAATTGGAATCTGGTTTTGTTGGCCTTTTAACAAAATGTGTCAAAACTAAATTCAAATTAGATAAAAAAGACAAACCTATCCCTGGACCGAGTGACGAGATGACAACATTTGTGAAAGAGAAGAAGTTTCCAACGTATAAATTAAAACCAATTATTGGTGAAAAGAAAAAGGTGTTCAATCAAGGGTTTGACGAGCTGGAAGAATTCAACAAGGAAATCGATGAGTTCCAGTCGAAATACCCTGAAAAATTCGAGAATAAGGTTGGATCAGTTTTTCTGGAATTTCCATCACATTTCGAACTGCAAAGAGCATACCAGGCCGTTGGGTACTCAGACCGGTTTACAAAGTCAAGAAGATTCCAATCATTTACACCCGATGAGGTTATATGGAAGAATGTTGGAATGGGATATTTACAGAGGAAATCCAAGAGATCGGGCGCAAATACGTTTTTAACGCTAATGATCATCTTTTGGGCTATACCAGTTGCTGTTATTGGTGTTATTTCCAACATCAACTACTTGACAGAAAAAGTCCCATTTTTGAGATTCATTAACAACATGCCGAGTGTGCTCATGGGTATCATTACAGGTATTTTACCAACCGTTTTGTTGGCCATTTTAATGTCATTGGTTCCACCAATTATTAAATGGTGGGGGAAGTTTGGAGGTTGTATGACAGTCCAACAATTGGATTTTTGGACTCAACAATGGTTTTTTGCTTTTGAAGTGATTCAAGTCTTTTTGGTGACCACTGCTGCTTCTTCCGCCTCATCTGTTGTTACAGCCATTATTGATGACCCTAGCCAAGCAATGCTTTTGCTTGCTGAACAATTACCACCAGCATCCAATTTTTACATCTGTTACATGCTTTTGCAGGGGTTATCAATCAGTTCGGGTGCGTTGGCTCAGATTGTTGGCTTAATCTTATCTTTTGTTTTAGGGAGAATTTTGGATAAAACGCCTAGACAAAAGTGGAATAGAAGAGAGGCATTATCTGCCCCTTCATGGGGAACCAGCTATGCCCTTTATGGTATGTTCACTGTGATCATGTTATGTTATGCGATAATTTCCCCAATTATCATTGTATTTACCATCATCTCCTATTATCTGATTTATTTGGCCAATATTTATTCCTTGGTTTATGTTACTGGTCATGGTGTTGATAACAGGGGCAGAAACTACCCACTGGCCCTATTTGAAGTCTTTGTTGGCTTATATCTTGCTGAGGTTTGTCTCCTTGGGTTGTTTGTGATGCAGAAGAACTGGGCAACTGTGGTTTTGGAAGCAATCGCCTTGGCATTGACTGTTGGTAGTCATTTTTACTTCCGTTGGTTATTTGAACCTGTTTTGGACACTGTCCCAGTGGGTGCCATTAAGGGTCAATATCCACAGGATTTGGGACTTGAGGATGTTAAGAGGGAGGGCCAATCCTACTTTGTTCCTTCCAATGAGAGTATTAAAGTTGCAGGGAATGCGAATACCCTGACTACAATTGCAAAGGATACCAATTCATTGGAGAAGAAGGATACCGAATACTCTACCGCTCATTTAACGAACGCGGATGCCGATGCCGCCATCTCTAGCTATACCTTTTCACCAGAGAATAATGACATTTCCAATGCTCATATGGATGTCAAGTCGTTGGTCATTAAGTTCTTTCACCCAAAGAGGTACATGCAGTACAAGTTCTACAGATCGTATATGCCAGATTTTTGGTTGGCTCCTGTTGAGCAAGACCGTGTCATAGATTGGAAGTACGAGGCGCCTTGTGTGACGCAGGAAAAGCCATCATTATGGGTTCCGCGTGATGAATTGCATTTGAGTGATCACATCATGGGGTTAGCCAATGAAAGGGAGATCCCAATAACTGATGAAAATGCTACAATCGAAGTTAATGGTAATGTTGAGATCACCGAGGATGCTATTCCACCGAACTGGAAACTTCCTTTTGTTTACTAATTTTTTCTATTCTTTTTTATTTTATTTCTAATTGTTTTTGTTTTTAAATGAAACTGAGCATATGAGCATATGTGCAATATAATATCACGTGACATGTCGTGACGGCTCGATGAAAAAATGTTGGCAATTCAAATGATTCTGAATGACCAATTCTTCTTTCTTCCAATTTATCATGTCCTACACTACTAGACAAGTTGGTGCTAAGAACACCTTGGAATACAAGGTTTTCATCGAAAAGGATGGGAAGCCAGTCTCTCCATTCCACGACATCCCATTGTTTGCGGATGAATCCAAGAAGATCCTTAACATGGTTGTTGAAGTCCCAAGATGGACCAACGCCAAGTTAGAAATCACCAAGGAAGAAACCTTGAACCCAATCATTCAAGACACCAAGAAGGGTAAGTTAAGATTTGTGAGAAATTGTTTCCCACACAAGGGTTACATTCACAACTACGGTGCCTTCCCACAAACCTGGGAAGATCCAAACGAAACCAACCCAGAAACCAACGCTGCTGGTGACAACGATCCATTGGATGTCTGTGAAATCGGTGAAGCCGTCTCCTACCCTGGTGAAGTCAAGCAAGTCAAGGTTCTTGGTGTTATGGCTTTGTTGGATGAAGGTGAAACTGACTGGAAGATCATTGCCATTGATGTCAACGATCCATTGGCTTCCAAGTTGGAAGACATTGAAGATGTTGAAAAGCACTTACCAGGTCTTTTGAGAGCCACCAACGAATGGTTCAGAATCTACAAGATTCCTGATGGTAAGCCAGAAAACGTCTTTGCTTTCAACGGCGAAGCTAAGGACAGAAAGTATGCTGAGGAAGTCATTGCAGAATGTAACGAAGCCTGGAAGAAGTTGGTTGCTGGTAAGGCCACTGATTCCAAGGGTATTGCATTGACTAACACCACCTTGGATGCCACCCCAACATACAACCCAGCCGTTGAAATTCCTGCCGCTGCTCCATTGGCCGATGCTCCAATTGACAAGTCCATTGACAAGTGGTTCTACATTTCCGGTTCTGCTTAAATTCGTTGTTTTATATGATCTTTATAGGATTAATTTTAACGAGCAAACGAATGCCGTGAGTTTGTGAGTGCGTGCACAAAGAACAGGTAGCGATTCACTATGGGTTGCATTGTATACGAATTACTAAAAGAGATCTCTTATTTCTGTTGATTTTAATAAAGGATTAAATTGCCATTGACTGTGAACATTCCATAAATCAATCAGCTCCATTTACATTCATTACTCTACCATACTCCATTTGCCACTTCAATTGGTAAAAATTCACCTTCACGAAATCCACTTTCAGTTTATATAATATATCTATACAATCAATTACCATTAATTTCATCCTTTTGTGCGTTATAAACGAAATTTTTCACCTTCACCAAATCCTTTTCTTTGTTGGATTCAACACCACCACTCACATCCACACCAAGACAACCTTCATTGCTTAGGGCTTTTGAAACATTATCTGGTGTTAATCCTCCTGCCAAAATATAGCGACCGTTGAAATCTAGGCCAAATGAAGATGCATCCTCCCAACTAATGAGTTTTCCTTCACCCCCGAATTCCGAATCTAAGAGAGGAATCAAGTGTTTATGGGTAACAATTGCATCCTTAATATTGGATTTCTGCAAAACATATCTGGGAATAACAGGAATATTCAATGTAGCAATGTATTCATCAAAGTTCTCAGAACCGTGAAGTTGCACTATATCTAGCTTTAATTCATCTACCGAGCGTTGAACCTCTTCTAAGGATTGATTTCTGAAAACACCCACTAAAAATGGTCCATTTTCCACCACAGTTTTAGCAGCATATTCAAACCATTGTGGTCCCCTTATAGTAGAGCTTCTTAAATGAGTAAGTAACTCTTTTGAATCCGTATACGGCCTATTTCTTTCCATTCTCGTTTTACGACATATACCGGAAATGTCACGTGCAACATCATGATTCACGCTTCTCTCTCTGTTTGGAACCATAATCACCCCAAGCAAGTTTGCCCCTGCATCCACTGCTACTTGAGCAGCCTCAACGCTCTTCAAACCGCAGATTTTCACAATCTGATCCACCATAATAAACAATAACGTGTTGAAGGGTGTCCAAAAAATTGTCTTACTCCGATAACTCAGACATCATTTATCAATTCGATGGGGATATTTCACCATATGAGAGATAATATGCCACCAGGTAACACCATTTCAGCGGATATACCGCACATCTCCCCTCCACCAATTCCTGCAAGAAATTACCAATTAAATGAAGCAAATACCCAGAAACAAGACATCTTCTTGTCACCTGTTTCCACACAGATGCCTGTGTCAACAATCCAAAGCTCTTCATTTCATCCTGTGAAGTTACCCAAGTTTTACGACACACCAGGTGCGATTGAGACCAACAATTTCTACGGAAACTTGCTTGTGGAGGACCAGAGCCTACCGATATGGACACATCCATACAGCGTGTGGAAATGCATGGATGACCAGTTTAAAGGCCTGGCAATTTCCCACGTAGAGTCAAAACAAAGGGTGTATGGGGAAGACCCGAATTCCAACCCTGTGAAGTACTTCTTCAATCCCGTGGGAATTTGCTCATTGATGCTCTCCGCAGAGGAGTTTCAGCAGAACAACTACGATTTTCAGGTGGGTAACTGCAAGAGGTTTAGCATTGGCACGAAATTTGTCGCAGGTGGAGGGACCCTCAGCGTCAAATTGGTACAGGGAATGGGATTTATTACGGGTATTTACGAACAACAAATAACGCCGAGAATCGCATCAAAGGTGGGTATTCAATCATGGGAATTTAAGGGCCAAACAGAAAACGGGTTGAATAGGAACGTTGTGACGCTTTTTGACCAAACACAGTGGGTTTTATACACCAATGGTGTTTTTGCTCAGCAGTCTTCAAACGCCTTTGTCTCTCAAGGGGTTGCTGGTAGCGCATTAATTGTCCAAATAGGGAAACTAGCAAATGAGACCTTTATCGGGGTTTATGATCAGGTGGCAGGAACTTATGTGACTGATATCACTCTATCAGGGAGCAGGGTCTCTGATAACAACGTGAAGTATTCTTTCAACTATGAGTCAGAGGGACATTCCACTGCTAACAAACCGCTTCAGTGGTTTTTTCCACATCATTTTGAATCCGCTTCAGAGTCTACGATCTTAGAAAGAAAGAATGGGCTAGTCTTGGACTCAACGGTTAAGGGTAAAATGCAGGCTTTCATTACCAGTAAATTTACAATGATTGAACAATTGCCGCCACAGGATTTGGATCTTGATCCCTGGAGTGAAACAAGGGGGAGCATTGGCTATTCTGATACTGCTAAGAATTTCATTGGGTCTGTAGCACGTGAGGAAATCAACAGTTTTGATGTTGTGGGCCAATCAAACACCGATTCCATGTATACAGCAGGTAAGATATTGGATAAGGGTGCTATGATGCTATACACAGCGGCATTTATTTTGAATGATGCCACTTTGACATCTATCATGCTTAATAAAATGAAGGAGGCTTTTGATCGGTTTATTAAAAACCAGCAACAAAAACCGTTGGTGTACGATACCAATTGGAAGGGGATTGTTTCCAGTAATGGCCTTAATGACGGCAACTTCTACTGCGATTTTGGAAACTGTTTCTACAACGACCACCACTTTCATTACGGCTATCACATCCATGCGGCTTCGCTGGTGGCATTGGTTGACAATAAGTTTGGTGATGGGTCATTTTTAAGGAGATCAAGAGATTGGGTCGATACGTTGGTGAGAGATGTTTGCAACCCCTCAGAATTAGACCCATATTTCCCGGTTTTAAGATCGTTCGATTTTTTTGCAGGCCACAGCTGGGCAAACGGGTTGTTTGCCCATGGAGATGGAAAGGATGAGGAATCGTCTTCAGAAGATTATCACTGCTATTATGGTATTAAGTTATGGTCCAATGTTACCAACAATCAATCCTTGAACTCAGTCTCATCATTAATCTTGTCGATTGAAAGAAGAGCAATTAACACATACATGTTATACACCCATGATAACCAAATCATGCCGCCAAATTTTATCAGAAACAAGGTTTCAGGAATCCTGTTTGAAAATAAGGTCGATCATGCCACATACTTTGGTATGAACAAGGAGTACATTCATGGCATTCATATGATCCCTCTTACGCCAATGAGTAACTTTATTAGAAAATCCAAATTTGTTCAAGAAGAATGGGATGAGATGGACTTGGGTGGATTGGCCAATTCAATCGATGGGGGATGGAAGGGCTTGCTCATGTTAAATTCGGCCATTATTGATCCTTCCAGAGCATGGAGCTTTTTTTCTCAATCAAACTTTGACTATACCTGGTTAGACAATGGGATGTCGAGGACATGGTCCTTGGCGTACTGCGCTGGAATGGGTGGTTGCTGAGCATTTCTTGACAGAAAACGGCGAATGCGCCACACACACAAGCCACGATATACATCCTCTTGAAAAAAAAAAATTTCAAGATTGCAGTGATTTGGTTCTCATTCATTGGTTTATTTAGAGACAGTCAATGACAGAGGTTTCACAGGAGAAGCCTAAGAAGGAGATCAAAGTGGCAGCTTTATGCCAATTATGTCATAGCAGAAAAGCGGTGATGAAAAGACCGAAAAATCTGCAAAAATTATGCAAGGAATGCTTCTTTCATATATTTGAAACAGAAATCCATTTGACCATTTTGAAAGAAAAATTGTTCTTCCCAGGAGAAACTATTGCAATTGGGGCGTCTGGTGGGAAAGATTCCACGGTTTTGGCATCAATTTTGAAGACCTTAAATGAACGATATCAATATGGTCTTAATTTGGTTTTGCTTTCTGTTGATGAGGGTATTGTGGGCTACAGAGATGACAGCTTGGCAACTGTGAAGAGAAATCAAATTCAATATGATATGCCTTTAGAAATAGTCTCATACAAAGATCTGTATGATTGGACAATGGATGAAATTGTGGCTTGTACGGGAGTCAAATCCAGTTGTACTTATTGTGGTGTTTTGAGAAGACAAGCGTTGGATAGGGGAGCTCTTAAGCTAGGTATCAATCATGTTGTTACGGGTCACAATGCCGATGATATGGCAGAAACAGTTTTAATGAATTTATTGAGGGGGGACACAGCAAGAATCGAGAGTTCTGTCAACGTTACCACCAATTCAACTGGTTCTCCTGTTAAGAGATCGAAACCCTTCAAGTATACGTATCAGAAGGAAATTGTTCTTTACGCCCATTACAAAAAATTGGACTACTTTTCAACGGAGTGTACATACTCCCCAGAGGCCTTTAGAGGTACTGCTAGAATATTAATGAAGAATTTGGAGCAAATAAGACCATCGTGCATTATTGATATTATTCACAGTGGTGAGAATTTAAAGTTGAAGCCTAGAAAGCAGAGAAACCTCAACAAAAAACAACTTAACAGAAAGGAAGTTGAAGTGAGACCAGATGGTGCTGTGTCATTACAGAAGGAGAATGGTAGTAGGTGCGACAATTGTGGCTATCTTTCAATGAATAAGATTTGCAAGGCCTGTTTATTGCTTGGGGAGTTGAATGCGACAAGAGCTCAAGTGATATTAGACAACGAAACCTCGAAGGAAGAAGGCCCCGCAAAGATAGTCAGAACCCTAGAAAAGCTCACCTTTTAATAAACTATATAATACCAAAACCAATATAAAATAGAAATGCAAAATCAGGCAATATAGGATTTGTATAAAACACCCTCCAAATCATCCAATTGATCCGCAGTAAAGAACTTGGAATCAATATGCCACGTATCTTGTCTCGTCTTCTTGAAATGACTCAACGTGCTCTTAGCGGTCTTACCAATTAAACCGTCATAAGTACTACACTCGATCTCCAACAACGACAACACCTTCGGTAACCACTTTGGTGGGGGAGTGGTGTATGGATATGCTTCCACCATGGCACTTAGACCTAATGTGGCTCCATGGATGCCGGCTAACTGATCCGCTGTTATCCTCTGACCCTTGATCAACTTATTCTTCTTCAAAACTGATCTGAACTTCTTGATTGAAGAATTGATGATGGACTGTCTTTCGGAATTCCAGAATAAGTGCAATAACATCATAAATAACATCTTGGCCTCTTCCCTTAATTCAATATGAGGAGAAAACAACCCATCAGTACAGTCATTGAACAATCTCACCCTTTGTTCAAAGGATCTCTCTAAAAATCTAACAGAGTCATAGGTGAAATTAAAGGTGGATATCAACTTCCCCTGTGACTTTGATATGTTCCTCCAATACATCTTGTGATCGATCAAATCAAGAATCTCATTTGTCTCTCTTTCACCGAATCTCACATTAGCAAAAATCACAAACCAAACATCAACACGAATTTCTGCTAACTTACAGGCATCTCTCATTTCAACCAAATCATGACATAAAGGAATAACATAAGGTTTGAAATATTTGACTAGTACCCCATTGTGGGCAGTCTTGAGGATGTTTAGCATTAACGACCTGACACCTCTAACATGCAACATAAAATCAGACTTGGCTATTTCTTGAACAGTCATGGATTCAGTTTGTGACTTTAATTCCACCGTTTTATCCAAGAATTCTGTGAGATTTTTATCAAAGATGCCATTGGACTGTAGTAACATTGACGCTTCACTTGATTTATTCTGATTCATTGCCCCCATAAACTCTTTGAAATCCCTATGAACTACACTACTTTGATAAAATAGAACATCAAATAAGACAGTCGACACCTCGTTTGAAATCGTCTGATATGGATGATCCAAAATGGTAAAAAGCTGCTCTGTAATCCTACCAAAGTTGTGGAACCTATTCATAGAAGATTGCATATAGCTATTCAGAAAGATTAACCGGCAACGGAGAATGAACGGAGAGTTCTTAATATCCTTAGACACATCAAAATTGCAAATGACATCCAACAACTTGGGAGTACGTCTCATATCAAAATGATCCGGTAACCACCAACAGAAGATCGACCAAAGATTATATGTTGACTGTGTTAGGTCATTAGAAAACACCTTTGCAATATGTTTAGAAAAGTGTTTATCAGCGAGCCGCATTTTCTCTTTATTTCTCTTACAAGCAAATAAGACACCACAAATGATTTCAGTAGATGCAACATGTGTAGGCCTTTCATCAGGAACATACAACTCATCAACCAAATCGAAAAAGTCCTCAAATTTGATGTTTGGTGTCAAACCATAAAGACACAAGGTAGCGATGGAGGAAAAGAAGTAGACAATTCCCGGTAAGAAAGAGGTGTTAACCTCCGAATCATCAATATGATTTTTCATCAATTTGATGATCCATTCCTTTGTAATTAATTGAGAAAATTGATTGATAGACTTACTCTCCGATTCATTTAAGTTGAGGTCCAATAAGTCTCGATCCAAAATAACTTTCAAATTCTTATTCCAAGACAAAGTAGGAACCCAGACCTTGTTGTCAATAAAAAATTTGGGGTCGTTGACATTCTTCATCTCAGTAAAAAAATCATTAGGATCGCCCCCAATGATATCATTAACTCTGGCCTGACAAGGATCCTTTGGTTCAACAGACACAATGTTCTCCAAATCGTATTGGAAATAAGCTCTTGTCTCAACAGTATCTAAAACGGAAGCAAGCCAACACATTCCCTTTTTACTCAGTTCTGGATGCGACCCATCAATGAAATTGAACATGGCCATCAAACAATTTGGATTCAACGGAACCTCGTAATGGGAATGAATGGTGTGAATAAGTTCTAGAACAATTTGTAAGAATTTCCAATTCAAGGTCTTATCCAACCTCTTGATTGTGATGTTTACCAAATTGCTTAAATTCTTCATAACCACATGCTTTCTGTGCTGTTTAGCCAATTTCAAGGTATTTATTTTCATATCAACATCAATATCAGGAGGTCTGATACATTCAATAGCTTTTTTATCCAAAATGCACACAAGTAGGGGGATTTTAACATATTTTTTGATGACTCGATACAACTTCATAGCCATTGCTGTCACCTCAATATCGTTAATTGCAAGCGACTTGAAAATCAAAGATTCGTACTTTTCCAAACTGTTTGGATTCTTGACAGCTAGACCTCTCAAACGCCTCTTGTCAAAAACTATCATTGTATTGATTAATTTTTCCTTATCTTGATTAGCCAACGCAATTTCCCATTCCTTAAAGATGCCAAAAACTAGATGGGTACAATTAATGACTCTATTCAAAACAGAGGTCAAAACTGAAGCAGCATGTCCAGCAGTGCCAGAATAGCTGGAGGAAGATAACGAAACCAAATGTTTTATCAACGTCTTATCCATCGCAGTTGGAAGTCTTGTGCAACGAGAGATGTTAATTCTGCTGCAGTGATATATTGACATTCTGGCACCCATGATAGTTCTGGTATATGGAACGTATAAACTTGGGAAATCTTGCTGTCCGGCAAAGTGGGCATTATCAATATATTGTGGGTTGTTGGAACTATAGTAACCACAATCATTTATCCATGTATTCATGCAATTGATGACACGTGTGAGTAAGTCCACATATCCATCACTTTTAATCAATATTTTCACTAAATTGTCCAAACAGTTACCAATGTCTTGTCTGGTTGAGTGAAGTTTTGTATAGGATGGATCAACGTACTTGGCAAGTTTATCGCCAGAGAAGTATGCACCAAAACTGTATAAAACATCGGATCTTTCTGTCAAGGAGCTATCGACAGCTTCAAATTCCCCTGTTAAAGAAGGCGAGGCAATCCCACTTGGTGACGCAGAATCGATATCAATAGACATCGTATCATCAGCATCACCATGGGTGTCTTCTTGTGTGATTTCAACGTCAATTTCTCTTCCCACAGGGTTGATATCCATCGAATCTAAATCATCATCCTCGTGAGCGGGCTCCGAGTCTGATTTACCAGTAGATGGTGCAGAAGCGGTCATATTGTTCATAATGGCGGTGACACCAAGTGCTCTCGAAGAAAAACTGTCACTTGGTTTCATCGGTTCGTTATTCGCTAAATCGGTGAGTGAAACCACAGAACCAATAGGAGTCTCCCCCATAGGCCTACCCAAATGGCCATGAGGGGCTTTTTCTTTAAACGATGGATCAAATAATGAACAAACTCCTCTCAAAATACCATCAAGTAGATCCAAATGGAAAGATACTTTATCAACATCGGAGAGACTGACCTTATCTAAATTGGTGTCAGCATTTATGATTGAATTTATGGTATTGATTGAAAACCGAGATAAGTTTTCAAACACCTCCACTGCTACATTGACCTCTGCCTCAGAGGGAACATACCAGTTAAAATTTAAATTCTCTCTGGATAGTCTATATTCATCGAATTGGAAACCACCCCAGCATTCTTCGCTATATTTACCATCATGCTTCTCCAACCAATCGCTAGAAATTAACCTTCTTTCGGTGATTCTCAACATTGAAATTGCCTGTAACATACTATTGGCCATCATTGATGCACTAAATGCACATTCGCCCTTCAAAACAGAGGCCTTCAGAATTAAGAACCGTTCGATCTCAGGTAAATACGGAAGAATATGCTTCCCAGCACCTAAGAAAACACCGGAAATTAACTTCATATCCCAAACAAGCTTTTTATCTTTGTCCAAGACTTCTTGGGAACGAGAAATCCCGGCACCATCGGCAATTTCTTGGTTGATGGAGCCCATAAAATGTTTGATTAATCTGTCTAGTTGGGATTCTGGGTCTCTTCTAACAAGGACTTCACCAATATTAGAGAAGACAATGGCAACCTCATGATAGACGTTTTGTGTGACGTAGTTGAAGAAGTTGTCAGCTAAAATTTTGAACATTTCATCACTTGAGGACTCAGCTAAGGCTTCAAAACAGCCAGTGATAACAGCAGATGCCTGAGATTCAATGGTATTGCTATCAACACTCACTGAACTTTCTAAAAACTTGAAGCAGCTAGTGGAAACCTTATTGATGAATTCGGTAAACGAGGAAGATGCCGACTTCAAAGCCTCCAATTCCATTTGGGGATCATATTCAAAAGTTGGAGTCAAATCCCCGTCAAACAACAGGTGAGATTTATTTGGGGCAGTTTCATAAAATTTGGCCTCAAGATA
This sequence comes from Saturnispora sekii, assembly GCA_030563565.1. NCBI lineage: Eukaryota > Fungi > Ascomycota > Pichiomycetes > Pichiales > Pichiaceae > Saturnispora > Saturnispora sekii. Next base: position 123,877 of record JAJMJM010000002.1, read on the forward strand.
AGCTAGATGATGAGATGTGAATTGCAGTGCCAACATGCCACCATCCCCTTCACCTCCAGAGAGGTCAGCAAATGGAATCAAAGATCCCACATGCTTAAAGAACTCGGTTGTCAAAATGGTCTTTTCAGGATCGTTTGCATCAACCCCAGGAACCAACATTGTTAAAAATCTAACAACATGGATCCTATAGATTGGAAGCTCCACCATAAACCTAGCCAAACCTGTTAATTGCCTGATAACAATTGGAATACGGTGAGTGGAGTTTAAAGAGTCGAATGAACCATACCAGTCGGGTATGATGCTATCCAAGACCAGATTGGGCTGGATGAAACACAAAACCTCCAAAGCGTTATTAAATATCTTTCTAACGGCGAATGATTTGGATTGTCCACCCAATTTCAATGAGGGCAAGATCATGTTAACCAATTTGGTTACAGTTTCTTCGTTCAATTTGTACTCTTTAGGTAGGCGAGATAGGTCAAGATGTTGAGGTCCGGTGAACTTCTTGACGTTTGATTCGGACAAGAGACGCATATGGACATTGAGAGTCAATTTACTGATGATGGTTGCCAGTAACTCGGACCAAGGTCCAGAATTCGATGGATGCAGCATTGTGAACGTAGAGTCAAAAAAGGTTGAAAATTGATCGGCTATTCCACCATTTTCCAATGCATGTTTAGAGCTGATTGAGTTGATCATCATGACAATGAGATGTGCACAATACTTTTTTGTTTTATCGCTCTTAGACCTTGACTGAGAGTTGAGATAAAGTTGATTGAAAACAAATGAAAACTGTTCTTTTGTGAAAATTCCAAATTTAGAGTCTGTCAAAATTGAGTTGTTCTTAGCACCAACCTTAAGAGTTGCTGCTGTTATTCTCATCATGAAGGAGATGAGACAATTGATTTCATTGTTTGATCTATGTGATTTCCATAATGAGAAAAAGAACGGCAAGTAATGACGGATATCATGCTCATCATAATCAAAAGTGCCATCCTCTCTCTGTAATGGGTCTCTGAATTTGAGAGGCATCAATGTGGATAAATGAATAAAGAAATATCCTGCATTTTGATTCGAATACGTACTAACTAGTTTCTCCATCAATTCGGGAACCGCGTCGTCGGAGAAGAAAACTCTCATTGTGATTGCCAATTCCACCAACTTTTTTGATCTTACGCTATTCATAGAAGCACCAAATGATGTTGGTTGACATATAGTTGCTTCAAACTCTTTGTATAGGGGATTCCAATCCACCCTGAACCCAGCTTCCAACAAATCATCCTTATTTTTCATTAACAAATTGATGGTTTGGACATATTGTGAGATATCGATGCTTTGTCCTCTAGAAAGAGCCACTGCATAGAAGACATTGATTAAATCACCTGTTAATTTCAGAGGGATCAACAACCCCATTCTTAGCAAATTTCTCAATTCCTTCGTCCAGTATTTGACGGAAATGATTGAAGCGGATTCTAACCCTATTTTCATCACTGGGGTTGCAATCTCCGCATCCTCGTTATCACTATCGGAAGAATAATAATCACTTTCCGGCTCATCATTCTCATCATCTTCATTTGCCTCCATTTCTGTTTGACCTAAAATTTCAAACATTTCACCATCGGTAATCGTCGTTGCAGACTTGATGTAATCATCCACATTCTTCTTTGTTAAAAGAACTTGCCTTGCATTCTCCAATTCTTCAACACTGATGCTTAAATTGCCCTTCAAATCAAGACTCTTTATCGAAATATATATATGAGTGATCACATGGCTCAAATATTTATATTGATCTCTTGTACTTTCTGTTTTATATGGCAGCAGATCCTTGTAAATCTGCAATTTTTCTGCTTTAGTAGAAAAGAATTTACTCTTAGGATCATGTAATTCCTTTCTTGCAACAGTTTCATCCTCTGTGATATTCAAATTGTAATGTTCAAGACGATCAAACTCAACTTTTGTACTTGGAGTGAATGATCTTCTCATATCGGATGCCATAGGCCTCAATAAGCTTGGTGATTGGGGCCTTTGATCCAATGGCATTCTCTTCGGGATTGGCCTATTAAGAGTTAATTCTGGCACGGGGGAACTCATTCTTATAAATGTATTCCAATTGTACGCTCAGTCACTACAAATATCCTCGACTGTATAGAAAAGAAGAAGAAAAGGTTTAATTTGAGTGGCAAATGAATAATGAGGAGGCCAAAAAAAGGTGGATGTCCCGTGATTGCGTAATCTTACGCAATCAACATCTTAAAAGATGCTCTGCTCTGAAAATTTTTTTTCATCTTTAAAATACGTTATTGTGTTAAAGATGGCAAAGTCTAAAGCTGGTTTGTTACAGCAACAACTGGAAAATAAATTATACAATCTGATTTTGGACTTTTTGAATGAAAAAACAGAAGTTTTAAAAGAGGACCACAAGAATAGTGACGAAGAAGTGTTAACTATGGCACTTGCTCGTGATCTATCATTCGATGAAATTTACCAGTTCGTGACATCAAGGGAGAGATCAATGCAAAGAATGAAACATGAGATGCTTTCCACAACAATTGATAAGGTTTGGAAGGATATTAGAGATGAAGAGGATGAGGAGATTTCAAATTTACCGATTGAAAAGCAAGAATTGATCAATAATAGAAATAGAGGCGATCAAGAGGAATCAAGTGACAATGAATTGATGGTAGTTAAGGACTTGAATTTGGCCAATAAGAATATCGTCAACCAATGGAATCAAGATCAAACACCGGGATCTGAAGAACCTCCAAGTAAGAAGAGAAAATCAAAGGATAATAATAAAGGGGCCAAGAAGTCAAAAATCGACAGATCTCCACCAAGAGCTTCACTCAGATCCCTTGGTGGAATGGATAATATTATTGATGAATTGATGGAAGTTGTGGGACTCCCGATTTTGCATCCTGAAATTTATCTTTCAACAGGTATTCAACCACCAAGAGGGGTTCTTTTACACGGACCACCAGGGTGTGGTAAAACTTCGATTGCCAACGCACTTGCTGGGGATCTTAAGGTTCCTTTCATCAATATAAGTGCCCCCTCTGTTGTGAGCGGTATGTCCGGTGAGAGTGAAAAGAAGGTGAGGGAATTGTTTGATGAGGCGAAAGCTTTGGCACCATGTCTCGTATTTATTGATGAAATTGACGCCATCACGCCAAAGAGAGACGGTGGTGCTCAAAGAGAAATGGAAAGACGTATTGTTGCACAACTTCTCACCTGTATGGATGAGCTAGCATTCGACAAAACAGGAGGAAAACCCGTGATTGTGATTGGTGCCACCAATAGACCGGATTCTTTGGACGCAGCCTTGAGAAGAGCAGGTAGATTTGACAGAGAGATTTGCATCAACGTTCCAAGTGAGGATTCCAGATTGAACATCTTACAGAACATGACCAAGGATTTGAAAATCCATGGAGACTTGGGGTTAATGGAGATTGCCAAGCTCACGCCGGGGTTTGTTGGTGCTGATTTGAAGGCATTGGTCACTGCTGCGGGTATTAGCGCCATCAAACGGATGTTTGGATCGTTGGCTTCAATTCCTCAGGATTTGATTGATGAGGTGGAAAACGATCCACCTGTTGAAAAAGTGGAGGAAATGGATGTTGATGGAGAAACATTGGAGGAAGAGTCTCGAAACCAAGAAGAGGCAGACGACCAATCCTCTCGTGATGTTGCTGCCACAGATGTTAAAAATCTGTCCTTTATTCAAAAATTCCTCATCAAGCACCCAAATCCATTGACAGCCTCTCAATTGGCTCCACTCTCGATATCAAAGGAGGACTTTTTGCAAGCATTGCCAAATATACAGCCAACCGCGAAAAGAGAAGGGTTTGCCACGGTTCCGGATGTTACCTGGAACAACGTGGGTGCTCTCTCGAAAGTTCGTGTGGAATTACACATGGCAATCGTCCAGCCAATCAAGAGACCGGAAATTTACCTCAAAGTGGGTATTTCTGCCCCAGCAGGTGTTTTGATGTGGGGTCCCCCCGGTTGTGGTAAAACGCTTTTGGCCAAAGCTGTTGCAAATGAATCCAAGGCCAACTTCATCTCCGTTAAGGGTCCTGAATTGTTGAACAAGTATGTTGGTGAATCGGAAAGGGCTGTTCGTCAGATGTTCGCGAGAGCCAGGGCAAGTGTCCCATGTATCATTTTCTTTGATGAATTGGACGCCCTTGTTCCTAGAAGAGATACCAGTTTGAGTGAAAGTTCCTCGAGAGTGGTCAACACTCTTTTGACTGAGTTGGATGGATTGAACAACAGACAGGGTATCTTTGTCATTGGTGCTACAAATAGACCCGACATGATCGATCCTGCAATGCTGAGACCGGGAAGATTGGACAAGACCTTGTACATTGAGTTGCCTAACTCCAACGAGAGGTCCGAGATTCTCAAAACCGTGGTTAAGTCTAATGGCACTCCAATATCCTCTCACGTCAACCTCGAGACTTTGGCTCATGATGAGAGGTGTAGAAACTTCAGTGGTGCTGATTTGTCTTCTCTTGTCAGGGAGGCTTCAGTCATAGCTTTGAAGAGGAACTTTTTTAAGGGAATATCCACTTTGGATGAAAACGTGGACGATCTTGACGTGGAGAACGTGGAGGTCACCTTGGAGGATTTTGAAAAGGCCCTTGACTCCACAAAACCTTCTGTGAGCGACAGGGATCGCGTGAGGTATGAACGATTAAACAAAAGACTGGGATGGGATAAGACAAGTAATGGGGATGGTCAAAAGGAGGACACCTCCTGAGCATCGTTTTTTAATACAGTTATACAGCTCACCATATGAGTGCGCATGAGCAAATGAGCACATGGCCAAAGATGCGTTACAATCCTCTGCCTTCTTCCTGATCTCGAAATACCCGCTAACATAGTGACGCAAATTCAAGAAGCACCAATAAAAGCATTACATGGGTTGCACTAGACCCCCACTTTATAAGCCATTGATCTTAACGGCGATCACACCGAAAGTAACCGATACGCGAGAAATTAAAAAATAGGTGACGCGTCTCTGTTCTCAGTGTGTTAGCATTACTTAGAGGACGAGGAGATTGGTATGAGATTTGAAGGACTCCCCACTCCAACCACAGCACAGGAAAGAGGCAATATGATTTTTCTTGATGAAGAAAAGTCGCCAACTCTCAATATAAAGAGACAATCAGATGGAATTGAAGATGACGCGTCAGGTGTGTTTACACCGGACGCATCAAAAGAGCTAACCAGCTCCTCACAGAAATCGGACGAAGAGGAGGGGGATGAAAAGGGGTTTTTGGACCGAAGAATGGACGTTCTGGACTCGGACGGGGCGACAATTTTGAGAAGCTTGGAAGCATTGGAATCGCAGGTAAGGAACGTTTCCAAGGCAAAGGGGACACTACTCAAGTTGAAAACAGCGATGCTGCGGACAAACCTGAGAAACGCTCTCTTACGGAAGGAGTTGGACAGCGCAAGAAGCGTCCATCAACATGAATGTGATGCGCTGAAACACCAGCTGGCACAGAAGGAAGAGACAATATCTGCTCTGGAGAGAACAAACGAGGCGCTCTGTTCTCGAAACCTGAAGTTGAACAAGTACAATTACGCTCTCAAGAAGGAGAGGGTGAAAAAGAGCACGAACGAGAACAGGGAGTTGAAAGCAAGAAACGCGCAATTACTCTGTATCAATAAATCGCTCATACAACAATCCGGAGGTCAGCAATCGCCAACAACTCCACTGGTAGAGTTGTCGCGAATTGCATCGGTCTTCCTAGATGGGAACCAGACCAAGGACTAGTCCGTCACATTTGCATGATTATCTATAGTTTTTATAGCTCATCACTTATTTCTGTAATAATATGTTTTGTTTACAAATACCACCAGAGTCAGACGAATGACTAGTCAGTCACACTTGCATAATAATCTACCTACCGTTTTTATAACTCATCACTTATTTCTGTAATAATATATTTTGTTTACAAACTGTGTTCTTCTATCGGTGTCTATATAATTTTATCACATCATTTCTTAAATGGCGGTGGTGGCATTGGGGTGTAGTTGTAGTTGTAGAGGTGATCTGATGTGGAGATCCCCTTATATTTCAGGGATTCAATGTCGACCAATTCCTCATTGAGCTCCTCAATGGAGCTGACACCGAGGAACTTCATATCTCTAACCATTTCCTGCTTTAAGAGATCAATGGCTCTCTCAATACCCGGTTGGCCGTAAGAGGCCATAGCATACAAGAAAGGTCTACCAAGACCGACGGCAGATGCACCTAAGCATAGGGCCTTGATGATGTCGGAGCCTCTTCTGATACCACCGTCAATGAACATATGGAAGTCCTTCTTGTCTCCAAGACCGTTTTCATTCAAAAGCTTTTTGGATTGGGCAAGAATCTCAATTGGTGGCATCGCAAAATCCATTTGGCGACCACCGTGGTTGGAAAGAAGACATCCACCCAGGCCAATTTGGGCAGCCTTAAGAACATCCTCTTTTCTCAAAACACCCTTCAAAACAATTGGAAGCTTAGTGGATTCATTTATCTTTTGGATATCCTCCCACGTGATATTCTTGTATTCAACGGTGGTGGAGGCAAAGACATCAAGCTCAGCACCCACAGTTGGGTCCAAAGAAGCTCTAATCTTGGAATCCTTCTCTCTGTTACCAATACATGGCAAATCCACGTTGATGAAAACAGCCTTGACATTAGGATAGTTGTCCTCCAAGTTCTTCATGAATTGTGGCGCGTTCTTCACCTGTTCTTCGGTGTAGAAGTGCAATTGTTGGAAAGATTGTTGATCTGGCTGGGCTTCCTTCATGAATTCATCAAATGGGAACGAGAGTTGAATTGGAATCAAGTATGGAATGTTCTTGTTACCACATGCTCTCAAAACGTTCTTTTCAGCATCCTCGTGACACATTGGAGCACCGGCGAATGCAGTGGAGTAAAATGGACAATCCATCTTGACACCAAAGATGTCGACACTCTCAGTCGACACCTTTTGGACGTCCACAAGACACTTTGGTCTGAAGAAGATTCTACCAAAGGCATAATGGTTTTCTCTGAGTGAGAATTCATCGTCAGAACCAGTTGAATAGTACCCCCAAACACCGTATGGCAAGATTTGCTTGGCCACATATTCGAAATCAGAGATGTTGAAGATTTGGCCGAGCTCAGGCTTATTCTTCATTCTTTCCAGACGTTCTTGTTCCAAACGTTCCTCTCTCTCTTCCTCACTTTCTTCTTCTTCCCCATCATCGTCCTCGTCTTCGATCACAATGATCTTTCTCTTTGTCTTCTTTGAGTCGTTGTAAACTGTGTGAGATAGCAAACCAGTTGCCATCAAGGTCAGTCCAGCGATAGTCTTCCACTGGGAACTCGATTGTCTAGCATCAATTGACAACGATCTTTTTGAGACGGATCTGGAAATCACCGAGAGGGTTTTCAGTGATTTGGCGGTGGATCTTGTAAACATTGGAGAATAAGGTGTTAGGCCAATAGACGTTTCCCGAGGAATTGGTGTGAATTTATACCCAACGTCCACCTTTATCAGTTTCCTGATTGGGCAATTGGCGCTTTAAGCGGATAATAATATGCTCAGCACCATTTGTGATGTTGATGTAAGAGGACATGTTCAAAAGTGAGGTTTTCCAGGTGGAGGTGTTTCTAAAGGGTTTAAAACTGTGATTGGAGGGGGATTGCTTTTACCGACAGCGATTCCGCCTTTTTTGATGGAATAAATGAACTTTGTTATGGTGACATGATGATTGTCTTGAATGTTGAGTGAGTGAGTTATTTTTTATGAAGAATGATATTGTTTGATTCAAAGTGGCAATTATTTGCGTGGCTTTGAATGAAAGATCCTGTTATAGAGTTTGATGGAGGTAATGGTGTTTACCTGTAACACTATGAGAAAATTTCACCACACAGTATGATAATCCTTCTAAGGCTTGGATTGCAGTGTTTAAACACAACCTTACGATAGATATGATTGTATTTGAAAAGGTGACCAATTTGATGGGTTAACACATTTACAGGTGTTCAAGTCACAACCATGACCCTTGATTCCTTCCAATGAGCACATGAGTGCTTGCGCAGTCCTTCCGCATGACGTAAGCACACACCAACTGGACGAAAACCAGTTTCTTACCAACTGCCATGGAGAGATCCCTCGATGAAATCATCAGCTCTCATAAGAGAGCCCTTCCTAGACGACCAAACAAGGTGGGGAAACCTCGTCACCAGAAACAGAAAAAAACGGAATTCCACGGTAACTTGAACGAAATCAAAGTGACAAATTTGGACCCCCAATTGACTCAACAGGATATTGGGAATCTATTTGCACAGGCTGGTGGGATCCAGTCATTGGAACTAAAGATAAATACCCAAGGAGTGTCAACAGGTATTGCATTCATTGTTTACTCGAACCCGGACGAGGCTTTAAATGCCGTGAGAATGTTCCATCGAAGATCAGCAGTGGGTAGAGTGATCAATGTGAAGGTGACAGCATCATTGGGTGATAGAATTGGCGCTGCGCCTAAGAGGGAGAAGAAACCAAAGGCACCTAAACCACCAAAAACACCAAAAAGAGAGCACAAAACCCAAGAGGAGTTGGATAACGAATTGAACATGTACATGCAATCGGAGGGTCAAGTGCAAACCGAGGAACCAATGGTCATCGAAGAGACTGATTTGCCACCTCATGAACAAGTCGAAGAGCCGGTGGCCGAAACAGTTGTTGAGGCTGTGGTGGAGGCAGAACCGGTGGACCAAATCCAAGAGTGATCGTGCAGTGTAATATGCTTTGTATTTATTAAGTGAACAGTGTATTAATTAGGGTGGATATGCTGGAGCTGGCGCAAAATGGCGTCATTTCAAGTAGATTCCCAAGGAGGTTAAGATGGGTGTATCTGGCGAGTTTCAAAGCAAGGGTGGGGGTGTGAGCTTTGGATCGGATACACGATGAAAGAGCTGAAACAGTTGCAACGTTTATTGCAGATGTAAGTTAGACAAAACACATCAAATCGTGCGCTGCGGGTAAGTTGGCGAGGATTTATAGTGGATAATACAAATGTGCTTTAGGTTTGATGAACGAAGGACATGATGTGATTCCAAGGGTGAGATCACTGTCAGAAGATTTACAAGCTTTAACTGGACCGTTTCACTATCAGGGTTGTTACTGAAATGAGGATTAGTGATTTAATGACGTGCTCTGTATTTGATAGCTACCATGGTATCAATTGGTTTCTAATCTATAGCTACCAGCACGCCATCATACAATAACTACAGCTCATGCAACCTTTAAAAGGATTTTAACTTGAGGATGAGCCGACGAGTTAATGGAATGTCCGTTTACTAGGTGCAAGGGGATACTTTCGCCTCATCTATACGATCTGAAATCCATGTGCCATCCAATTAAACAGTCAATCAAAGCAAACAAGTAAGAAAATCGATCTTTGAGACTGTTTTCATGTCAGAAAGAGCAATTAGCCAAACAAATCCAGACTCACAAAACTGGCTCCTTCGTTTGTTCGTTCATTGAGTACAATAAATAAATATTCATTAATAACTCCCCAACATTGGGGAAAAAGAATAATATAACATGATATAAATTAATCACCTGAGCACACTTAGTGAGAAGAAGAACCCAAGGCGACAGCTGGTGGACAACCCAAGTAACCCTTGATAGAACCGTACAAGGCGAATTGCAAGGAGGTAAGAGTACCGACCATGACAAATCTGGTTGGCAAACCGGCGAAAGAACCAACAACACCCAATTGCTTGGCCAATTGGAACAACAAACCAACAGTGGATTGACCTGGAGCCTTCTTGGTCTTGTTAACCTTGGAAAGCAAGGTATCAGCAGGTTGGGAAACGAAAGCAGCCATACAACCAGCAATGACACCGGAAAGCAAGTTAATACCAGTAACAGCAGAGGAGGACAATTGGTCCTTTGGAGTGGAGACGTAACCGTAGATGGCTTCAGCAGCTCTTTCGAAAGTCAAGAACTTAGCAATATTGTATGGAATTTGCTTGAACAAGATTGGGGTGAAACCGGCGTAGAAAGAACCAATACCTTCTTCTCTCAAGATTCTGGAGAAACCACCAATCAAACCGTTGGCGAAGGTTGGTTGGGAAACCAATCTAATTCTAGTGGCTTCCAATGGACACAAGGCAATATCGGCAAAAAATTCGGCAATAGCGGCGGAACCGATGTAGACAGCATCCTTGTATTGGGATGCAGTTTCGTAACCCAAGTTGTCAATGAAGACCTTCTTGAACAATTCGTAACCACCGAACTTGAAGGCACCTTGGATGGAGTAACCCATCACGGTTGGACCCAAACCGGTCAAAAGAGCACCTGCACCTTCTTGGGAGATGATCTTCTTGAAAGAACCCACCATACCGGTGTTGTAAACAGTTGGTTCCAATTGAATTCTGGTCTTAACCACATCGATTGGAGTCATGGAACCGTGGGTAATACCACAACCAATGGCACCGGCCAAAGCAAACTTGGCGTAGTCAGTAACAGTGAAATCTGGGACAACAGGGGCGGAAGACATTTCTAGAAGTTGTTCTGAGAAGAAGAAGAAAGGAAGGGGGGGGAATCGTCAACAATTTGAAAATTTGCTGCGATTGAAATGGCGCCGCCGTTTCTTTTTCTACGACGATTTCGGAAGCGCATGCGCCACATTTAAAGTGATTGGGGGGATTTGTGATGGAGAGGGGTTGAATCGTTTCGGAAAAAATTCAAGCATATGCTATGTGGTTTCCATGGGGTGTAGGTGTGATCCATGTTTTGTTGCCATATCCAGAAGTGTCGTTATGAATTAATCCTTATGAAATGAAAAATCGCGCTTAGATTTGATTGGCTGGACTGCTGTGGCGCATGATGCTCAGAAGGTCAAGATCTAAGTAATTGTCATTCAATTTATTGTAAAATGGAGTAAAAAAGTAGCAACAAAAAGTATGATAATAAGGGAATTGCACTCATCACAATAGTAGTTACATTATCCCATCATCTTGTTCAGAACGCCAAATTTATCTTCCCTTTTAATCACTCTCACCTTAAATTCGCAGTTGGAGAGGAAAAATCTTTGAGGTTTGTCCATACATCATCAAGAGCTATTACAGTATGTAAAATTGAGGCCACTAATGGGACCGTTCTGCAATACAAATACTAACACAGGATGAATCCAATGCGTCACAACTTTTGTGAGCGCAAAATGGACCCTTCTTTCAGTCAAAAATGTCTTCAGCTAACATCATCGATGCCAAGTGGGATCAGGTCATTGCTAACACAATTGTCAAGACCGGTATGGGATTAGGAGCAGGGATCTTGGCCTCTGCCATCCTCTTCAAGAGAAGAGCCTTCCCAGTGTGGTTAGGCTTGGGTTTCGGATTGGGGAAATCTTACGCCGAGGGTGACTCTGTTTTCAGAGACGCTGGGTTGAGAAAGGTGGACGCTTGATCGTTCACAGGTTATCTATTTATTATTCAAAAGATCCATACACTTAAAAAGAAGAATTCCATGTACTAATCTATAAAAAATCACTTTTTATCATACTTGCCAAAGAGACTCAATCTTCTCAACCCGCCAACACCACCACCACTGCCAGAGCCGGCGGTGCTGCCATTTGCATGCTCAGTGACAGGAGAGTGTAATTGATTCTGGCTCTGGTCCTCACCCTCGTCCAATGGTGACTCACTAACGGCCGGAAATCCATTACCGCCCGTTGATAACCTATGCTTCTTAAAAAACCTCGATGTCGTGGTTAATCCATTCGACAAGAACCCACTGGACTGTTGCGAAATCGTCGAAGAGGAAGTTGACTTCGTCCTCTTGTGTATTTCCTCTTGATCCACCAAATCCAGCAGTTCATCATTTGTCTTACTACTGATCGTCTTACTGGGAGACATGCCGAATTTCAGTATTTTCGATTTTAAGGAAAAGGGTGAATTGTGGTGATCAAGACCTTTGGGATCATCCCGTTGGTCTAACTGCGTAGGTGACGAATGTGTGTAAAATTCAGCATTGGTGGACGTCATCTGCAACGACCCACCCACTGGGGGCCCGGCAGATCCCACGGGACCGCCGCTTGCAAGGAAACTGTGGATGTTACTGCCATTCGTCAAAATGCTGTTGTTGTTCGACCATATCGTCCTGTTCGACCCACTTCTACCCCTTGTATTGGTGTCCACATAAGAATAGGTGCTCAATCCCCAATCCTCAGAAGACTGTGCTCGGTGTCCGCCAGCCGCGCCGCTAGGAAACGGTGAGCTCTGCATGTTGTCCAAAAACAAAGACGAACCGTAGCCACTCGATAATTGAATCGGGGCCACCTGGGGTGACCTGAGAAGGTCAAAATTGGACGGCCCATTTCCCTGAGCATTGTCCATGAGAGTCTTGGCGTTCGTGGCCAAAGCACTGAGAGAGGTGATTTGCTGCTGCTGGGGAGGCTGTTGTTGCTGCTGTTGGCCATAGTCAAACCCACCAATTTGTGAAATGTTAGGTGAACTTGCCATAGTGCCTTGGGATTGTGATAAGGCACTAAAAAGGTTGATTTCATCCCCAAAAAGGTTTAAGAGGTTGGCACTTGATGGGTCATTGCTGGCAGATTGGCCCAGAATTGATGGTATACCAGTTGCCCCACTGTTAGACCAGACGTCGTTGTTATTTGTCCAGGAGTGATTGGATGGGATCCTCTTGTGGGAAGATGTTTCCATTGCAGACATCTGCAGCTCGGTTGATACATTGAAGTTCATCTGAGGATTGGCCAGGTTTTGGCTATTGAAAGAGTTCGGAGCGGACATGTTTGGACGCATTAAATGGCTCATTGAAGTGTTACTGGGAGGGGGTATGAAACTGGCGTCAAGTGAGACACCAGACACCTCACTCAGAGGTTCACTCACATTCTTAATAAGATCTTCCTCCTTCTTCTTCCACAGATTAAAAATATCCTGGTCTTTGATAATCAGTTCATCTCTCAACTCCTCTGCCCATTCCGGCAGCATTCTGGCAATTGATTCGATGATATCGACCCCCTCCGCATTATAAAGGCCTGTATTCGTGTTCAAACAGGAAGGCAATTGATTAATCAAGGCTTCGAGTTCCTTCTTGAATGCGTCAATGTTTTTTCTGTCATTCATCACTGTTTTCAAATCCTCTTCGGTATCCCCGAATGTAGAAAAGAGGGTGAAAATGGATTTATTCAATTCCTCAATATCGTGACCGTATTGTTTTATTAATAGAGGCTGCTGATTCTTGTAATAGGCCCGTTTTTTCTGCATTTCGTTAATCTTGTTCTTCCATTCCTGGATTTGGACCTTTTGCTCAGCAATTTTCCCTCTTCGTTCCTCCAATTTCTTTTCGTCCTTGGTAAGTCTGCTTTTTGCCTTCAACTTTTGTTCTTCCAAGAGCTTGATTTCTTGTCGCAAACTAGCCTTACTGGCATCTTCGTATCTTCTCCTCTCCTTAGCTTCGTTCCTCGTCGTGATTAAATTGGTGATCTCCTCATCGAAATCGATGTTGGCCTCATTGCATGCCTTCAATAGGGAGTTATACTCTCCAAGAGCGCTTTCTAACATCCATTTCAACTCATTTATATCTGTTGTCAAATGGGGGGAGTTGTTATTAAACTGGATCAATGCGTTTTCAATTGGTTTCATTTCCGGTGATTTGGTATTCTCCCCGATTGTCCCGCTACGAGATCTAGGGGGCAAAGGTGAGGTGCTTCTGAAGACATCCACCTTGACAATTGATTTGCTCTGTTCGTCCGTTAACAAGCTCTTCAATATGCTATCTGGGTAATCCATTCCTTCGTCCTTTACGACGTATTGTTTCAACGGGTTTGCTGCTGTTTTGATGAAAATTGGACTGCTCCTGGATTTGAACCCGGTGATATTAAATGCCACAAGATCAATTCGATAGTTTGTTCCCGGCTTGAGGTTCTCTAGCGTGCAACTCTGTTGTCGGCCGTTTATTATATTTGATTGTATTGCATTGACATAGAGAACAAAGTGGGAGACCATGTCTGTTTCGGATTCCTCTGTTTTGAAACCACCCTGACTGGCTGCTGGGGTACTTTCGGGAGGTGGGGTGTCCAAATACTGTTCCCAGTGCAATAAAACCGATGTGTCTGTGATTTTATTAACAGACAATAACGGTATTGTGGGGACCAATATTGCCAAGTAATTCACAGAGGTTTCTATCGGTAACTGCAGTAGCATCTTGAACCGATGACTCAACCAAAAAACACCGGCAAGGGCCAGCAGCAGGAGCACAAACATCATCCTGAACAGTAGAAGGTCCTTATGTAGTTATTAGGGGGGTTGAAATTTTTACCTCACAAATTTGGCAGCGGAATAAGGGCTCAGCACAGGACTTGTGTCATCCAACCGAAATAAAGTTTTAAAAATAGAGACTAATATACAGGGGCATGGGGTATGAAGATTCATTTGTTATCGAGTGCAACAAGAGTTGCGTCGGATTTGACCGAGTTGGATCTGTACAGTCTCACGGCACCTCTTGTGGTGTATGGATTGATGAGGGAATCATTGAAAGCCTCCAAGAGGGCCTTCTTGAGGTTATCGATTGATTCGAGGGAATTCTGATAGTGGAACGCAATCCTGTTACCCATTGTCTTGACATTATACTTTTTTGACGCTTCTGCGTACACGTGTGGGTTTATCTTGACCTTCTTAGGATCGAGGAAGACAAAGTTTGTGTGACTTGGACATTCGAGGGCGATTCCATTTTCCTCACACCAGCTTGCAAACTCCTTGGCATAAGTGTGGGAGATTTTGATCTTGGAAAAGTTGTCATTAATGGCAATGGATGCCATTTTGGCCAACATACCCGCCTGCCGTATTCCACCACCGTTTTGCTTCTTGAAATGGTTGGCCTTGTCAATGAACTTCTTTTCCCCAACAAGAATCGAGCCGAATGGAGCACCCAACGACTTTGAGAGACATAGTGACACTGAATCGAAGAGTTGACAGTAGTCGTGGATCGAAATCCCTGTCTCCGCACTTGCGTTCCAGAGACGAGCTCCATCCAAATGCAATCTGATATCCATCTCTTTGCACCATTCGGAAATACGTACGATTTCATCAAAAGGCATCACGATCCCGTGAAGAGTGTTCTCCAAAGAAATCACCTTTGTTGGGGCCATATGGATATCACCGTCATCTTCGATGAAATTATCCAAAATGTCGTCGAGGGTCAAGTAGAGACGGTTTGCAGGGATCACCGGGGTCACCATTGCCTGGGATAAGGTGGCCAGTCCACCAGCTTCATGGGCATACACATGACCTCTGTAATCACACAAAATTCTATGTGGAGGTTGATGCAGATGAGCTCTCAGCCCAATTTGGTTTGACATCGTACCGGAGCAGCAGAACAACCCACTCTCCTTACCGGTCATTGCGGCAACCATAGCCTCCAAGTCGAGACAATCTTTGTCCTCCTTATACACGGAATCACCGTACGTGCAATCTAAAGCAGCTTTGAGCATCTTTTCTGTTGGCACCGTGAAGGTGTCACTTCTGAACTCGTTATGTGTTTGAAAAGTTTGCATCTTGGTTGTAATATTGAAAGAAGAGCGTTCAGATCAGGTCGGGTCAGTAGATTGGGGTTTCTCCATCTTTTATAAGATATCCGGAATTTGTCATTCCACAAATAATAATTCCGTTCCGGATGAGTAACAAGCAAATTGATTATAAATAGCCACCGACGGCTTCAAAGTTCCCATCTTTTCAATGGATGCCTTCTTAAAGGACGGCCCAATAACAGTGGCTAAGCGCCCATTTTCAAACCCCCATCGCTTTCCAGTTATGCTTCACTATTCTCTCCATCTTCTAGGGTTTCCGTTCCGGGTTTCCTGTGAAAATTTTTCACCCTAAGCCAGGGTTAGTCATAGTTGAGGGGTTTAGTGTGTGTGTGTGGTTGTGATGGGTAGGGATGTTCAGGGGTGTTGGAAAGAAGCCAGGACCCTGTTAAACGCCAAGAGAAGCTTCAACGGTTTCATTATCTGCCAAATTGACCGTTTGGGAAGTGTGGATGACATTTCCAAGAGAAGTCAGATATGCACTCCTTACACCGCAGCCTAAAAGGGCAGGAGTCACATACTGGAGGTGACTTGTGGTGACTTGGCCTGACTCCGTGTGACTTGGGGTTGTTATTGATGACTTCGGTTGACTTGGGGTTGTTATTGATGACTTCGGTTGACTTGGGGTGTGAACGGCCAACCACACGAACCCAGTGAGTTTACAAGTAATTGGATGTATGAAGATAGTGACCACATCGCATGGATCCAGGGATGCAATTTTGACGGATTCGTCACTGTAAAGGTGCACAAGTAGAGATAATATGGCGTGTATGTAAAGAATGTACCAGAAGTTGAGGTATGAACCTGAAAATAACGTAGATTTTTGGAACAAAGGACGGGAAGGCGAAGAGTGTGAATAGAAGTGGATTCAAGATGGCGTTTGAAGGGACTTATCTTTCAAGATTGCTCAGCAGAACCCAGATGAGATGGCAAAAAGCAATAGTGTAGGTGAAATCGATTTCCCATGGATGGATGTTCCAGAGTCGAAGGACCGCAACTGAGACGTGGACTGAGACGTGCAGTGAGACCCACACGTGACCCACACCGATCCATCGCCTTCTGCTCCGTCAATTGGAATGTAAATGTCCAGGCTTTTTGGGTAACGGAGGAGGTACCTTCTTTTTGACAGCTAGACGAAGGTCTTGTGCATTTACTCCCATTACCAGCGGCTGTTTCTTTGGTAAATCTCTCCAGCAATCACCTGACCCTAATCCTTTATTCATATCCTCCTTTCTTCGGGTACGCTTTGGCCCCCTGCTTCTATTCTTATTCAAATGTCTTAACTTCTGGACATCTTTTCCCAGCTCAGTGGCAGCCTTAACAGGCTGCTGTGGAGGATCGGTGGAACCAAATATCGGCAACGAGTCCTGCTTATTTAGAAACCCTGGCATCTGTTTATTCATCATCCCAGGCAAAGGAACCATCACCCTCCCATTCGTATTGACAATTGCTCTCAAGGGCAAGATTCCTGAATTCGCCCCTGTCTTCACCTCTGTCTTCACACTTGTCCTCCCACTTGAAAGAGATACCTTCTTTGGTGGCAGAATGGGCTTGGCCTTTGTTTTACCAACCTCACCATGCATCGGTATACGGATATCTTTTCGTTTGATTGGGGTCATGATATCATCGAATTTAATCGGCTTGGGACCATTTTCATCCCTTTTTTCCAATGGGCTTGTAATGTCCAATGCCTGCATGAACACTGCTAACGACTGAGGGGCCTTTGGCTTTGGTTGAGGCTCTTCTCGTGGTATCAAATGCGGCAATATTATCACGTCATTGGTAACGTTTGGAGTGGATTTCAACCCGGGTTTCTTCTTCGGAACAATTGGAGCCACCTTCTTTTGCACCACCACAGAATCACCGTACATCATAGGCTTACAAGGTCTATTTAATACGAATAAACTGAAACACACTCGATCACAACACGCTTTGAATTTTCCTTCACCAAATGGGGATCAGGTTGGGGCATTAAAATCAGGATTGACTCTCTTCAATACGGCTCAGCGTGCGTCCAACACCCTCTTATTCACCCCTACTTTCCTCATAACCATTACCACGGTTCCACTCTATGTAACGCACGTTCGCTTAACTTGTTCATCCTCTGGTGGGTCCAATTTCCCCCTGTTTTAGACCCCAATTACACAACCGTGGAGGTGGATTTGACACCACTTCGCCCACCACACCACCACATCATCTGACCCATTTGCCCACTACCTGCAACGGCAAACGCATTTTTTGCTTTTAAGATGGAAAAAGAGTTTGTCAATAATACTAGCTGTTTCCCTCTAACGTGCAATGCTGGACGTTGACCGTATAATTGAGGACGTGAAGCGATGTAACATTATTCCCGAGGGCGACGTCCAGAAGTTGTGCTTTTTAGCGCAGGAAATCCTCATCCAGGAGGCCAACATTCAACTCATTCATACCCCGGTCACAATATGCGGAGACATCCATGGCCAATTGCACGATCTAATAACCCTCTTCAACATCGGAGGGGAGCCCCCGGACACAAAGTATCTTTTCATGGGGGATTTTGTCGACAGAGGCTTCTATTCCTTGGAGTCGTTTCTACTTTTGATTGCATACAAGGTGAGATATCCCGATCGGATTTTCCTCATCAGAGGCAACCACGAGTCCCGCCAGATCACTTCCGTGTATGGATTCTACGAGGAGTGTGCGAGGAAGTACGGATCTGCCAACGTGTGGCGATACTGCTGTGATCTCTTTGATTACTTGGCGTTGGGTGCCTACATTGTTGGGTTCAGCGGCGGCCGAGATGGTGTCTTCTGTGTCCACGGTGGTTTATCCCCTATAATAAACAGTATCGATGAAATCAGACTAATAGACCGAAAGCAAGAAGTCCCCCATGAAGGTCCCATGTGTGATCTTCTCTGGTCTGATCCCGAGAAGGATGTCAAGGCGTGGATGTTATCCCCTAGGGGTGCCGGTTACCTCTTCGGTCAGAACGAAACCGAACGATTTTTACATACAAACAAGATCTCCTTGATTGCAAGAGCCCATCAATTGGTTATGGAGGGTTACAAGGAGATGTTCAAAGGCGGGTTGACCACCGTCTGGTCTGCACCAAACTATTGCTACCGATGTGGTAATGTTGCTGCGATTTTGACCCTAGATGACTCTCTCAATAGATCCTACACCGTCTTCGACACTGTCACCGATTTAGGCGATGAGATCCCCTCAAAAAGACCCGTCTTGGACTACTTTTTATAGCCTGAGCCTGTTCCTGACAGCTATTGTGTAGGGAAGAAAATTTTTAGTGGGCCCAAGCGGCGGTGGTGTTTTGTTTTCTTCCTTAAAAACACCCAAAGTCAAGAGTTAGTATGACTGATGCATCAGGCACGTCCACACAGGATGTGATAACAGCAATTGCTTTCAACGGTACGGTTTGTGCAATTTTCGTGACACTTTTCTTCATTCTGAGAACAAAGTTCAAGCGTATTTACGAGCCCAAGTCTTATTGCGATCTGGTCCCAGACAGCCAGAAAACAACGCCGTTGAGTATCCATCCACACAAAATGATTCTTGAATTGCTCAAAAAAGACCCAAAATTCATCATCAACCAAACTGGTTTGGATGGCTATCTCTTCATCAGATACCTCTTCATTTCTTCAGCGACCTTCTTAGTTGGAATGATCATCTGGATCATCCTCTTGCCCGTGAACGCGACAAACGGTAAGGGAGCTACTGGTCTAAACCAGCTCTCGATTTCCAACGTCAGTGCACCAGGCAGATACTACGCCCACGTCTTCATGTCGTGGATCTTCTACGGAGGTGTCATGTTTGTCATCTACAGAGAACTGCAGTTCTTCTGCAAGCTGAAGTTTGCCGCAATGTCCACCCCCTATTTTGCCAGAAAATTGGGGTCGAGAACCGTGATCTTCCAATCTGTGCCCAAGGAGTACTTAGATGAAGAGGAGTTCTTCAAGCTATTCAATGGTGTCAAAAAGGTGTGGGTGGCAAGAGGTCAGCCAGAACTGACAAAGAAAGTTAACGAAAGAGCCGTCCTGTGTACAAATCTGGAGAGTTCCCTAAACGGTCTCTTAAAGAAGGCTTACAAGGCGGAATTGAAGGCCCAAAAGAAGGGCGAGGTGATCGAACCAGCAGACGAACTGGTTTGCTATGTTCCACAGAAGAAATGGCCAAAAATTAAGCTTCAGAAGTGGAATCCCTTCTCTAAGAAGGCAGACCTTATGGAGCATTGCTTAGAAAAGTTGCCAGAATTGAACAAGGAAATTTCCACTTTGCAGGCAAATTATAAGGATTCAACGCCAATGAACTCGATCATTGTGGAATTTGAAAACCAATATTATGCCCAATTGGCATTCCAATCCACATTGCACACAACCCCATTGCATTTCTCCCCAAAGACCATTGGCAGTGAGCCGGGGGATATCTTCTGGCCAAACATGAGATTGTTCTGGTGGGAAGCGCTTGCAAGAAAATCCGCTGCAATTGCCATTGTTGTCTTTCTCATCATCATCTGGGCTATCCCTGTCGCCTTTGTGGGTTTAATCTCCAATTTGACCTATCTTACAAATAAGCTGCCATGGTTAAAGTTTATTTACAACCTCCCTACCGTTTTACTGGGTTTGATAACCTCATTGTTGCCAACCATCCTCTTATCTGTTTTGATGATGTTCTTACCAATCTTCATCAGATCCTTGGCCAAGTTGTCAGGCTGTAGAACGACCGAAGCTGTTGAAATGTTCACCCAGAAATCTTACTACGGTTTTCAAGTTGTCCAAACTTTCTTAGTTGTCACAATCGCATCTTCTTTCTCCTCTGTGGTCACCCAAATCATCGATGATCCTGAATCTGCAATGTCAATCTTGTCCGATAATCTCCCAAAGTCTTCAAATTTCTTCATCTCCTATATCATTTTGCAAGGTCTTGGTGGGATGGGAACATCTCTTCTCCAGCTTGTTCCTCTCATTTTATTCTATCTTTTAAGCTATGCTTTGGATGGAACGTTGCGGAAGAAGCATGCAAGGTGGTCTTCCCTTGGTTCCTTCGCTTGGGGTACCACGTTCCCGGCTTATTCCATCTTGACCTGTATCACAATCGCCTATGCCATTATCGCCCCAATGATCCTTCTTTTTGGTTTTGCTGCTTTTCTCCTGCTATGGATCACCTACATGTACAACGCCAATTACATTGTTGGTAAAGGTTCTGATTCTATTGGTCTCTTCTATCCTAGAGCAATGTTCCAACTAATGGTGGGTATTTATTTGGGTCAAATTTGTTTGTTGGGTATCTACGCTGTTTCCAAATCATGGGGTTGTATTGTTCTCCAAGCTGTCTTCCTTGGGTTTACAGTCTTTTACCACACTCAAATAAATTTGGCATTTGATGAATTGATTACTGTTGTTCCTACTACTGTTATGAGACCTCTTGACGGTGAAAGCGAAACATATTCATGGTCTCCACTGCTTTCATCTGGTAAGAAGGAGGATTCACCATTCTACTCCAAGGAGGATCTTGGCAAAGATTTGGCCAATGTTCCATTGTTGGCAGATGCCGATTCTCCGGAGATTTCACACAAATCCAACTTTTTCATGAGATACTTACAGCCTACAGTTTATTTATCTTACAAGGAGGTCAAGAAGTATCTTCCTGATTACTTCTATGACTTGCCGGAGGAAACTAATGAACACGCGTTTGATTTCCCCGATGTCAGTGCCAAATGCCCAGTTTTGTGGATTCCAAGAGATCCAATGGGTTTATCCAAGGGGATCATTGAAAAGTTCAGGGGAGTGATTGAAATTTCTGATGAAAACAGTGAATTTGATCAAAAAGGTGGTTTCACTTTCACTGGTCCTGTGCCAACCAAGGGTTGTTAAAATGGTAGCTTAGATTTTTTTTTTCTCTCTTATTAAAAAGGAGCCTTAATCTCATATTTAATTATTAATTATCTAATTATTTTCATATTTGAATCGTAGAATCATATCTGAATCAAAATTGTGATAAAGTGGGATGAGCGTAGATTACGTAATTGTGATTTGCTTACATAACACGATTTTGGAGTTAGCATCAAATGGTGTCACTATATGACCTTTTAAGTGCGAAACAAGCAATTCCACGTGTTTCCACAGGAGTTTCTAAACTGGATAAGGCATTGATGGGTCAACAAGGTTTACTCGGGGGTCATTTATACGATTTTTCAACTGTAAAAGGCTTACATGGGGTTGGATATTGGGAGTTAATTATGTCAATATTGGATACATATTTAGGGAATTTTGAGAAAAGAATACTTGTATTGGAATCGATCAATGTCATTCCATGGTTTAAATTAAAAACCAAGGGTGACCAAAGACAAAAAATAGATGTTTTAAAAGTTCAATCATTGACAGATTTATTGGTACTATTTACACAGAGCAAAACGTTCGACCAATACGGGATCATTTTAATTGATTCATTTGGGTTTTTATATCAGGATAATTTAGATCAATTGAAGAAGTTTGGTAGAATGGATGTCATTAAAAGATTTCAGCTATCGCTTGGGTGTCTCTTCGATCAATTTAAGGAGGTTTGTAATGAATTTAACATCATATTAATAACAGGCGGAATTATGGATGGTTACAGCCAACGAATAAAAACGGGGAATGAAGATGAACATTTTAATCAAAGAATTCTGGTGCCGATGATTTCATTAAAATCACCCCTTTCAAACTATTACACAAATAGAATCATCCTTTATCGAGATTGGCAGACTGAAGGTGACCAAGAGGGGGCTGTTGAAGTGGAAAAATCGTTCAAATTATTAAGCGAAGGTAAAATGAAGTGTGTGCCACATTTTGTTTCTCTGGGGGGAAATCACAGTGGGTGGTTTACAAGTGACGAAGAATTTAGAATTATAGACTTGGATAAATGGGATGAAGATGATGCAAAGCTTTTTGTTTGGAAAATGGGTATTGATGAGATAAATGAAATAGTGGAATCTCAATCTTGATTAACATAATAATGATCGAGGGCGGAGTACAAAGCTGGTTGGAAACTTTTCCAATACATCAGTTTAACATCCCTATCGGTAACTCTTGGTTTCCTGTAGTTATATTTGGCCACTCTGCGGCTCAACAGATATCTTAACTCGGCATTTGTATATTTATCCTCCTCTCTTTCAATTTCTTGTGGCTTACAACCTAGCAATGTGGAAGACATATATGGTGAGATATTTGATCTAAGTCGACCTTTTTCTTTTCTTTTCTCCCTTGATGAGAGGTAGTCTGATGAACCGATGATGAATTCAATAACCTTGATCGCATCAACACTTGTTATGTAAAACTCTTTCTCTGCTTCTGACAGTGAAAAAGCGTGAATGTCATCAAACTCACTGTAGTTGGTATTTCGATAACTCAACAAGCACGAAATTTCTATAAATGGGTTACCGTTTTGTGTGATTCCAGAGTCAAAATCGTCCAATTTTAAAGGAACAACGGAGAACTGAAGATCCAAATAGTGTGATAATTGGATCTTTTCAATCCGCACAATCTTTCTAAATTGAAGCTCCTCTTGAAGAGACCAAGGTGAGCGACAAATTGTGTTGAAATCCGCTCCATGAATGCTCAAATCCACCTTCTTAATGTTTTGAATCTCAGTAGCTTGATATCTGTCTAAGATAAATCCCGTACTGGTACATCTCAGCAACGGAGTCGTTTTTGATGATGGCGTATTTGGACTTTGTGGTGTGAACACTGGTTGGTCTTCCCTGAAACCAATATCCATCAATGGAGGGTTACATGCCTCCACTGGTGGGAACCAGGTGTCCCAACTCCTTTTCATCTGTGGTATCTCCATACCTTAAGAAACAGCAATGGAAGAAAGTGATGAATCTATTTTAAATTTAGGAGGCAGCCAATATTTTTTTTTTTAAAAAAGAGGCAATGCATCTCGTAATCAGCGAAACACACATCGTGCAGAGCCCCGAAGATAAACGAAAACCGGTAAATATACGTTTCTCTTTAGGAACTCTCAGAAATCAAATTTTTCAGTCACCTAAAGGAACCCAGCAGACACCAGTGGCAATTCAAGATATTATAAGCAAACCGCCATCCTGAGTGGATAATGCGAAATCTTCATCTTGATTTACGTCATTTCAAATGCATCATTGGACATCATGCATATTTTCGGAAGTTCGGTCGTTTCAATTAAATATGGGCAAACCTGTAAGGCATTTTTGATGCAATTTTTTTTGCGGCCATCTCCGGTGAGGAACAAAAGACCCATAAACCCTTTTTAAAACGAAGCAGGAATCAACCTGATTGACTGCTCTTTCCGTTGCTAATGGGAGGGTCTAAAAGTTAGACAATAATTTAATGACATCATGCCCGTGGGTCAACATCTTAATTTTAAATTGAGCGCGAATTAGTGACGTCAATTGGTAGAACAGAAACCGATTGGAGAGGGAAAGTGGTTGCCTGTGAATAGAGCGAGCTGTCTAAGCAACTTGCATTTCAAGGGCCACGAAGCAGTCGATGGGATTGGTCAATCAAACGTGGTTCATTAGTGAGGCCACTGGGCTCAAATCACAAGACTTGGGTCTTTGCATTATCGGGCGATAGAGAGATGACATAAGGACTGTGCAGGATCGAAGGAGGGTTATAATAGCTTTAATTTGGGGAGGAAATTGTTTACGTAATGCTGTGGGTTTGCTGACGGAAATGGTGGCTTCAAGCGGGCTTTTAAAGAAATAAGCATAGCATCCATTCCTTCTTTCTATTTCTTCTTTAACAAGGTACACTTTAAGGCTGACCACTTTACTCCTCGAAGTGACCTTGAGAAAACTTTCACAATGGTTGGATGTGGGCTCCCGAAAAAGGTTTCACAAGCCAACCCCCCAATTTTTGAGGTATTGTAATGCCATTGGCTGGTCACTGGTTCGGTCGAGAGAGGCCATTTTAGGGGATTACAACCGGTTAAAGACACTACACCTCATGTCACGTGACATACTCCCAAAACTCCCCGTCACATATCACCGGCTGGATTCAATTCTGACCGTAAAAACATCCCAACGAGGGTCACAACAGGGAGATCTTCTACCCTTCACTCACATAGTTACCTTGCAACAACTTGCTGAGCCGGAAGATAGTTAACCCGTAAATTTCCGATTTCACCCCCGGTTACGTCATAAAAGACATGCTACATTATTAATTAAAAATTGTGGAAAACCACACCACTTTCTATCAATACTCTCTTTTGATTAAAAGATGGCATCTATCTCTACTAAAACATTGACTTTGAACACCGGGGCTAAAATCCCATCAATTGGTTTGGGTACTTGGTTATCAACCGATTCCGAAGGTTATGAAGCGGTTAAAGCAGCATTGAACATGGGTTACAGACATATCGATACGGCAAGAGTCTACAAAAACGAAGAGTCCGTCGGTAGAGCAATCAATGACTACATCAAGGAGTCAGGTACTCCAAGGTCCGAATTGTTCATCACAACCAAGATTTGGTGTACAGACTTCAAGAACCCGGAAAAGGCATTGAGAGACTCATTGGAAAGATTGGGATTGGATTACGTGGATTTATACTTGATCCATTGGCCCGTTGCCATGGCACCAGGTGACGATCTATTCCCAAGTAGACCCGATGGTTCTAGAGCAGCTCTTTCTTACGATGAATGGAGTTACCTTGACACCTACAAATTGCTGCAAAAGGTTGTGGAATTGGGGCTTTCAAAGGCAATTGGTATCTCGAACTTCAACATTCCAAAGATCGAACACTTGTTGGCCGATCCAGACGTGACAATTGTCCCAGCAGCCTTGCAAGTTGAACTCCACCCATACTTGCCCCAATTCGAATTAATTGAATACGCCAAATCCAAGGGTATCCAAGTGGAAGCATACTCTCCACTGGGTGCCGCAGGTGCACCATTGTTGAAAGAACCAGTTTTGATCCAATTGGCTGAAAAGTACAATGTTAGCCCTGCTACCATTGCCATCTCATGGGGTGTTCAAAGAGACACGATCTTGTTGCCAAAGTCAACCAACTTCACCAGATTGGAGTCCAACCTCAAGACAATCAAGTTGTCCGACGAGGATATGAGCTTGATTAACGACATTTCCAAGACCACCACTAGAAGAGTTGTCAGTCCTGATTGGGGTATTGACATCTTCACTTCAGGTCCTAAATTTTAATTACAATCGTTTTGTAATTCCTTTTTAATCAAATTTCTTTGATTTAAAAACTCTTTCAACGTGAGCTCTTCCTCTTCAATGCGACAATTCAAGTTTGTGTAAAACTCCAATCCTTGGTTCAAATTACCCAAAATATCAAAAAAACCCCGGTAAGTCGAGTTCAGGATGTTCAACGCATCCCCCCTTTCTTTCGAAATTCTGATGTTGTTTCTTAAAGTTAAGAAGAATTGGAATTTTGTATTGAATTCCATCTTGATGTTGGAGTTGAGACATTTATGTTCATCGACTTTCTTTAGTTCATTTTCAAATTTATCCATATATTTATCCCTCAACTCATCAAATTCTTCACCCTTCATTCGATATTTGC
Source organism: Saturnispora sekii (assembly GCA_030563565.1). Lineage (NCBI taxonomy): Eukaryota > Fungi > Ascomycota > Pichiomycetes > Pichiales > Pichiaceae > Saturnispora > Saturnispora sekii. Next base: position 150,004 of record JAJMJM010000002.1, read on the forward strand.
CAACGATATCTGTCATTAAACAATTTCCCACCTGATCCAAGGTTATACCAATTTCATTATTCTGAGTTAAACACTTCTCCTTCAACAGATTGAATTGTCCTAGTAGATCCTTGAGCTGACTGACATTTTCTACCAACTTTGGGTTTAGGATACCCACATCTGACTCAGGGACATAGCTTTCCAAGTTTTCAAGAGATTTGAATATTTCCAAATATGGCAATAAATCACCAATTTGATTCTGTATAATTAAATCACCCTTTTCTCCCTCATTGATGTATTTCTCAAAGGTTTGAAAATTCTGAATTAGCTGAAACCCGTTTTTATCCTGGTTTAAGGAGGGCAATTGCCATTTTTCAACGCCATAAAATGAAGTCATTGATTCGTCCTCGCTAAAATGCGCCTTGACCAGAGACCAAATTGAATCCAATCGACTTCTACATTGAGATCTCAATCCATTTAGCTTATTCATGCCGTTGATAATCTTATCGGTATATCCATGGTCCATTATTTTTTCCCTACATTGTTTAATCGATTCTGGTAACCTTTCAGGGACCAAGATTGATTCCAATTGAGAATGAATTTGAGAGTCTCTAATGAATATGTCAATAGCTTCAATTGCATCGATATTTGGATTGACAACGCGGGCTTGAACAAATGAAACCAATTCATCTTTGATCGAATTACCAATTTCAATAACCGCTAATGGCACCAATTGGTCCAAAATCGTGATCTCTCTGTTGGAATCTATGTATTCTTGGGTTAATTCCCTTGGTAATATTCCATTGACCAATTGAACTCCGGGAATCGTTTTAAATTCGTCGAACTGAGGAACACTTTCTAAATGAATTAAGTTATTTTCTCTTTCTGCTACAGATAACCTATTTTGAACCACATTTAGCAAAGTTTTCGAGTCATCTAATACCTCCTGCATCAAGCATTCGCTTGGTTGATCTAATAAGATTGATTTAGCCTGTTTTAAATATGATATTTCCTCCCCGTATTTATTCTTCTCCATAACATATTGTGAATATCTGTACAACGTTGCTGCTTCAAAATGGATGCTCTTGGCCCTCAGATACAGCGACCAACTTTTGGGGAACATATCACTCATTTGACAATATTCAAATGCTTTTTCGTAAAGGATCGACACCTCTTTACTCAATTTTATCAGCACAGTGACCCTGAGGGAATCCTGGATTGCCTTCAACCAAAATATCTCTTGCGCCTGTGCCAACATCGTGTAATACAGGCATTTAAGAGAATTGAGACTCAAGTCGTATCTTGTTTGGAACAAGCCATGTGAATCCACTTCTTTGATGATTTCTTCGATACATCCGGCTGAATATTGAAAATAAACTCCACACGTCTTCAATTCCGATGTGGTATGGACTAATTGTGAGTAAATTGCTGCCAATTGATATAACAAATTCAACCGTTCAAATCTGAAGGATTTCTCCATGAAAGGAGTGGAATCTTTAAAGCAATTAGACCAAATGAATTCAACACCTTGTGAGTCATTGGGAAAAGTTTCTTCAAGGGATGTAATACAGTTGTAATATTTTTTTAAGATAAGCACACTTTGCAAACTAACAGGGGATATAGAGCTGAGTTGAACCCTTAAGTTATCAACAGATTTTAATGGTGCGATGAAGTTTGCCGCATTCTGATGATATTTAACGTCTATAATCCTACATACATCCTCTTGAATGGAAACAGGACAGAATTCCTTTAACGGAAGCGCCAACAAACGATTGTTCATCCAATGGTATGATGAAACGAGAATGAATTCGGATAGATCAAAGGGTAAAAAATAAACATGGAAATGATTACGTCATCTATGCTTAGCAGCGACGAGTGCAAACACGAGTATAATGATGGTTTGAAGTCGGTAACAAATGGATATGAATCTGGCTTCCTGTTTCAAAACAAAAGCGGTTCAAAAATTGCTAGCTATAAAATTCGGTAAAGTTATGTCAATTAATGCACCTGGCGTTCAATAGTAATTAAAACACCACTGGCAATGGATAATGTTAATGGTCTTATATTACCCCATACTTTTCATACTAAAAAGAACTTTCAATTTGTATCGAATTTGTGGGTTCCACTTTGATTGCAACTAAGAAGATGATTATTTCATGATCGCTACGATGGAGTTTCAGTTATCCAAGATCTGCTGTGAACTTCTTATCCCACTGTCAAGTCCCCCGTTCATCCTCCATGCTATTATATTCAAGTTACAACCAATGATGTTCATGTAATGTAAATTGCAGACATATTATAATTGATGCATTACAAGCCCCGCAGATAAAGGATTAATAGCGCCATTGCTTCGGCAATTGATCCCCGTTACATCCGTCGCTTAAAACATCAGAAATTTACGAGAGCGGTCCCTTAATAAAATGATTCATAAAATTAAATCAATAGGACCACCTCTTGCTCTTGTTGTAAAGATCAGTCGATATGGCTTCAATGATATAACTTCCTCAGCCCGGATGTATACTCCAGTGTGTCCGCATTACCTTCTCTAACAACTTTTAGACGGTAATTCGGCGCGGAAGTCGATCGGAACGGATGCTACGATGACTTTTCCGAACGGAGTTAAAGCTTTCGTGGTTGCTTTTAAGAGTTTCAAAACGATAAGCATAAAACCTATTGTAATGACCCTGGCCAGACCACTTTGACTCGTTTGATTGTATATTTTAACGCAAAATAATTTGTCTGTTAAAGCCGAAATATCTATTGTGGCATTTTGGGGCTTTGCGTCTGCAGATTGGTGTTACATTGGCTGCTCCTTGGAGGTTCGATTCCAATTAGACCCACTTCTCATCCAAATCTCTTGTTGTAAAGTTTGAAACTTGATTTCATATCCAAAACCCATCTCTATAAATAAAGTGGAGTATGTTGCATCTGTCAACAGTAATGTTACATTTGATAAATGTGGCTCATGATGAAGCTATGTTTAATAAGGCCGCAGTTAATAAGGCCACATTTCTAGTGTTGTAACTGTCGTCATGATTAGGTGGCCAGATAGCATGTGCCATTTGTCAAAGTCTGCTCTTTTTTGAAAACTATCAAACATTAAGTGAAATATAGCATGCTAAGTAATCAATCAATGCATTCGGTGACCGTATGCATCTTGAAGGCTGATTAGTATCTACTGCCGACTCTGTTAGCAACCGAGAAGAAAATTCAATCCAATGTGGCCAGTAATAATTGAAATATCCTCTTAACAGACCCCTTGGAAGTTTCAAAGTTGGCTAAATCTAAATCATCCAATTTTAAAGACTTTTCGTCTTTTAAATGTGGATGGGTTTTAAATTCCGCTAAATTGGTTGCCTCCTGAAATTTCAAAATCGCAGGGTTGGTTATTCCATAGTTAGCAGCTAAGACTCCTTTTAACCGGTGAAGCATGATTAAACATTTGGCCATTGCTTTGAATTTGACCCATTCGTCGATGTCATCTTCATCCCCCTCAAAAAACACTAATTGGAAATGCTGGATGATGCTTGAACTCTGTGATAAAATGATCTTATCTATGAACGACATTACTCCAAGAATTTCCTCCAATGTCTCAAATTCAATGAAACAAATGTTCAGAGTTAAGAAACTCGCCCAATTTTGTCGTAACACTACCTCTTTAATATCCAACTGGTCAAACTCGTTCAAATTAATGTTACTCACAATGAACTTTTCAATCGACTTAAATAGCTTCCTCACCCTCGTCTTAGATCCACATTTTCGAACTAATTTGATGAAATTCCTCAAATAATTTGAACATCTAATAACGTTTAAATTCGGGTATAATAGATTTGCGTAGTGAATAGTCAACCTGAATGCAGGAATATAACAAGACTCGATAAGAGACGGAAATCCCATGAATAACTTGCGATGCATTTCGACCGCTGATTGCCTAATATAACCTGATTTGGAACATTCCAATGCAGAAACTGTGGGAAAACAAACCATCGGAATTGCAAACCCAAATTTGACCGCTAGTTGTAAAAACCTGATTGAAATGAGAGCTAAATCATCGTTATGTGATAGACAGTTCTGCAAAATCGGGTTGAAATATTTGGAAACCAAGTTCGAGCAAATTGCATCTTTTTCGTCCTCTTTACTATCCCCATGGTACACATTCTTATTGAACTGGATTTCATCGGATTTTTTGTACTCCAAACCATTGCTCTCATTGGATAAGATCTCCATTTTATTCATAAAACTTGTAATAGAATGTGTGATAACAATCTTAACTTGATCATCCCTTTTTTTAAATCCACTATCCATCAGGGAGATAATCGAAGGATGTCGAAAAGTCTTGGGGTGTGTTTCTGAGATCCCCAAGGCGTTTTTTATACCAGCAACTCTGATTACTGTATCTAACGAAGAATCACAGTAGAAGAGTATGTTATTCATAATGTAAAGCATAATAGACTCTGTTTTTAATCCAATATGTGCGTTTTCAAAGATGTATCTCACCTTTTCAAAATTGCAATACTTCCCAAATGCTCCCAAAATAAACAATAATCTCCGTAGTTTTGAGTCATTTCTTGTTTTGCCCTTTTGCTTATCTCGACTGTAAATCAATACCATCTTTATAACTTGGATACACGCTTTGGCTAGGTAGGCCAAATTATCAACTTTTCCCTTGGACAATTTCCAGATGCATTGCATGGCTTCATCCAATTCCAGAGAGTAAAACTTAGTTAAACGAACTAACAATGATTTTCGACAGGTTTCCACAAACTTGTCGTCCAAATTGGCTAAATTTGTGAAATGCAGTGAGACGTTCAATACCCGTAACGTAAAATAACACAATTGGGACCCATCAGATGAAAGGGTGTCGTCGATTATATTCGGCTGTAAGGTTAATAATTGGTCTTGTGTTATCAAATTTGAATCAGATTTTACAAGAACGGACAATAATGCCATCAATCCCTCCTTCACTCTCAAAGGTTTCCCAGCTTCAATAACTTGATAAAGAATTCTGGCAATGATTTCCTTTAGGGTGAATTTAATAAATCTAAGATGATTCCTATTGAGATCGTTGATATAAGTCACCTTTTCTCTAATGAACCGCTCAAATTGGGGCCAATTATCTGTCTTGTAGATCTGAATTAAGATTTCAACGATTAAATCTATTTGCGTTTCTATCTTCAGCTTGGTATTCGTTGCATAGAGCCTCTGGGCGTCAATAAATTCCTTGCCTACCTGAATAAACCAAAGATCCAGTAAAATATCTGTGGCTAAAGTAACAACCGACTCCTCATCGTCAGTCAATTTTATTAATAAAACCTCAGTAATCCTGTACCGAATTTTATTAGTGGGTGAAATGGGATACAATGCCTGGACTAATTTCATGCCCCTTTTTTTAACACCTAAATGTTGATCTAAAACCTTTTGACAAATAGGCTCAAAAAAAGTGGTTATTTCTAATGGTTCACTTATTAAATATTTTGCTAGCATATCCAATATGGCATCGTTAACATTAGAGTAACCCTCGGATAATCTTAGTTTAATCAAATTCTGCAATGCCTGGTCTTGCAACAATGAAGGATCCTTTTCCAAAAGCAACGAGAGAGATTTAATAGCCGACGATCTCACTTTTATTTTGGAATCGCTCAACATTTTGGTGGTGAAGGCTAACAATTTTTGATAATTGACGCAAATAGGGCTCAATAGAGTGGTGACTTGGTATTTTTGAAACGCTTCTGAGCGGCTGGGTGGGTTGCCCCAATTGGGTTTTCTGGAACCAAATTGGTATTCAATCAAATCCCTAAGTTTGGATTCAGCCCTCTTAAGGATGATTTCATTATCCGGTTCCTGTTTCATTTGTAACGCTTCCACTTCCATTTGAAGTAAAGCTATGTATTTGTAAAGAGAAAAGTCATAAACTGTATGATCCAGTTGACGCAAATAATTGAGAACTGTAATATGAGAATCATCAATTAATATCCAGTTGGCCTCGTTAAATGGTATGGGTATAGAGCGCACTTGGTTTTCGTTCTTTATTAGTGATAATTTAGAAATAATTCTCCCCATCAACTCCAAACAGTATGCCTGAATATTCGCTGGGGTAGTTTCCAGCATTGACAAGTACATAGTCATGATTAATGTGGAGGAAACTAAAGTTTCCACAGCTGGAAACTCGGGATAATCCCACAATATCAATAAGTCGTTGTAGAATGCGTCAACAACCTTTTTAAAATCCGAGTTCAATTCATTGATGATTCTTTTAAATAACAGTTGGGTGAATTTATCTGCCATCTTTTGAATTTCCACCTTTTGGGTCTTAATCGCTTCTTTGAAGGATTCAGATACATCATGGAGAATGTCTCTTTCTGCCTTCGTTTGTCTCTTTGTGTTTAAAAAATCCAACATTTTCCAGTATGAGGGGTCAAATTGAAAATCTAAATGATTATAGCTTTGCAATATGGATGTTATTAAAACTGGATATATTTGAACTGAAACACCCAATCCCAATCTGAATTGTCTACTTTTTGATTTCAGTGTAGGCAATTCATGAAATTTATCGACCCAATCTCTTAATAACACATCTCTCTGATCGGGGTATTTCTTAAATATTATCACGAGAAGTTGCATAGATTGAACTCGAAATGTTTCCAAAGGACCCACCAATGGTTCTTTAGCGGGATTTCTCGCCAAATTGGCAAATATGATGGCCGTGAATCTATATTCCAGCTGGCCTAATATGTTTTCATCGAGTGATGTATCCGATAAAAATTCGCATGATCTTTTAATCAACGTGGTACACATCTCAACCACTTGTTTTAAATCAAAAAAGATTTCCTTTGGCAACTTAACTAATTGATAAAGAGAAGTCATATAACCTCCTAGAGATTCAATCGAGGACCAAATAATGACAATTTGGTCTTCAATAAAGGGATCATTTTCAATCGCCTCGAGAAGATCCATTAAAATTATTGTCGACCATAGTTGGATCTTCCATACTTCAATGATTGATTGGTATTCTAGAAGATTATTGGAGTTTAAAAAGATGGACCACTCCAACTCTTTAATTGTAGAGATGGCTTGGGTCATCATGAGTCTAATTTCATCAATCACTTCATCTTCAACCTGATTAATTACGCCATTCACTCTTAGCGTCCTTAAAATATCACGCATTTGCATTAAATAGGCGGAGTCGATAAATCTATTCAGTTCATTACTTGAGTCAAAAAGATGTGGATATTTGTTCCAATATGTTTGATTTTCATTCTCTGTGCGCAATTTTTCTAAGAGTAAAAGTAAATCATTATATTCAATAGCATTAATTTCCTGGTGCTGCAAACCGGCTCCATAATTGAAGTTTCCCATATCTATTGGAGCTGATTTGGGTTTCTTGGAAAAACGCTCAGTAAAAGTCAACCTCCTTTTTTTGTTTTCGAAAACCGTGCTTTCGCCAACATTAATCCTTAGATTTTCGCTTTTATAATCTTCTTCGTTGACAGGGGAAATTAGGTCCCAAATGTATCTTTCCAAATCATCAAATTCAATTGTATCACTTAAACCCTCATCAGCGGGTTTTCTAGCTTTGTTAAAGCGGAGAAACTTCAGTTGAGAATGCTCTTTATTTCCTAAGTCATTTATCAATTCGTCTAAGCATTGTTCTGATTCGTGTGCGTTTTTAAAGATGACATTTGGTGGTTTTGGATCAAAATGATTATGTGGCGTCAAAATGCCCAAAATAGGTGTTTTCGGCGCCAAAAAGTTCACAGGAGTCGTAATAAGGGCATCAATGAGTGTTATATTACTATTAGGGGGCTCCGATTCCCCCATGGTGGTGATAAATGCGAATATACGGAGAAAGAAGTGGTACGCGTCACTCTCTACTTTTTTGTGATGCATCCTTATATAGAGAAATTAACAATGAGTACAGATATTTACGATCCTGCAGGACCTGAAGGGTCAGTAGAGGAAGCTATGGAGAGGAATGATATGAATCATTTAAAATGGGTTATTGAGGACATCATTTTACCCCAATTGCCGGATATTGAAGGGAATTTGAAAAGATGCATTGATCAATTGGGTGATGAAAGTGGCCAAAGCGGAGTCAAATTACCGCTGTCTAGCCACAACTCGGAAGCGATCAAGGGAACAATTTACAGGGAGAGTTTTAGGATTGTGGGAATGAATTTGGACCTGAATTTACCACATTATAAGGGGATGAAATGTATCCACTTGAAGGAGCCGCTGATTGTTCGCCAATTGTTGGATTGTTATGACAGTATGGAGAATGCGGTGAATGGCTTGAATCGATTGACTAAGACTCGTGACTTGGTGCCTCAGGTATTTATTAAATACGTGGGGAATGTTTTAAAGGATATAAGGATGGCGATCACAAGTCTCAAGGAGCCGAACCCGGTCTATGTCTTCCCCCAGTTTAAGACACCCAAGGCCCAATTTGATCCACCTTTGAACAACGACTGTTCAATTGATATTATCGTCAGCAACAGTGAATTAAGAATAGATTTCTACACATTGGAGTTGATCAAACAGACTCCGTGGGACACGATCTTGGATGATGTCAAGGGGGTTTCCTTTGCGGATGTGGTTCGAACACGGATCTCTAAGGAGAGAAATCAACCCATCAATGTCATCATTCAACAGGAGTATTCGAAGTTGCTTGAATCGCATCCACAACACAATGACCAATGGTGGATCTTCAACAATGGACCTCCCACTCTCAGCACTCTATTGAAGACATCCAACAAGTACTTGGAGGAGTCGATCACGTTCAGAGACGCCAATAATCAGCCAATCGTTGTCAAATTGAGCTCCACAACAAGTGTCATCACGAACGATCCCATCATCTTGAACATTGGCGTCAAGTTGACCAGCTTGGAAAAGGCACTCAATCAGATGATCTTGAATTTGAAGATGCGGTAGAGACAGGGGGTGTGCAGCTTACGTAACTCCCCTCCATCCTCTCGATCCTTTGGTTCCCTGTCCTTTCACGTCCCTCCGACATCCGAACGCTTCTCTTGCCTAGCATCATGCGGGACTGGCCCCGTATCTTCCGAGCATCTCATCAAGGCATTCCCCGTCTTTCCGCAATTGGCTTTCTACAGTGTCCTTGAACTTGATTGTTTTTGCACTCACCGTCGACTCCGGAATCACATCAAAGAGCTTCTTATTGGACAAATTCGGTCTGCTGGTCACAGATGATCCACTCAACCTTCTTGTCGTTTCCCTCAGCAATTCTAGCGTTGTTTCAAGCTCCTTGTTCATGCTCAAGAAGTAAGATTGCCGAAAATGATATGATTATGTAAGCTTTCCGCCTCTTTTCCTTTAAGGCAGTCTTATCCAACTTGCATGTGAAAAATTTACGCAGGAATGTTTGATGTTGAGCCACCAAGCTAGTGGTGGCTTACCGGGAATTACCGAGATAGGGTGAATATACCAAGACTGGGTTGAGCAAATGGTTCTATCATGCGAGAAACGTGCATTTGAGCCATCGTACTTTGGGCGAGGAAAAAAAAAGCCAAGAAACCTTTTGCAACTAGTTATAATAATTCCCTCCTATTGTGTGCATATGCAGGGATAACCACCAATTTTTTTTCGGAATATAAATAGGGTACAAATCCGCTCCCTTTTTACTTTTGAAAAATGTTCGATTCTAGTGGATAAGAGGAGTTTTCGGCATGGAGACTTTCACAGAATGGAGGAAAAGCCCACCCCTGGATTTAGGCACCGGCTCGACTCTAGCCCATTATTCTGAAGGTGTCTTGGCAAGAGACAATAAAACTGTCAACGGTAATGGCGAGGGGGGAGATGGAGTTGAAGCTGGAGCTGGGGTTGGAGTTGGGGTTGGGGTTGGGGTTGGGGATTCCAAACGTGTCTACACAGGCAGTGGAGATTTTCAGGCAGCCTTTACGGGCGAACAAGATAGAGGAGTATATGTATCTGAAGGAATTCCCAACGTGCACAGAACCATCCTCCCCAGGGCGGGCATAGAAAGCAAATTAAATATGGGTAGGAATACCCCCGCAAGTGGCAGTGGGATGTTGAGGCAGAATTTCACGTCCATCACCAGTGACAAGGGTATGTTCATAAGCGAGATGAGTTCGCCACCAAGGTATAGAGTGGAGGAACATGGGGTTTCCCGACTGGCATCAAGAGCCAATTCAGAATCCGGTGGCATTTATGCCACGCAAATGAGAAATGGATCAGCAGAAGGGGCGGATTATGGAGTCCTTCCAGCGAATAGAAGACCCACTGCAACAGGTAATGCGAGCGGTAATTCCAACCCCAAAAATGTCCTTTTTGGCGACATCAGCTCCTCATCCATATACAAAGGTGGCAACCACACATCTCAACTAGCTCCCACTGCAATAGCCATGTCCACTTCCAATCCCACCGAAAATGCCGCCTACCTCGGAGATATGAAATTTTTGCAAAGGTATCACGGAGATGACGATGCAACCGGTGGTGTAAGGGCGAATGGGACCACTGATACCAGCACAGACCCCCTACACATCAACTCCATAGACCCACCATGTGAGAGAGCGGAAAAATACAGAGACGGCCCATCGAAGCCTGATCTCAGCGGTCCAACAAAAAAGATGTACTATGAGGTGAAATCCAAGACCTACGTCTACCTCACGTCGTTGGAGGCGGGACCAAGGTTGGCTGCGGACCAATTAATGGTTCCAACGCCTCGGACCCGAAATAACGATCCCGATAATATACCCAGAGAGCGAAAAAGATCGAGAGAAGGATGTCTGACTTGTAGACAAAGAAAGAAGCGATGTTGTGAGAAGAAACCGGTGTGCTTTGAATGTGCTCGTTTGGACATCAAATGTGAATGGCCGGTTCCGGGAAAGGAGAGAAAAAACAGGAGCAAGAACGATGAGCTGGATGCCGACGAGGTCTTCCACGAGGTTTACGGAGTAATAAAGGTTCTGAGGGGCGTGATTGATTATAAGATTCATGACGACCAATTGGTTCTTTCTTGACCATTGGTATAGTGTCGATTATAATATATATATACCATTGATAACGAGAGACTGCGCTTACGTAAGCCCACCCTTTTTTATACCTCTCTCACTCTCTTTCTTTGCTATGGGCAACATGCTTTCCACGTCGTTTGCACCGGAGTGTAACGAGCTTAAGAAGGATTATGACACCTGTTTTAACACCTGGTACAGTGAGAAGTTTCTCAAAGGAAAGGGTCTTCAGAACGAATGTGAGGATTTCTGGGACAAATACAAGGAGTGTTTGGACGTTCATTTAGCCAAACAGGGGATCAAGCCTCTTTTGGAGGAGGCCAACAAGGAGGCTCCCTTTCACAACGAAGGCTTGCCTCTACAAGAAAAAAAAGTGAATTAAACCGAACCTGTATATATTTAATTATAATCATCGAAATCGTCCTTGAGATTGGAGATGTCGTTGGCTGTGTCTGGATCCTCCTCCTCAGATTCATCGTCACTGTCTCCGGGCATGGCCAAACCTGGCGTCACACCCACCACAGCGTCATCCCGCTTCATCTCCTTCAAAAGCTTCCTTTCTTTTCTTTCTCTATTGGATAAAGCGCTCTCGTGGACATGATCAAGATGGATTCTGCGTTTCCTAAGATCATCAATTTCCCTCTGGAGGTCTACCAACTGGGAATCTGCCAGTCCATCCACAGATTTCAATTGATCCAGTCTTTGGTCCAAAACCTGTCTAACTCTTTCCGGGTTTCTCTGCATCAGTTCACTCATTTCCACGATTTTGTCCTGCTCCAACATCCTCTTCTGGATGATCTTGTTCTGCTTCTTACGGGTCTTGGTCAACGACTTGTGTGTGCGCTCTTTCATGGCATGTAGCCTCTGAGAACCCTTTTGAATTCTATTGATTATTGACCCTCCTTGGGCGGTTTTTTTTCCGGTTTTTGTCATTTTGGTCCCGTCCATTTGCAAGTAATCTCCTACAAGATTGTTGACGGTGTTAAGGGACTTTTTCTTCGTCTGGTTGGACTTAAACATTAGCTTTATTTAAGGCTTCTCGTTAAAAATCTTTCTCATGAATTTTTTTTTCGTTATAAGGAAATCAATTACGTAAGCAAAAGCAGTCACGTGACCTGTGCTCAGCATCACAACTTCGATTTAGTGGATTTAATGAGCGCCTCCTTGACCTCCAAAACGGCCTGAGTTAAGCATTGGGCCATATCGTTGACGTTGATACCCATTGAGTTGTCGACATATGCCGTGATATTCACATGCATCCAATCGTTGTTGACCATGTATGCCAAACCTAACCCCTCCTGAACAACTGGGGACCATCCGTATCCATTGAACTGTTCGGAGGTCAATTGACTAGTAGAAAGATACCAATACTGAGAATACTTAAACATTGGATCTTTGAAGATGAGAGGTTGTGTTTCACCCTGGCTCACCATCTGGGTCAATCCAAAGAGATGTCTATCCACACCATGACCATCAGAAGCCCTCTTGATGTAATTCCCGTGGGATGCAATCGCGTTCCGAAGAGAAGTCACCTTGGCGTCCAACGTGGCACCCACATCTTCCCAAGTTTGAACAAACTTCAAGGTTTCAGGCGTCACCGAACGGCATGTCTCCGTACGACCCTTGAAATACTTCCTCGTGGAGGCGGATTCATACGTGGGTCTGAGCACACCGGTGAGCTTATAATATGCCAACTGAATGATCATTTGAATGAACCCGTCTGGGGACATCTTGAACAACTTGATGTCGTTCTTGCCCAATCCGTGGAATTGCCACACCTTGATATCCAAGTCCTTGACTCTTTTTTCGAAATTCACCTTTTCGGACTCGATCATCTTTTCAACTGCCGCAGAGGTTTCAAACTGCAAGTGGGTGAAGTGGAATGGCGCTGCTTCTGTCGTGAAGGCGGAAGCACTGATTTTGGCTAACTCCCCAACCAGCCAATCGTTCATACTCAAAGTTGGCGTACCGTCCATTCTCGAATGTTCACCCAAGAATCCCGACGATCCGTTTCTTGCAACAAACATCTGGACCGGCTTATCAAACCATCTGTTAGTGGGGGTCAAGCCATGCCAGCAGTTTCGAGATTTCTCTTCCAAAGATTTTGGTGAGTCTGGATCCAACGTCACCACAAATAAGCTCTCGTCAATCTTGTCCATTGTTGACTTGTTGACGGGGGAAACCTGCAACGCATTGTATGCTTTGAACCACGTGTCTCGATCAGCACCGGTCAAGATCCCCACCTCTCCTTGCTTGAGTCCTAAACTGTGCGATTGAATCGCTTCGAGTGCTTTCACCAGGGTAGCCAAATTTGGCTCAGTAGAAACATTCAATTGATAGAAATGACCATTTGAAATAACAATCACAAACCGGTTTTCCACAGTGGGGGCAAACACCCTCGTTTCGTCTCTAAATTCCCCCGGAACTCTCGAGTTGTTGAACATGTATTTGAAGCTCTCCATGCAGAAAGGTTGGCCTCTTCTCAATTCCGGCTCTAACTGCTCCTCCTCCACCTGTTTGGCGTACTGTGAAACCAAATGGATGATGCTGGCCGCCTTGGCCAACTGGTTTTTGCCCACAAAGCTGTTCAAATCCCTGTGTGAATAGAAGTAGGACACATATGGAGAAACTGGGTCCCTGTAGTCAAGATAGGCATAATTGTCCCAAAAATGAGATAACCAGTTCCTCTTGCCCCGGGCGAACTGGTCCAATCTCCGCTGTAACTCAACTCCTTCTCTCACCTTGAAATCGTCAATCACCTTCACGTATTGCTTGTAACTACGGCTGTCTTCACCTCCGGGATAAAGCGGCTTAATACTACTTTTATACAATTCTAGCGTCGACTCCAACGTGGGCACCGGGAGGTCCGGTAGCTGGTCCTGGCGGGAGTAAAGCTGTCCTTTCGTCATTCTGGTTGCTGTGGTAGAGAATCTTCTAATCATCGCCTACCCTGTGCTGGCAGGGTATTGGGCCGAGGGGCTGGCAGGCCCGACTTTATAGGCGAATTCCCCCTTGCGGTTTTCCCAGTGACTCCGCAGTTCCTCATCGCCGAAGGTCATAGACCAGGACGTTATCGCCTCCACGCCCCCATCCCCGTGCGCCGCGAGAAATTATGAGCAGGTCACCCAAGCATTGGATGGAGCTGAGAAGGCCCCCGCCGGTACTAGGCAAGGTGATGAAGGGCACCCCGGACGTGGACTGTAAATCGTAGAGACGCACATTGTCCTCACCCCCAAGGGCCAAGTACCTTGAGTCGATTGTTCCCAACGAGGAGATTGACCCACTCATTGGGGGCAGCTTGATGGTGCGCAGTGGCTTTGACATGGACCGTAGATCGTATTCATCCACCGTGCCTTTACGTCTTCCCGCGAAGATGTGCATGCCGTCGACGGACCACTTGGAGGACATACACCAGGGGTCAGTGGGGTTGGACACCTGGCAGATGGCCACAGGCAGTCTTGTGTCCCAGAGCTTGAGGGTGCCGGTGATTCCAGAGGTGAGGAAGATCTCCTGCGAGGAGGCCACGGTGGTCTTGGTGACATTGGGAGCATCTGCCTCGTCCGAGGACCCAAAGAGAGAGTCGTTGTCGTCGTTGTCGTTGTCGTCGTCGTCAACCCCAGTCTCGATTTCAAGATCCAGTGAACCCTGCGGCCTTAGCTCAATTGAGGACACCTGGGCACCCACGCTGAAGTGCTGAACATGTTTGCCCTTGTCCATATCCCAGAGACCACACCGGGTGTCCCAGGACCCGGAAAGAAACCTGTTTGAGTTGGGAATAAGGGACAAACAGGACACAACGTCGTTGTGACCACCGCTAAAGAGCCACTGGATGCATCCCTCGTTCATCCTCGCGCTTTGTAACGTGATTCCACCCGTGTTGAGACCAGAAAGCACCCAGAAACCGGTGGGATCGCACGCCAAACTGTAGACCGGAGACACCACCGGGGAGGAGGAGGCTGCATTTGACTCCGGCTGGGGAACCTCGTTTTCCCAGTAGCTCTCCACCACACCACCCAGAGTCATTGTATCCGAGATCTGGTGTCGCTGGGCCATCGTCAACGGGTTTTCACCCTTCAAGCTGGCATCCACATTGATTTTCCGGATAAACCCATCATCGCCGCCAAGAAACATCCAACGAGGGCCTTTTGTGAGCGCAGTGGCATTTGTGGACGTACCCATCGGTATTCCAATCATCGGCACCACATCTATGATATCCATTGCAGGGGAGTGAGTGTAGATGGGGGGGGGAAGAGATGTGGTTTTTCCCAGTAGATTACTAGCGCGAGCAGGCCTACAAGGGAGCGTTGTGCGGGAGAACATTTTACTGGGAAATTCAGCGGGCAAAGAGTGTGCAAAGTGCAAAGAGTGTGCAAAATGCAAATTGTGTGCAAATGGTGGGTGGAGTAACGAGTACTCATCTGCTGTGGGTACTCGAATGCAACTGGCCCGAAACATATGGAGGCCAATGGGTGGCTACGCGCGCTGTGGAATGGCAGAGCAGATAATTACGTGGTAACAGCCGTCCTGTTTGCTGCAGGCAACGTGATTCCCTATGATCTCATAAACAGCCGTTTGCAGTCAGGATATGTGTGTGATTATCCAAAATGGTAGGGGTTCATTCAAATTACCAGACTGCATTTGTTTGAATTTAAATTCCAATAATTCTGGACACATTCATCAAGCTTTCTTGGTGTTAATTAAATGGAAGGTATGCATCCAGGTGATTTAGTGACCACCACTCTGCTGGTATTGGCGTGTGGATCTTGGTCTAAGTGAGAGAGGTGGCGCATTAGCACGCGCCACACCCAGCCTCGGCTGAAATGACCTCTTCAATTGCTTTAAATTGGCCGACTGGTCATTGAAGCGAACCCCACCTCTTGAGATGCATGACCCTCGGTGTATCTATAACAGTATCATGCGTTGGTGTGGTGTGGATTGGTGAATATGGCGCTGCAATACTATAGAGATCAGCGATATATGCTCATGTGCTCATTGTGATGGAAATCCAATCGCCAGTTGGAACGGATATGAAATTACTTACAAAGATTTTGTCAATTATCTTGTCTGGTAAGGCTTAAAAGTCAATTGGAATATGCACAACTGTTCATGGGTGGTACTCCACTACGCTTAACTAGTCTCATTACATCTTAGATCAAGACGGTTTTGGTGCGTTTCAAATTCCAGCAACTATATGCGGAACAAAATAGTTATTGATGCTGTTTTGATCTTGAAATTCCAGCGATACGTATCAAGATCGTGAGTAAGGTTCCATCACTGAGGAAGCCACACGAGACATTTGTGGCGCAGACGCATGCGCCACGCCACTCCACTCCACTCCTCATTGGAAATCACCGTTTTGGCTCCTTGATAACCGGCTCTTTTGTTGGGAGGTTCTCTGCAGTGGAAATAAACAATTGGTCTTATGTGGTTTTTAGCAATAAAACTGCTTCAAATCACCTCAATTGGGGAGGGTGGTTTAAAATGCCGAGCGAGTGAATGCTCATGTGCTCATGTGCTCGTGTGTCGTTTTGTGGGGATTCCCATAGGAAAGTGGACAAAATATTGATTAAACTCACAAATTAGACTTTTTTTGAATTCTCAACCATATTATAAGGCAAATATGTCTTTCAACCACAGGTTTCACGTCATACACATGATCCTGTGGAACACAACATCACTCTTGATCAGACCTCCACCCAACAGGCAAAAATCCTGAACAAGGAGAGACTAAGAGTGTTTTCAGCTACAGCTATTCTGGGTAGGGGTGGCTTGTGGTTAGCAAGCAAGATTTAGGACTTGAATACAACTACTTGTTCCTGTTAAGAGGGTGTAACCTACACCACACCAAGCAGGGGTGGTTAATTTTTAATACCACCACGGTATAAACGATCCACTAAGGAGGTGCAGCTTAACATCTACCAAGCAGATGTAGCTTCAACTTCGTCGCCCTTGCTCTGTGCAGCGTTTACTCCGAAATCTACTGGGAACTTTTTTCCCAAGTACGGTCGGGGCAGTGAGGGGAACATGGTCGAATGATGTGAAAGCAGTGTATCCCCAGTCTGTTACCATACTAATAATACTCCCCTGGGCTCCACCTAATTGATAACCTTCACACACACACACACACGCACACACACACACACAATTCATTCTTCTCCTCGTCATGGGAAAAGCTTTTCCCAGTAATGGAATTTCTTCCCAGGGCCACGCCGAGGGCTGCGCCCACACCCTCCGGCCTGGACCCCCACGGGCTTAAATTCCACGGCGGGCGCCCCCCCCTCCTCCCGTCCCCTCCTCCCTCTCCTCAGTCCTCTCAATGACCGACTTAGCAGTCTCTACACAACGCCTGTGCTACCGATACCCTGGGTCCTCCCGAGGTATCAACAACCTTGACATCTCTCTAGAGCAGGGACAGCGGATCCTTGTTGTGGGGCCTAACGGAGCGGGCAAATCAACCTTATTGAAGGTTTTGGCCGGACAGAAGCTGATTCAATCGGGGTCAATCACTCTCTTCGGTGTGAATCCCTTCGACTTGAGGGTCAAATCCCCTAAGAGGATCACGTACTTGGGCACAGAGTGGGCAGCCAATGAAATCGTCAAAAGAGATATTGGGGTTCCTGAATTGGTCAAATCCATTGGTGGTGATGACCATCCCTTGAGAAGAGACCAGTTGATCGACCTTTTGGACATCAACCCTGCATGGAGAATGAACCAGTGTTCCGACGGACAGAGAAGACGAGTCCAGCTGTTGATGGGTTTGGTCATTCCGTGGGATCTGCTTCTATTGGATGAAGTGACAATCGACTTGGACGTGCGTGTGAGACAGCGGTTGCTGGATTATCTCAAGGAGGAGACCACCCTCAGGAATGCGAGTGTGATCTACGCAACCCACATTTTCGACGGTATGGGACATTGGGCTCATGACGTGATCCATCTTGTCGACGGTGAAATCGACGTCCAGTACACCAAGGATCAGATCCACTACGTCAACACCGTCTCCCACGTCCAATTCACCCAATCCCCCCAAGGGGTCCAAATCCCACCCGTGGAATCCCTATATCCGCTTGCTTTGAAGTGGTTATCTCAAGACAGAAATGAATAAGAGTCACACCATTACAACGCCATTACGAACGCTACGACAAAGCAAACAAGTCTAAAACCATCACGACTTGGTTTACTCCCTCATTCTATCACATGCCTCCCGCCACCGCCTCCATAGCATCCCATATAAACCGTAGCTTGCTCACTCTCACAACCCGGGGATTGGGTTTTAATTTTTCAGATCACTGTCAACGCTGGTATTCCTCGTTATAGCAGCCAATGTCGACCAAAAGACCCCTGCAACAGGACCCAGTGGGTGAAACACGAGATGTGAAGGCCCGTAAGCAGTCCAGGTCAACTTCCTGCTATCTCTGCCAAAAAAGAAAACAGAAATGTGACCAACGAAGTCCTTCCTGCACAAACTGTATCAAGGCCAAGGCCCAGTGCGTGCAGCCGCCAAGATATGGGGAGCAGATCAAGACCAGCGTCAAGGACGACTACACACTACTTTTGGAGAAAAAAATCAAGCAATTAGAGACAATCCTGAACTCTTCAGGTGATTTCAAGTCCAACCTCAAATACCAGCCTATTGGCGGCTTCATCGACCACCAGGCCTCTACAAACCAATTTGACACTCCCCTGACCAGTAGAATCAAGGATCTGTCACCCTTATCCTCGGAATCCTCACGGTCTGGCTTTACCGGTGTCAAGAATGCTCCAGCCTCACATGCGATATTCACCACTTGCCAGGACCATGCGGCGTCAATAATGGCCGAATGTGTCCCCGAGGAATTCCTCTTGAAGCACGGAGTGTTGATCAAGAAGTCGATCTTTCAAAACGTCAAACTGGACCAATTTCTTCACATGGAGCCGTTCATCAAGTTGGACCCTAAAATGGCCAAGATGTTCCAGGAAATGTACTTCCGAGGCGTCCAATCCCTCTTTCCACTCTTGGACGAGCTGGAGATCACAAAATTTCGTGAACAATACTACGATGTCAACGGTTTGATCAACAGCAATCATCCCGATTATCACTTCCTATGCTCACGGCTCTTTCTAATCTACGCAATAGCCGCACTCCAGTTGAACAACACAGGCAGATACAAAGGTCCTGACCCCTTGTCTCTCTTCTCAACAGCCTTGAGACACTTGGTTCTGCTCTCAAATAACTTGACAGGTCTTCATAAGATTGAAATCTTGTTTCTTGTTGTCTTCTTCCTATCACGGGCTGATAAGGACACTGCGACAATCCAGGTCTTGATTGCGGACGCGATAAAAACCTGTATGGAGCTCTCCCTCCACAAGGAAAAGGCTTACGTCGACATCACTCCCGAGGTCAAAATGGTCAAAATTAGAACGTTCTGGTGCACGTATTTGTTGGAACGAGGCATCTGTCTTGCTGTGGCCAAGTCCTTTATTTTAAAGGAGGCGAAAATCGATCAGAACGTGCCCTTGTTTCCAGACGATGAGAAAACAACCTCGTTCATCAACCAATCAATCAGAATCCGCAGAATCGAGTCGAGATTCATCGAACAGTTGAAGATCCTCAACTCCGTCTCAAAATCACAGTTGCCCCAGGTGGAAAAATACTTCCAGGAGTTGCAGACTTGGAGAAACAACTGTCAGCACTTCCAATCCGGCGTCGAAAACGAAACTCTTTCAATGTTCTACTACATGTCGATCAGAAACTTGGTTCAGCCCTATTTGGAGCTGTTGGATCCGGAAAACAAGTTGTTCAAGGAGTGTCAAGCTGCAGCAGGCCAAATCTGCCAGACCATCAAGTCGTTTCACCATAAAACCTCTAGCGGGTTTTCTCTCTTGAACATCCATTTTACCTTCATAGCGGGCATAACTCTCATCTACTGTCTCTGGCTTCAAAGGAATAGAGATGATATGAGAAGAAAATTGCTGGGTGATGATAAGAAGCACACGAGACCCACGGTTTCCGAGGAATTGTTCATCGGGTTGGATGACTTGAGAGCCTGCTCAATCAGTTTGTATGTCATGGCAGAGAGAACAAAGTTTGCCCTCAGTTTCCGTGACACGTTTGAGGAGATCATGAACGCAACTATTGGCAACTTGATCCTCAGGTGTGGTCCTGACTCAAGTGAGATCTTGTTGCCCTGGTATTCCTCTCAAATCAAACAACAGCATCAAAGCCAGCAGTCGAACGCACAGAAGGTCGACTCTAAGGCCCAGGTTCAACAGCAGACCTCATATGGGGCATTTGTGGGCTCTGGCTCCTCTTCTAGACGAAATTCCAACTTTTCATCTACGAGATTCAGGCCCTCGTTCAATCCATTGCCTCCTAAGTTGAGAGGGATGCCTCCAGCCACCATGAGAAAGCCTCTTCAGAACTTTGACATTCAAACGGTCGATGTACCAAGATCCGAGGAGGAAAGGAAGGACGATGAGGCCCGTATTAAAATGGGACGATGGACAAGAAGTACCATTCCAAAGGGTTTGAGCCACTTATTGTCTGCGCCTGTTCCAATTCCTGCATCTACAACCTCAACAGGTGATGATGAGGAGGATTACGAGAAAGAATCGACGACCGGAAATGAACGAAACACCCCAACCTATACCTCGAGATTATTGCCGCCGCCTCTCGTCTCGCAAATTGGTGTTCCTCCGCCCAATTCCAGATTGTCCTCCTCTCTGAACAACACCAATGGCAAGGCGAACGAAATGAGAAGGGTGAGCAACCCCGGGTCCCCCAACCCGATTCCACAATCGATTGTTTCCATGTCTCCTATTAATCCCTCGCCGCTGGGTCCATTGAGTACACATGGATCAATCAACGGCTGGTTTATGGAATCCAGTCTGCCGACAACTTTATCAGGAAACACTCAACAGACACAGACCGCACATTCCGCCATTCCGTCATATATGGCTGCAGCAGAGAATAAGGATCCAGGTACAAGCATATCCAATACAAGCTCCTCAACAGCTGGCGACAGAACAAGCTATATCCATCCTCAGATTCCGGAATTGTTCCCATTTGTTGGCAGAACCACGACAATGATCTCAAATATCTCGTTCTGGACAGGAGAATCGGGCCAGCAGATTCCTCAAACAGGGTTGAAGATGAGAGATAACAATGAGACTCTTCATCAGCAGTACCCTCCACAGGTGGCGCTTCAACAAGACCAACAAAATCAGGGTTCAATGTACTACCAACAACCCCAAGGTGGAGATGTGAGCGTGGATTCCATCTACAATTCCGGGTTAGCCAACATAGGAGTGTCGCCTCCCAAGGCCCAGGGTGGACAACAGTCCACCAATCAGATGAATATGCTTATTCCCGACGATAACTTGCTTATACCCACCACACCCTATTACAGTGATCTTTCCACGACCACAACGATGATGCTTCCTCAACAATACCAAGGTCAAGGTCAAGGTCAAGGTCAAGGTCAAGGTCAAGGCCAAAGTGGCACGACGGCGCAAAGCCAAGGACCTCACAGTCAAGGACGCGGCAGAGGTTCCAATGTCGGTGATCTTAACGAGGATTACTGGGAGATTCAGGGTGACTTTGGGTTCTTCCCGTGATGAATCTTTACTGCACGCCCTATTATATAAAAGTTAAGATACCCCAGAGGGTCAACATTCATACGTACACAACTTAGAACGATAAAATAAAATATATAACAAAAAGACGGGGTAATGGAATCAATCAAAGGTAAGTGAAGGGACATTAACGTGCGTGTGAGCGTTGGCCCTCCAATACATCATTCTTGACCAAACCCAATGGTATTCTCAACAGCAATTGTCAACTTCTTCTGCAAAGACTCGTAATCCTTATATGGGGGCAAATCAACCCTGTTGAAACAGGTGTGAGACTTTGGCAATTGATCGGCCTCACCGGCCTTCTCGATTGTGAATCTTCTAGGACCATCAGACCCTTGGAGGTCCTTAAACCCGTTGACGGGGATTCTTGAAGTACCTGTTGTGAACTGCAACAATCTTGCTCTTTGTTCACTGTCCCATTCGGTGATGGCCTGCCAGAACCACTGAATGACCTGGTCAGACTCCTGATAACCCCTGTAATCAGTATGCTTTTTCCAGTCCTCGACGTCAATTTCGGCCAACCCGCCAATCAACAACTCCAACTCTCTTTCGTCGAAAACTTGCACCAACTCCTGTGGAATTAACTCGTTAAAACCTTCCATGAAAGATCTGAACTGTTGTTCAACAGGCTTGGAAATTATCCAATCTGTTTTCAACTCGACGAATTTGGTCTTATTTTCGTTTGTTACGTCGGTTTCGTGTCCATCAGGAATCAAGTCAATTGTCACCCTCTCACCGTATCTGTCCTCCTCCACACTGAAAGTCTCGTAGAGGATGTCGGTGATGTCGTTTTCCAACATCCAGCAAAGCGACTTGTACATCTCGGAATCGACCGACTCCAGGTCTTGCAAGATGATCTTCTTATGTAGCATCATTTTGTACATGGCACCAACAAAGAAAGCGTCAAGGAATCTTCTGTGGAAGACGGCTAGACCCACCACACGACCAACAAACTTGAAGTAATTCAAATGCTCGGGGTTAATTCCCGAGTTTGGATTGATTTGAAGCGTGTAATTGTCAGAAGAGGCGTATTTGAACAACCCGTAGGCAGGGTTAAACACTTCGTGGGACAACTGTTGGAAGAATTCTCTTGAAACTCCACCATAATCCAACCCCTCTTCACCCTCGAACTTTATCATCAATCTCTTCTTAAGATCTTCCGGAGTTTGTCTCATCACCTCTCTGAATGAATCCTCAAGCAGGTTTTCTCTTCTGATCTTAATATGGCATTGACCTGGAAGGATTCTTAATGCTGGTTGGGATCTGAAGTAGATCAGCTTACGCCTGAAATCACGCTTATATTGAGGAACATTCTGGTCCAAAGAGGAAGGCAACCGTGGGTCGTCCCACGTCGTGGTCTTTGTGTTGTGATCAACAAAGTAAACTCTTGAGGTGTTAGCTAATCTCATTTCCCAACCACTTGGCAACGGACCCATTGCTGACAATCTCTGCGCATTATAGCCGGAGTTGGGGCCAAACGACTTTACAAACTGTTGTCTTCTTGGATCCACCCACGTTGTTGTTCTAGTGTTGTGATCAACATAATACGGTCTACCTTCGGGAGTCAATCGTTGTTCCCAACCGGGCGGCAATTCGCCTAAACCCGGCGTGGTTTGACCCGTAGCCTCCATTGTCATTGCCTCGTTCTGATCCACAACAGGAGTGGAATTAATGTTCGACATTGAAGGGGGTTGTTGCACAGAAGGTTGAACCGGTCTTCTTGGATCACTCGTGTCCACCGTCGGTCTTTTCCACGTCGTGGTTCTAGTGTTATGATCAACATAGTAGGTTCTACCAAAGTTGTCTGTTCTGCGCTCCCACCCCGGTGGTAGCCTTCCTAACTGGTCCTCAAACGACGAAAACTGTCTTTGAGAAGGAGAGGAGGCTGAAGTGTCGGACGTTGCCGGGGTTGTTGATCCTTGGCCTTGTATTGTTGCTGCAGATGCCGCAGTTCCTGGGAACAATGTATTGGACGTCGATCCTCCCGAGGCCGCCAACGGTCTAGCCTGTTGCTGTGGCCTCTTCGAGGTGAAGTTTGTAGGATCTCTTGGATCGCTTGTTGACGAGGTGTTTTTGTGCGAAATCGTTATTATGAGCTTCCCCGACACCGGTAGATTGGCATTGGACCGCTTCAACTCCTCCGCCACCGTCTGTTCACTGGAGGGATCGTTAAAATTGATGTAATCGCCGATTCTGATGTTCACCACCCCGAGAAAGCCCTGGTCCTTCTTTTTGAACTTTCTTTGGTCAAACACCTGGATGATCAAGACCGAGTTCTCATTCACGGTGAAGTCGAAGCCCTGGTTCCAGTGGGGGGAGGCTGTTTTCTTGCAAGTTTCTGTCGTCTGAGTCTGTGCCCCGTCCACGGTTAAAACGGCAAAAGGATCCGGAGATTTGAAGATCTCTCTCTTGTAGAGACCCTCGGCAGCAATGATCTTCACTCTAATCTTGGAACGACCTGCCATGGTGCCAGTGCAGGGGTTACAGGATGAAGGGTGTGGTGGTGAGGTTGATGACACTTTTTTTTGACCCTCGCTCTAAGGCTAAAGGTGACGAGAAGGATGAGAAAAGGGGTATTTTGTGGGGTTAGAGAGGTGATTTGAGGCTGGATATACTCGGGAGTTGGTTGAATGGGTGGTGGTGGGTGTTTTGATTAGTTTGGTCTTTTTACGGAGGGAAAGAGGTGAGATTTGGCCCAGTTTATGGATCGTGGATCGTGGATCGTGGCGCGTGGCGACATGGCGCATGGCGCATGGCAACATGGAGCGTGGCGCATGGCAACTTCCAGATCGTGTGGCGCACCTAGCCGACGGTCAACCTCAGCCAACCCTTGGTCAACCCCTGGCCATCGTAAGACCAAGAGACGGGTGTGCCCAATTAGGATAGTGTCCTGCAGTGGCGGGCAGGATGATGGTCGGTGCCTTTTTGGCACCTTGCACTTTGGCCAGATTTGGAGATGGCTGGTTGGTCAAATGAGCGTGGCTCATGAGAGATAAATGGCAAGTGAAGCCCACTTTAGAAGCTCTTACAGTGCAGCATATTATGACAAACCCTGCTGCATGAACCTCAAGTCAAATTACTGGAAGATCAACACACCAGAGAGTCGAGACCGTAATCAAGGTGCAAACGGCTCAGATGGTTTCTTCATTGCTAGAAACACAGGCATCTCCAAGTCTGGTAACATCATCGCAGTGGGTTCAAACATGGATGAGGAAAACTTGAAGATCTATCAATTGCACGGGTCCTCATTAACCCACTTGACTTCAATCACTCTGCCAGATATTCAGTCGCTCGAGTTCCTCACTCCAACTGAAGAGACAGCTTCGTTCAAGTTCCTGGCAACTGGTCACTCCGAAGGCATTGCACACATATCCACAATACCAATCGCCAAGGATGGGCCCTTTGAAAACGCCGAAATCATCAAAAGATTCAATCACAGAAAGCATCTGCCTGGACGTGAATCGTCGATGTGCAACAACGGCAGATACAATTCCACCATTTCCTCGCTGGCACTTTCAAAATCCCAATGGGTCTCCATGCCACTGAACTCACTCATGACAACATACAGTGATCACGTCTTCCTTTGGGATTCTTGTAGATCAACAAGGCCAAAATCGGTCATTTCAACGCCAGGAGTATCACACATGGCACCTAATCCGCTAATGGACGGATTGGTGGGACTGGTGGGAGACTTTGGCCTGTCTTTGCTGGATTTTAGAGTTGGTGAAGTGACAATGGGATATGGCTCAGCATCAAGACTCTACCTTCCAGAGACAAAATTTGCCCCTACAGCACCACTCAAGGGGAAACTTGCAAGAACAACGCGCATTAATAGAGAAAGGAGGATGGGGGCAACGCGCATTTCCTGGCATTCAAATGGCTTTCACCTCGCCACCTCCACGCTATCCAATCTAGGTGATATTGTTCAAGTATGGGATATGAGGAAGCTGGAACCACAAGCTGTGCTTGAAGGATTGAAAGATGAGGTGGTGGATATGAAATGGATCGATGATACCCTTTGGACGGGAGACAAAGAGGGATGCATATCAAAATGGGAAATGAACAACGAGATCAATGAGCAGCAGTGTGTGACTATGAGAAAGTCAAATGAGAGCTTCAAGGTTTCTGAGACGGGCATTGTAGGCCTGGAATTGATTGATGAGGCTGAAGAAGGCATCATTTGTTTGGACGCAAAATATCTCAGTTTGCACAATGATTATGAGGAGAGGACAGAGAAGAATAGCTTATTCTCAACTTCACCGACAAGTTCCAATGAGAGGAGCTCTACATTTGATGGGGTCGATTATTCGTTGAAACTGCAGAAAGACATAGATGCAATGTTGTCAGGATTCAATTATATTATCAAGGACAACACGGTTTATTTGTGAGAAAAGGTGAAGTTTGATCAGGAGGTGGGTGAGTAAACGGGCGTTTCCTGGTACGTTTATGGAGACCGTAAACTTCACACTCGCGAAGAAAGCAGTAAGGAGGATTTACTTTTGAAGTTCGAGTTTACAATGTGCATTTAATTGAGATATCCCAGAGCACAAAGTAGAGAGAACCGAGCATTAGCGCAAAGAGTAAAGCGCCAAGTGCAAATCACTTTTATAATTACAAACTAATTTTTTAATTCTAAGGCAATGGGCAGATATGAGATCGTTCCTCAGATATCAAACGATTCAAAGGGATACATTGAAGAAGGTGTCGAGTAGAAAAATAAGTGCAAAGCTGAGGTTGATTTTAAATATACCGCTGGTACTACAATACAAATGGCATTGCTCAATCTATACTTTATTCAATACTCACCCTACAAGCGGTGGGAAAAAGAACCCTAGGGCATAAGATAGCGGGTGTCCTAGGACTGACTCCTAAGTATTGTATGCACACTTCCTGGGGAACCGACTGGGCCATTTGATTTTAAAACATACCTCTTGTCTGCTTCTAGAAACACCCCGTCATGCTTATCGAACATCCCATGGATGTTCCATCTACACCCCATGGATGTTCCATCGACACCCCATGGATGTTCCATCGACACCCCATGGAGGTTCCATCGACACCCCATGGAGGTTCCATCGACACCCCATGAATGTTCCATCGACACTTCATGCACCTCGCGTCCAAGAAAACCTCTTAAGTCCTGCTCTTTCAAAGTGATCCCGGATCCTTCAGCCGGTTCAACATTCAGGTGAGTTGATCATTGAGCTCCGTTTTTCGTGTGAAAGCTGAGCATAGAATCCTTTCACGATGACGAATCCCTTGTGGAAGTCCGATCAAAGAGAAGACAAAGCTGATTTGTTCCCTCTAGCCTACTCTAAGCTGCAACTAGCTTTTCTCAAAGTTGTATTTTTTGATTCTGCGTCCCTAAACCACGTCTAAGGGTGGATGGATTGTCGTTGCGTACAGTCAATGCTTAAGTAAATTCTTAGAAGATGCAATGGCCACCTTGGTAAAAGGTTTAATTTGGAGACAAAGAAGAATACGCCAATTGCAGTCCCTTTATTGGCATAGTGAACAGGAAGCTAGGTCCAAAGCGCACGAGATAGCAAAAAAACAAAGTAATAGCAAAAGTCGTCTAACAAAGAAAGCAACGCGCATTTGACACAAGGTTTGATCATTGGTTATACACTCGCAATTCACCATTCTCTCGAAAGTGACCATTCCAATTCTAGGTTTCCTGAATGCATTTCCAACGTCGAGTTAAAATATATGACGTCCAAATACATGGGCAGAAGCGAGCACTAACTTGAGTCGTAGTCATTCACAAAAGAGCAAAGCGAGCACCAACTTGAGTCGCACTCACTCACAAACGAGCAAAGCGAGCACTAACTTGAGTCATACTCACTCACAAACGAGCAAAGCGAGTACTAACTTGAGTCGCACTCACTCACAAATGAGCAAAGCGAGTACTAACTTGAGTCGCACTCACTCACAAACTCGCTTCCCTCGTTTGTTCGTTTCAGGTGTGCAACAGCGCCACCGACGGAGTCTGATTCTCATATTCATCAACCAACAAATCATCCCTATTCTTATTGAACCATTTCCAGAACGTGCCCAAAACCTCCTTGATCTTTCTGATAGAAGCCACCCCCAGACTCTGCGTCATGATATTTGGCAGCAGAGACATCAACCGCAGCAAAAACACAGAGGAATATAGATCTCCCAATTCCAGCTCCGGCTCCTCCTTTTGTCGCTGCAACATATCCATGTATTGCATCCGCTCGTACCGGTAAAGCAGATAAGTACCCACCGCCTTATTGAAATACTGCTTAAGAGACGCTATGATCTCCAGATGGATGTCTAACTCCTTCACCTCCTCATCTTCATCAAACAACGCCATAACGTATCTGCCAAACTCGTCAAGAACCCAGTTCACGCTTCTTTCTGCAGGCAATTGAACCAATTTCTGGTCCTTCGTGATCTTTTCCCAGTCGTCCACCAAAACCAGCTTCAATTCGTCTGGAACAAGCACCTTGATTTCATCACTCGTAAAGCCCTTATAATGGTTATATGAAAGTTCCGGTTTCTGCCTTTTCGACCCACCACCTTTCTCCCTACCTGTTTCACCCCTCTTACCATCTGCTGCTCCACTCTTATCCTTAACCTTGTCATCCTTGTCCTCCTTCTTTGACTTCTTCTCTTTCTTCGGAATACTCTCTTCAAGCCCCTGTTTCAGCATCATTGTGTCGTTATTAATCACCACCATACGGTCCACCGCAACCCACTCGTCCCACTTCGAGTTCCACCCCAGATAATGCACCAAATACGCGTCGTTGTCCATCAGCTTCTTGGCCAGCTTCTTGTTCGACGGTTGGATCAGTTTCAGCTCCTCAGTCTTCTGGTTTTTTGCCTCGTAAACCTTGATGATCTTCGCCTCATATAGAAGCGGTCCCTGGTACACAAACACCTTATCACCCAGAGTATATTGGGTGTTCATGGTCTAAAAAGCGGTGTTTCAAGCCATGGCAGCCATTTTTTTGTTAGAGCCTTCACAGCTGTGAAGTTAAAGATGTCTCACAGTAGCAGATCCGGCGCCAGTTTGCCGCCACCACCACCCCCAGACGTCAAGCCGGGTCCTGTGGGGCTATCACTGAATTTAGGCGCCAAAGCCACCACCACAGGTGCCAATTTGGTGCCGAAAAGAATCACGGTGAATCAACAATCTGGCCAGAAGATGGTCTCAAGAGCAATGAACGACCACCAGGATCCGGTGACCAGCTTGCGACCTCTGGGAGGTCGTGATGGAGCAAACTCCTCACTGAATAGACGAAATTTGAAGAAGCTCACGTTGAATCCATCACTATCAATAAATACCAACTACGACGGCGGACTGATGTCAAGCGGGGAGCTTTCTTCTGCCATATCCACCCCTGGTGGGTGCACAGCACGGGACTCGAGGTTTTCGCTCTCTTCGCCCAACCTGCCACTGCATTTTAAGGATCCCGAGAAGAAGTGCGATACGGACAAGCTTATTGAGAACATCCACCACTTGGAACTCGGGGTGGAGTACCACATGGAGATCCGCTACGAGGATTTGGTTACGTTGAAGAAGTTGGGCTCTGGTCAATCCGGTACCGTGTCCAAGGTGCTCCATTTGCCGACTCACAATACGATGGCCAAGAAGGTTGTCCATTTGGAGACTAAGGAGATGATCCAGAGCCAGATCATCCGTGAATTGAAGATCATGTATGAGTGCGACTCTCCATTCATCATTGGTTTTTACGGCACCTTCCTACACGAAGGTAACGTGGTGATCTGTATGGAATATGTTGACTGTGGCTCTTTGGAGCATATTTTCAAGATAACAGGACCGTTTCCGGAGTTCATGTTGAAGCATGTGGCTTACTCAGTTCTAACCGGTTTGATCTATCTATACGACACACATCGAATCATCCACCGAGACGTGAAACCCTCGAACGTTCTCATGAACTCCAAGGGTAAAATCAAACTGTGTGACTTTGGAGTGTCTCGAGAGTTGATCAACTCGATGGCGGACACTTTTGTGGGCACTTCGACCTACATGTCGCCCGAGAGAATCCAAGGTGGTGTCTATTCCATCAAGGGAGACGTTTGGTCACTGGGTATAATGCTCTACGAGTTAGCATCGGGAAAGTTGGCCTTCCAGGATAACTCGAGTAAAAAGGCGGGTGGAAACTCGATTCTGGAGTTATTGCAAAGAATAGTCAATGAAAAACCGCCCGAGCTGAATCCTGAAGAGGGATTCAGCACGGAGTTGAGTGATTTTGTGTCTCTTTGCTTGAAGAAGGAGAAACAGAGATCAACGCCATGGGAGTTGATGAAACATCCTTTCCTAGCCGACTTCATAGATGAAAGTGATGGCAGGGTTTCGGAAGAGTATAGAGGGGACATCAAGAGATGGGCAAAGAATGTGAGGAGGGTTCAGAAAGGTAAGTCGCAGTAAAGCAAACGATTGAAGTGACTTTGCTGGTGCGTATCTGTGTACATGTGTGACTGTGTGAATGACTTCCAGTGATGGAGCAACTAAATGCTCGTCTTTCTCATGGATATTAACGCATCCTTCAATATATGCCAGAATTGTCTGTTTGGTCAAAGGGTATGCCCGCGGATTAAATGTATACACTTTCAAGCTTTTAAATAGAACTAGAGGGATCTTTGCGGTACGCTCAAGGCGAGCTTACCACCACGACGCCTCACAACGAAGTCCCCCTAGAACACCTTTGCGTTTTGACGTAGCAGTCGTAGTAGTCGTAGCAGTAGCCACAGCACAAGTGAATGCTCCTTCCACTGCTGCAATCAACTCAAGACTTACCTCCTTACCTTCACCATCTCGCACCTGAAACCTTAAAACATTCGAAACATTCTCGCACAAACTCTCTTCTCTCCCCGCCCCTATGCCACTTTAAGCCTTCAAACGTAGTATGTCAGCCACCAAATAGAGGGATCCGCACACAACCACTTCCTGTCCGGTTTTGAGACTCACCTCGTATGCTCTTTTGAGAGCTTCCTTGGGGTTTGCGCAGCCGGAGGTCTTCTTGTGGCCAATCTGCTCGACCCGCTCAATCATATGCATTGCATCGATGGGTTGGATCCATGGCATGCCCTCCACAGGTGTGGAAAACTGTGTGGTGACAACATAATCTTCTTCTTTGACCAACGTCCTCAAAATTGGCTCTGTCTCTTTTCCTTGGGTAAACGCCATCACAAACACCAACCCCTTCTCTGCTCTAATTTTCGAGAGATAGATATCCAATTGTGTTGCAGCCTGTGGATTGTGGGCCCCGTCCAAAAGCAAATTCAGATGGCCTTCTGAGTGGAGATCAGGGTCTATATTTTTCAACGGGATTTCCACTTGCTGCAACCTCCCTGGCCATACAGTTGCCTGGATCCCTCTCTTGATGGATTCGTGACTTATTTGACCGCTGTATGCGAACTTGGAGCTGGATTTCAATCCTTCGATCATCGCATACGCCAATGAAAGATTATCCCATTGATAATCGCCAAGAAGCTTGGGCTGAATGTCCCCTGGAAGGTGGTCCCGTGAGGTGATAGTCAATGGACATCCCACCGACGCCGCTTCCTCCTGGGCTCGATTCAAAACTTCCAGAGCATTTGACCCATCGATGTAGGCTTCCACGTCCTTTTTAAAGATGCCCACCTTGTGGCCTGTGATCTCGGTCAATGTAGAGCCCAACAACCCCTGGTGGTCTAGTCCCACCTTCGTTATACCGGTCATGAGCACGTTATCCGAACCAAACGCATTGGTGGCATCCTCTCTTCCACCAACACCCACTTCCAGGATCGCCACTTGAACTGCTTCCTTGACAAAGCATGTCATTGCTACTGCCGTCAAGATCTCGAACTCCGTGCATTGGAAACCGCCTAAACGGTTAATTTCCAAAACCTCCTTCAGAGCGCCCTCGTACAATTGCTTTTCCACAGCAACGTTATTGATTTGGATCGAATCTCTCGCCTCCACCAAGTGCGGTGAGTTGAACCTTCCTGTGTGAATATCTGACGCCTCTAGGATGTGTGAAAGATATGCTGTGGTTGAACCCTTCCCGTTTGTTCCTGCAATGTGGATGATAGGGGGCCATTTCTTACCCAGACGGTTCAGCAGCGGGCCTATGCGGCCCAGAGACAAATTAAGAGGCATCTAGAAGCCGTGGTGATGACAATAAGGAAGAAGACGTTGGTCGTAGAGTCTTACGTAAGACTGCAAAATTATTGCTCATGGAAGATGAGTCTGTAAGTGTAAGTAATGTAGCGGATACAGTGAGGTTAGCAAGATTGTGGTGGTCGCCGTAGTGATGACCTTTTTTTGCTAATTATTTGCAATAAATGGAGTCAAGAAACAACCGTTTTTGGATCTAATTTAAAGGATTTGACAGAAACATAGAATTAGCCAATCACGGTCAATTGATCAAATACCTTTCATTGCATCTCCATTCCTTTATGTAAATCAATTAACTGTTTTTCTTTATACATTATCAATTTGAGACCCGTTTTCTATCATTAACTCACCACTATGTAATGTCTTACTTGTTCTTCCCAGTAGAATCGGGAGTATTTTTTTACGCCCAGTAGGAGGCCCCCGCACGATCGTGGACAAACCTGTCACTGTGAAAACTACTCAGGAATTTTTTACGGCACCTGTCGCTCACGCCCGTCTCGTAGCTTTTTCAAAAGATCGCCTCACAGTCACCACACTCACCACACCCTCTCACCCATTCTTCCTCATGTCCTCCTCCAAAATCATCCAGAAGAAGATCAGAAAGTTCTTCAACCTTCCTCAGAAGGGGGAGACGTACGAGTTCCGGTCGGGATTGATCTCAAAACACGCGGACGAACGTAAAGATACAATCCAGAGAGTCATTTCTGCAATGACGATGGGTAAAGATGTGTCGGGGTTGTTTCCGTTGGTGTTGCAAAACATCGCAACCCACGATCTCCAGCAGAAGAAGCTAGTCTACCTCTACCTGATGAATTATGCGAAAACAAACCCGGAATTGGTGATCTTGGCAACAAACACGTTTGTCATCGACACGCAGGATCCCAATCCATTGATCAGAGCGTTGGCAATCAGAACAATGGGCTGTATCAGGGTCGACAAAATGGTGGATTACATGGCCACTCCGTTAAGAAGAACTCTCAACGATGACAACCCTTATGTTCGGAAAACAGCAGCCATTTGTGTGGCGAAGCTCTTTGATTTGAACCCTCAAATGTGTATAGATCACGGGTTCATTGACCAGTTGATTGAATTAGTTGAGGACCCCAACCAGATGGTGGTGGCAAACGCAATTGCTGCACTCACGGAATTGATCAAGATCACCCAAAAGACCGAACTCTTTGTGATCGATCAAACGATATTGATGAAGTTGCTGGACACGATCAACGAGTGCAGCGAATGGGGTAGGGTTTCCATCTTGAAGGCCTTGGTCACCTACGATGCCCAGGATACGGCCACGGTGAAACAGCTTGTGGACAGAGTGACCCCCCAGTTGCAGCATGAAAACTCGTCCGTAGTCTTGAATGCCATCAAGGTCTTGATCAAACAGATCCCAAAGGTGAACGATTCCGACGCCCAGCCGATTTTAAGAAGATTATCGGCCCCATTATGTTCGATGATGTCTCAATCACCGGAAATCCAGTACGTTGCTTTAAAAAACATACGTATCTTGTTGGAGTTGTACCCTAACATATTGGATAAGGATATCAGGGCATTTTTCATCCATTATGACGACCCAGTCTATCTTAAATTGGAGAAGATTGAAATATTGGTGAGAATCGTTAAACAGGATACGGCGATGGTGTTACTATCGGAATTGAGAGAGTATGCAATGGATGTCGACGATGATGTAATTTCAAGGGCCATCTTGGGGTTAACTCAGCTGGCTATCGAGATTCCAGACGTGGCCAAAAAGACTTTGGACGTTCTGTACGAATTGTTCATTAATAGATCGGATTACGTCCTTGATGACTTGATTGTTTCCTGCGAACAACTGTTGAGAAGATACCCTCAGGAATACATCTCCACAATACTGTCGATTGTGACCTCTTCCAAGAATCCCGAGGTTTCTCTTGAAACAATCACCACCGTTGAGGGGAAAAGCTCCTTCGTGTGGATTGTTGGTCAGTACTCTACCTCGATGCCTCACTTGGACCAAAAACTACAATATATGGCGGACAATTTCATGGAATCCGATCCACGGGTTCAGATATCGATTTTGACCACATTGGTCAAGATCTCGTTGAGCGCCACCCCCACACCAAACACACCAAGCAATCTTCAGAAGGTGTTGAACTTGGCCACCAATGAAGTGGAGAATGCTGATGTGAGAGATAAGGCGTTTATTTATTGGAGGCTTCTTTCTGGCTCTGAATCCATTGCCAGGGCTGTCATCCTATGTCCAGTTCCTCCTTTGAATTCCCTCATTGAGAAGTTTTCTCCTGAGATGTTGCGAACCCTGAAGGGGGAATTGGGAATGTTGGGGTCTGTCTTTTACCGGCCTGGAGACTCTTTTGACGGGTCCTTCAAGAGCGGTGGTAGTGGTGTGTTGAGAGGTAAGGAGTTGAACGAATTGAGTCAAATGGCCAAAAGGGAGATCATTGGCAACGTTGGTGCTGACAATTTGTTAGATTTGGACGCCAATGATGACGGTGAATTGGATCTTGATGTCGGTCCTGTTGGGTCCACGACAGGCAATGTTCTTGACGAATTGAACGATTTATTTGCCGGAATGAATTCGCCATCTGAGCAGCAGATGGGAGAGGGTTCTGGCTCCAGCAGCGACGTCAAGCACTCTGATTTATTGGACTTGTTCTGAATGTGTATAAATAAAGATGTAATTTCTCTCCATCAATCTAACGATTTAAGATGATTAGCCTATGGTATTGGCCAAGTGCATTACCACTGTAGTGGCCAGCAATTGGCGACATGGAGAAAGGGGCCCGAATACATTGTGAGCAGTGGCGCAATGCATGCGCCACACCTTCTTATTCCTATGAATTACATCCATTTCATCCATTTTCAACGTTGAAAGTGGTGTATATGATAATAAACAGTGCGCAATTAATTAAATGTAAAGCCCTTAGACAAAGAGGATGGAATTGCCTTATATTTGATCACATTGTGCACTACAAGGATCTGAACGCTCATGAGCTCATCTGCTCATATGGATAAAGCATTACAATGTGGATTTATTTCCACGGTGCGGCCCAGAAAGGAGGTCTACTTTTTTAAAAACAGCATAATGACTTTGACAAAAGTTGTTTCATTTAGCCAGCAGGAAAATAGTTGCCAATACGACGATCGCAGTGGCATCAATTTCAAGATGTGAATCTCTTTGATTGTGGTCGGTATGGCGGCAGTTCCTGCTCGAGTACCCAACACCATCATCTGCTAAGCCAAAAGGTGTGCTTAATCTCCAAGTAATTAACAAATGTAGTTGAGGAAATATCTGCTTTGAAATCCTGCCACGATTTGACTCACTCACAAGCTAAATAGATGAATCGGTGCTTGTTAGTGTTCTATCCGGAGGTAAGAAACCTTGATACCAAGTAAAAGCCACAATGGTAATAAAATGATTAAGGCACCCATCCTGGTGAACGTTTTCGGCCACACAGTGCTCCTCTCCTACTGGCAACTTCCCACACCTGTTCCCCCCTCCCAACATCCCTATTCTCTCGTTATTTTGCCTCTATTTTCTCTCAGATTATAAGATGATACACAATCACATGAGTTCACTCACAAACTCGCCTTGTCTGCGTCTTCTTGCCACTAACTCTCGGCCACTTCATCGATTTCCATCTCCGTGTTCTTCTTCGCCCTTGATTCGTGCTCCAGGTCGTCGTTGCCCTCAAAAACATCCTCCTCCTCCTCTTCCACCTCTACTTCCTCCACATCTTCCACATCTTCCATTTGGTCTTCCCCGTCGTCCTCGACTTCGTCCTCTTCCTGCAACTCAGGATAGCATTCCAACACCAGCTCTAGAATCTCCTCGTGTTTGGCTCCTAGCCGCTCTTCGCATTCCTCCACTACTGAGCATAATCCCACAAGGTTCTTAGGCAATGTGTTCGCAATCATCAACTTCTCCACCTCCATCAACGGATATTCATTCAAACGCGTGATGAGGTTTGTCAATCGTATTGTTGTGGCTTTGTTCAGGTCTTCAACAAATTGGTCCACGTCGTTGGATTCCTTCTCAGCAGGCACCTTTGTTAAAGGCGTGTTTTCTTGCTCCAAAAGAGCTTTCACCGCAGGTGAAAGCTCCACTTGGCTCTTGGCCTGCGGGTAGATCTTCTGTAAGTACAAAGACACGTCTTTTGTCGAGATCTCTAGATCAATCAACTGTTGATGGTTGTATTTTTTATGCTTTCTTTTGGTCGCATCTTTGGCTGGAATCGTGAACGCCCAATCGTTTTCCTTCTGTATTTCGGCCAAATGGGTGAAGACCTCGGCGTTTGTTAGAAACTTCGCTCTTTCCTCCACGATCTTCATCTGAACAGCTTGAAGGTGAACGGTTTGAGAGGAAAAAAATTTTAAGCAGAATCGATCTGATCTGTAAAGTTAGAAAGCGGGTTTATTTGATGGTTGGATTGATTTAGAAGAATGAAAAGAATTTGGTAGTTTTGTTGGATGTGTGAAGGGTAGGAGGCTTTTTTTTCTGCTTTCTTAACAAGCTTGGAACGTCGATTATCCGGTGTTATCTACAATCATGAGCAAATATTTGAAGAAGTACAATTGGCCTCCGTTTGAGCTTATCTTGGCAGGCTCTGGAGCTAGTTTGATGCACGTGAATTTCCTCTATGAGATGGTATTATTTTCATGGGTTTGTGATCAATTTTACGCTCTTTAATTCAGGTTCTCCTAGTAATCACTGTTCTCTCTGCATTTTCCTTCTGCGTTTGGCCTGGAATATGCTCTTGCCCATAGTATGATATTTTACCTTGATGAGCACACATCAGGCCCATTGGCCAATCTTGTGACGCAATATCGTGACGCAATCTCAGCCACTCACTTTGTTTGTGTCTCTATATTACACCTTAAACTCTTTATACACACGCAGTTCACTCGAGGAACTCCAACTTGAGAATATTGCTTGTTCTGAACACTACATTGTCGTACTTTTTGGCGTTACCCTTGGCCCTGAGCCATTTCGGATAGTCACAATTAATGACCCAGTTTTCGACCCTCAGCCCCTGGTTGAACTTGTACATGTTCACCAACGAGGTGAGCACCACCCCCAACGACACAATCACGTGGCAATTCACTCCGCCAGTTTCCAAGTCCAAAACACCCGACGACATGTTGATACCGGTGGGCACTCCAAGAGAGAGTGTTTTGGCCTTGGCGCCGTTAATGATCTCAATCAAAGCTGCAAGCTGGTCCCTTTCCTCCTCGTCAATGTCCTTCAAATCCGTGTACTCATCCTGCAAGGAATCGACAACAAGGTCGACGTTTTCCAATCTCTGCCTGATGGCATCAAAACCCTCAATCACTTCACCCCCAAGGGTTTTCACATATCTCAGTTGGGTTTCCACCTCTTCAATCACGGTCTCACCCTCGTCGTTTGAATTAAAGTTGTGGTAGTAGATCACAACATCAATTCCAAGGTTGATCAAGTGTCTAGCAGTGGCCAAGGAGATCACACCATTGGAGTTGTTGCCCACAAAGTGTGCCACGGCGGGGGTTCCGTTCTTGAAGCTTGTCAGCTTGCTTGCGATCAAATATGAGAGATTGTTGGCAGCACTCTCGTAGTGGGTGCTTGGTGGCATTCCCACCGTGTTGAAAGAATAATCGAGTATTTGAGCCAACTTCAACGTACTGAACGTTGGCACCGGGGCCTTGGTGGAGTTGACCACAAATCCCGTCTTGGCCGTCGATCCTGACCTCGTCTCAACCTTCACCTCCGTCGATTTCTTGTTCAAATTATTGTCATCTGGAATGATCATCTCATCAATTGGAATCTTATTACTCTCCTTCACTGGAGCAACGCCGCCGTTCTGTTCCAGCTCCTCCTTTTCCAGCTGGGCAAACACTTCCTCCTTATCGAACTTCTTCAGATTTGCGGCAAAATCAAACTCTTCCAGATCGCCTCTTTTGACTGCAGGCTCTGCGCTGGTCCTCTCTTCCTTCCTTTTCTTCACCCGTCTCTTGTTCTTCTTTGGAGCCAGATGGATCACCTCCAGATCCAAAATCTCGCTACCACTCACCCTCTTGACCAAATTGTCCGCTTTTTTAACGTCCATGTACTTCTCGCCCGCGGACAAAATCGTCCCCTCAAAAGCTTCCCCGGTTTTGAGCTCCAAACGCACAATACAGCCCTTAAACTGTGACATCCGTGAAGAAACAGTGACGATTTCACCTTTTTTTTTTCAAATAACTCGTTTTGAGTGCAATGGATGATCTTATTGGCAATTTGGTAGCCGCCGCGGCAGTTTGGGACGTTCAGCCCGACGGCAGCCTTGTGAAGCGGGTCGTAAAAGACCCCATGATTTTGTCCTGTGGCTGTACGATATCTGAGAGGTTAGCTACAAGCTTATCAAGATCGGCAGCGTTCATGTTCGAATGTCCAGAGTGCTATGGGGATGAAGTCTATGGCATCAAAATACACCAGCAGTTGGCTAACATCTGTCTCTACCTTCTTGAATTTCAAGAAAAAGAAGCTTCAAACGCCATTAATGTGGAGCCAAATGTGATGAAGAAGAATCAGTCGTTTCTCACCGCTTTCCAGGAAGCGTTCACCGAGGCTCAGAAGGTGAAGCTGGATAAGGTGACTGAGTCGAACCGGGACACCGCAATCTCGGACTATCCTTCAACTTACAACAATTCCGTACACTCAGTTTCACCGCCAATACGAAAGATACCGATAAGGACATCGTTTTCGTCGTATTCTTCGATTCCGGCAAATTCTCTCCACCGCAACAGCAGTTACGCCTCGAACCTCACGAGGTTGATCTCAAAATCACCCGCTGCCATCCAAAACTCAAGTCAAACCCATCGAAATGACCTCCAAACGACCAACCACGGCACGGGATCCGATTCAAAGATGGCCATCTCGAGAAATCTGGAACTACTCTTGGCCAAGAACTTTCCCTTCTATAGAAGACTCTTTACCCATCGATTGCAGACCAGTTTCCGGATCAAATCAAAGACTTATATCAGCATGTCGATATCGCCCAATGTCGAATTTGTAGCCTTGCTCTCGGAAAAGAAGTGGCAGGTGTACAGTGTGGATCCCCAGCACCCCGCAAAGCCACCCATCTTGTACAGGGCCGGCAGAAGCGACGGCTCCTACGGTAACACAGAGTTTGTCCAGATGTCTCGGCAGGATATCATCAGACTGTCTAACTTCGGAGATCCCACCAACCAGAACTCGAACGAGCAGAGCAAAAGCGAGACAATTGGCGCAGCAATGTCCCTTATGGACAACTGGGAGCACCTCAGCTGCAAGATCACCGACAACCTGCTCGTCATTCAGGGCACTCGGGGGTTTCTCAGAATCATCGGTCTCAATGGCCCCTCGCCAGGTAAAGTGCTCTACACTTACCAGTCGAAGTTCCCCATCCGGTGCTTTGACGTGTCCCCGGATGAATCCCTTGTGGCTATCGGCATCACCGGTAGAGACAAGTACACCCAGGTGGAGCAAACTGTGATAATCATTTTGAAGCTGGAGTTGGCTCCCACAGGGGAGCTGGTCGTCATCTCCTACCCCTTTACGTTGCCCTATAGGGATCCTCTTGTCTTGGTGAAGTTCTCGCCGGATTCACTGCTCTTGTCGGTGGCCACGGCGCTGGAATCCCGTTTCATGACCATCTCCATTAGCAACCCCATGAGACCCTCATTATTGATGAAATCACAACGGCGGCTTGACACCACGCTTGATTCTGAAGGTATCACGGATCTTGCGTACTTCCCCGACCAGCGGTTGATGACTCTCACCTCGGTTTCCCACACATCATCGCCAATCGTCCTTGACACCAACATCCCCTCTGTGGTGGTTCCTGACGGCATTGCGCGACCTAAATTGATTATGAGGGTGGATGAGGTCGGCTCTCTCGTCCACAGCTGTGCACCGTCTCCCAGAGGTGATGCCGTGGCCTATTTGGGTAGAAACGGAGCAATCTATGTTCTCTACTTTTCTTCAACTAGACTGGAGGATCACTCCAGTCGGGACAGTAGGAGAACCGTTGATGTTGCCACCGTTGCAAGAGGAACCCGTAGGCGAGATGCGGCGTTCATGCAATGGGATAAGGAGGGATATCGTCTCTGGGTCTTGGATCGAATGGGTTGTTTGACGGTCGTGGATTGGGTTTCAGGTACGGTTGATGACTTGAATGTATCCAGATGTAAAATTGTGAGTTGATCTCACCGTGTGTATAGTAATGTGTAATTGTAAAGTAATTGAAGGATTACAAGGCGGTTGGGGAGTTAGTGTGCTGCGAGGAGGAAGGCTTTAAGGTACGGGGCTCTTGTTGGCTGCTTGTTGACTTTTCAATTGTCCAGGGCGACATAATTGCCATTAACGGGTATACAAGATGGTGGATTCAAGTATGACAAAATAAGAGTGCTGAGCAATTACGGTGTTGACTGTCTATAGCTGTCTTTACTGGGTTTCTTAAGATGTTAGAGGTGCTTTCTAAGCAAGTTGTTAATGCACTGTCCAATTAATGGGCTTAGACATTGGTAGAATGAATAAAAAAATTGGAAATGAGACTTACACCCAGAAAGTGGGTTTGATCAAGTTGAACGCCAGCTATAGCACTAGTGTGTTTGAAGTGATTGTTACATCCTTTTCAAAAATTGTTTCCTGTTGTCCCATTTCATAAAAACCAGAAGACTGTTGAAATTTAATGGGTTGAACATGAAAACCAGAAGACTGTTAAAATTTAATGGGTTGAACACTAGGAAAATTCTGTCAGTAAAGGTGATCCACCCATTTTGCTGCGTCTAGCACTGCAATTTACACTCCGTTCACAGTATACGCGAGAAATTGTCATAAATTTAGCCGCTTGTTACTTTAGGGCTTTTTGCTCAGAAATGATTTTTTAGAAATAGTGATAGCATTGGTGGAACACACTGTTAGTGTAGCTTATGTCACTACTGCTAATTTGCGAAGCCTCTGAAGCATCCATTGGGTAATTCTATAAATAGACAAGGGCATTCAACAGGGTGGGGAAAGGAACATGGGGTGTTTCTAGAATAAACATGGGGTTAAATGTGGGATGATCGAGAATGATACAAGAGAGTACTCCAGAATAATACAATTGATGGTTCCGACATTAGAAGATATTCCATGAAATCTCCCAATTTTATTCGTGGGATGATGATAGTTTCAACATTGACTTTATTTGAAGTTGAATGGCTTGGTTGAAGCTACAGCTATCAGGGGTAGTTTCAGCGACTACTAGCGGGAGTACTGTTGGTGACTACTAGCTGGAGTACTGTTAGTGACTACTAGCAGGAGTAGTGTCTGTGGTTAGCAGCAGAGGTAGTTATACTGGGTGCAAGAGATAGTTGCAGTGACCGCTAGCAGAGGTGGTTACGACTTAGATCCTAGAAGTGAGGACGGCATTTACTACATCGAGCAGTGATACTTTTCCACAAAACTGGTTTCCTCTCTTTCTTCATTGGCCCCATCAGTTGCAGTACTATTCCCCATCACTTATTTCACTCACAAACACACTGCGTTCGTTTGCTTGCTCCGTTTCATACGGTACCATCCCTCATGATTGGCAAACTCACTGCTTTCATTTGTTCGCCTCTTTAAATCTTCATTATTCTGTCAAGGTATAAAGTAAAAAAGTCAAGTATTCGTTGCTAAAATCATCATTCACCCTGTTCACGTGGCTCAGGGCCAAGTCCCTGTAAAAAGCTCACTCACAAACTGACTGTGTTCATTTGTTCGTTCTCTAGCTTTCTTGCCTCATGAAATCCAATACTCATTCGACAATGAGGCTGCATTGATCAAATCAAAGACCAAGTAATGGACCCGTCTTGGGTTCACCCCTCTTCTTCTGCCCCCGGTATTCAGTCCGTCAAACAACGCAATCGCGTAGCAAACCTTGTCAAAGACGAAGTCAAAGACCCATTCTGCTAGCGTGGTGGCCCAGTGGGACCCATGGTCCCAAAGAGTCAAGATTGTCTCCCTAATAGAGTCAAAAACCTTACCCAAGTTGCCAAAGATGGAGTAACGTGGCCTTCCATAGTCGTACCGTGGCTTACCACTGTCATATCTCCGGTTCTTTACAATGCCCCCGCGGCCCTTGACGATGTCCACATTGACCATTGTCATGTCGATGCTGAGGGGGTCACCAATCATCCCAAACGTTCTCAGAACCGACTCCCACCATGATGGACCCATTTCCCCGTGAAGTATCTTGAAGTACCCGCTGTTCAGTGTGTACAAGAGGTCTGTCATGATTCTGGTTCTCAGGCTCGAGGAGTAGGTCGACCCCACTCCGTATTCCGATTCACTGGCGCCAGTTCCTGACGACTGGACAAGAAAGTTCAGCCAGATCAGTTTCACCCCTCCACCTCTTGAAAGTCCTCCTGTGTAGAAGAAGTCGCTCAGACCGTAGAGGCTCGTGAATCCGCCCCATGCGATACGCAACGTCTTCCACAGTAGTCTCTTCCACTTGGGGTCTTTTGACACATCTGTGTCAAATCCGTTCGCAATCCATACCTCCTGCTTGCGTGCGTTGGACTCGATCATGATAGAGGACAATCCGTTGTGGAGGATCGAGTTTAGCTTACCAAAGTGATTTCCTACCACTCGCTCGAGCTCCCTTCCCTGGATTTCCGTCACCATGCTCACCTTGGGCAAGTGGTTGTAGCTGGGAGCAAAGAGAACCGCCTTGAAGTTGTAGAAGTACTCCTGGTGGCCGTTTGCCACGATTGGAGTGTCGAGTGCCTTGGCCAATTTCAGCAAGCTTGACTTCACCGTCGATTCCGACGTCCAGTCGATCCACATGTGTCTGATGTCCTCATCACCCATCTTTTCCACCAACTGCAACTCCGACTCCGTCTCAACTGTCACG
Organism: Saturnispora sekii; assembly: GCA_030563565.1. Lineage (NCBI taxonomy): Eukaryota > Fungi > Ascomycota > Pichiomycetes > Pichiales > Pichiaceae > Saturnispora > Saturnispora sekii. The sequence goes on from JAJMJM010000002.1 coordinate 192,606, forward strand.
TAAATCACGTATCCTCTCTTGTTCAAGTCATGGATCAATTTCGAAACAAACGGACTTTCTGGCGACCCAATGATCAACACCACCTCAAACCGCGTCGTCCCGTTGCCTGTCACAGGAGTTGCCAACCGCAGTGCTCTCCGAACAGGATGAATCAAGACAGACTTCAAAGCCATTGGAAAACAGACAATTGCGCCCCAATGACACGCATTTTTGTGGTCACCATACAGTCTAGTCATGGCTCCCAGTCCTGCGGTCCACACAGACCCTGCAGGAGGCGCTGGAACGATCGTCACCTGCTCTTGAGGTGTGCCCGGTATCCAGGCGGCTGGAAAGACGCCCACAGCTGCGTTTGCGCCCGTTTTTGCAGCGTTCCCAACAACCCTGGCCGCGTTAGTCGTGTAGGCCACCGCGTCGGCGGTGGCATTGAACACAGAGTCGACAAAATCGGCCATTACCTCAAAAGACCCACCACGTCTCCACGACTAATTTTTTGTCTCACTCTTTCATCAGGAAGCCCGACAAAAGGATGCCGAAACGGCCCCATTCGAGCGTGTTGGACTGGTTCCAGGATGACGATTGGACCAGAATGAGGCAAATGGTGTGGGAGATGCTTTCCACGGGGTTTTTAGTCCCATTTTTGACGCCTTCACAGTACGTTGTTCTTCAGCGGGTGTCTGGGACGAAAGACAGCTCTGACGACACCTACGGCCGCCAATTGTGGCATGCCTTTTGGTCTGGTAGGCTTTCTTTGCAGGTGGTAGAGGATGAGGCGGAAAGTAGGCCGGAAACCAGCGAAACGACTCCTTCTGAAGACAACGAAGAGGAGGACGAAGATGAGTCGGAATTGGTAGTGAAAAACGGGACCAGTGCTATCAGATCCCTCATGAACATTGTGAGATACTTGATCTACGAGAAGGCGGTTAATTATTACTATTCGGAGCAACCGTGTGTGGAATTGGAGAATGTGCTGAACAATCAATTTGAAGAAGACATGAAAAGTCACGTTTCAGAGACTTCCAGGGCCAACAAAGCAACCGAGGACGACGATTACGATGACAACTATGACGAGGACCAACCAGAAGTGAAAAAAGGCGAAAATGGTGGCGATTCTGCTTCCATGGACGTTGATTTACCAAGAAATGAAGACGGTTACCTTATCTTGACGATGACAAAGAAGGAGATGTTGGCCAAACCGGAGTATCCGTCCTTACCCTTGTCCACCTCGACTGACGACGCCGTGGCGAAGAACATCCACCCAATTCTTGGTGGTTCCACCACTGAAGACCCCGACGTGGACATACAGAAGAAGAACGAATTGGTTCTCATCAAGAACTTCAACAAGATATACCACACGTTTGAGAACGACGTTGCCAACATAATGAAGAAGAGAAAGCTCGAAAGAAGTAATAAGGCCTTGGAGGAGGACGAAGACCAAGACCAAGACCAAGACCATGAGGAGGGCGAGAAAGAGGATTATGGCCGTGAAAACGGATCCTCACCAGCCAAGGAGACATCAGACTCAGAACAGTCAAATAAGAAGGTGACAAAGTTGATTGCGTTCGATGGAGCCGTCAATCTCACGCTGAAAAACCTATTGAGTCGAATCGAGGAAAAGCGGGACGAAATGAACATCACAGACATCGAGTTGAAGAACCTCATCATGGACGTGCGCAAGAACAGGTCAAAGTGGTCGAATTACAACAAAATCGGCCAGGAGGAGCTATACGAGGCGTGCGAAAAGGTGGTTATGGAGTTACGGGGCTACACCGAGCATTCCACCCCGTTTCTCAACAGAGTGTCGAAAAGAGAGGCTCCTAATTACTATGAGGTGATTAAGAGGCCTATGGACCTCAACACCGTACTAAAAAACCTCAAGCAGTTCCATTACACCAATAAGCAGCAATTTGTTGACGATCTCATGCTAATCTGGCAAAACTGTCTCATGTACAACTCTGATCCCAAGCATTTTCTTAGAAAGGACGCCATAGCCATGCGCAAGAAGTCCCTCTCACTCATTTCCTTGATCCCGGACATTACCATCAGAGACCGTATAGATGTGGAGCGAGAAGCGGCTGCGCTGGAAGCAAAGGAAAAGCAGCAGGAATCCAGTGGCAGCCAGAAGGGTAGAAAGTCGACACGGGGTGTGGGTACAGGAAAGACCCAGGCGGCCAAGAAAGGTCGTTCTGCCCCTGTGGAAGTGGCCAAGATCGAGGAAGAAAATGATACCAATGAAGATACACCGGTGGTTGAACCCCATGAGGACATAACGATCGAGAAGGCGCCATCCACAGATAAGCAGGTGGAATCCACGCCCGCTGTCGACACGGCCTCCAATGGCGAGGAAAGCAGCTTTGTCATAACCACCGCAGGTCCAGACGTGGAAGAAGAGGAGAGAAACCTTGAGGAAACAAAACAGCAGGGTGCCCAGGGTGAACCGGATGACTTGGAGACAGCGACGTGGAAAAGCTTGACTTCAGCGTCCAGATACAAGTTGTGTGTTGACAGAACCAACTTGTTCAAGAACGGCAAGATCCAGCCAGATGCCGTAGCTCTACTCAAAGACAGCAACCAGATGTGGAACTTTGAGAAATGTCTGAATGAGGATGAAGCTCTGAATCCCAAGTTCAAATATAACGGCAGCCTGGACGCCCATGCTGCTGGAGGGCCGATAATGCACAGAAACAGCAAATACTTTGATGAACTGGACGACCCGTACATGTTGGAATACGACATCACCGGAGGAATTCCGGACCTAAAGTTCGACAACACGGGCGTCGATAAGATCGAGGAGAGGCTAATTGAGGATCTGCTCCAACGGGGACAAACTTTGGATTCGTTGGAATCAAGCGGGATGAGGGTGCCGACAATCGGGGGATCGTCGTTGATTTTGGAGAACATTTCGATCATGCAAGACATCCGACGCGTCTGCTTCAAGATCAACTTGATCAGACAGATGCAAACCAACAAATACGTCCATCAGTCCCAATTCATTGCGCCGGAGATCCAGAGAATCAAGCTGGTCGACATTGATCCGATGTCGAAGTTACCCACGAGGGATTTGATGACCGGTAGGGTGGCCCAGATGGGCATGCAGAAGGCTGTGAGTGCCCTGGTGATGCATAACGGCTTTGAGACCACAAAGCCGTCGTGTGCCATGATGTTGACGCAGATTGCGGAAACTTACATGGGAAACCTTGCAAAGAGCATCAAGCTGCACACCGAGTCGAAGTCCATCAACAAGATTCAGATGAAGAAGGATCTACCCCTCTCTCACTTCCTCAAGCTTGTTCTCAGGGAGAACGGGATCGAAAATCCCGATTCCTTGTATACCTTTTACAAGGAGACACTTGTGAAGAAGCACAAGAAGTTGGTCGACATCAAGACCGGGTTGGACAACTTCTTGCGGGATCTCTTGAGGCCCAGTATTCAGGAGATGACCGAAACCCAGTTTGCGGACGGGTCTGACCAATTCATCAATGGTGAGTTTTCCGATGAGATTGGAGATGACTTCTTTGGCTTCAAGGAATTGGGGTTAGACAAGGAGTTTTCGATGCTCACGTCGTCGATCCCCTTGCATTTGCTGCAATCCAAGTTAGGTCAGCAGCTTAACAAGACCAACAAGAGTGAGACTGTCATGAGTCATCCCGAATTATCGGAAGATAACTTCCCTGCTTTGACTAGAAGCACAATGTACGGGATGCCTGCGGTTATGATCCCCTACTTGGAGGAATTGTTTGTTAAATCCAAGGCAAATTACCATCGGTTGGCCAAGAAGCATCATCAAGAGGTTGAACTCTTGAAAGGTGGCGTTTTAGAGGATGGTGATCCAAGACCACAATCAGATAGTGTTGACCCTGCTGTTTTGGCACAAATCAAGGAGCTGAAATCCCAATTCACCGAGTATTCCACCGACGAAGATATTCCGTTGATGGAGACAAAGGATTTGTCTCTCAAGCAGAGAAACAACAAGTTCAAAGTCCCACCAACGGGGAAGATTACACAGATCAAGAGAAAGAGCTACAACCCCACGTTCTATTTGGAGAAGCAAGAAAGTCTTGAATCAAAGATGGACGCTGTTCTTGAGCGGGTGCTTATCCACAGGAAGCAAATGGAGGAGCACGCTGACAATGAGCCAGAAGCTGTAAATGGAGGAGATGGATCCTCTACACAAGACACCAAGGAGGAGGAATCGACTGCCGAACCAACGGTGTCGACTGAAAACAACGAGGATGACGAGGAGGATGATGAAGACGATGATGAAGACGAGGAGGATGACGAGGATGATGATGAGGAAATTGAGGACGACGAAGGCCAGGAACAGCCTCCACTTTCCAGCCAGCGAATTGACGATGAAGAAGAGGATGAAATGGATGAGGATGACGAGATGGTTGCTAACGATATCTTTTAGCCATAGCATTGTTGGCGTGAGGATGCTGAGATGGAGCAGGAGGTCGTCAATAGGGGTGATGGAGCAGGAGGTCGTCAATAGGAGTGATAGCGCAAGCATCAAGGATGACGACGAGATGGCTAACAATCTTCTAGCCACCGCATTTGAGCATGAAAACCCAGCTAAAGGTCGCAAATAGCGGTGATCGATCCCCATGCATGCCACCAACGACGATCTCGTCTTTACTCATGACATCTTCTAGCCATCAACCTCACCAATACGCTTTGAGTCGATTTGAATGGAATCAAAACCTGATGTTAACCAAAATAACATTTGATAATACCAATTAGATAATCTGTTTTGGATCACAAACCTACACTTCATTCATTTTACTCGCTCGTTTCGTCATGGTATTTGTATTTATTAGCCATCAACCTTTTGCTTTTTATGTAAAACTATGTACCTCAACTATAAACTATGTGTAAATGCATTTTAGATATCTCAGAAATGAATGTCCTCACCTTTGAACCATTGAATGATAAGATAAATGTTCAAGAATCCGGTGATACCCCAAGCAAGAAAGCCGGCAATATTCATCCATTTCGTATTTGAAAAGTCGATGATAGCTATGTGGTTGTTGTCGTTGTTGACAAGACTGGTGTGTTCGTCCACAGCATGTCTTAAAACGGTGTGTTTTGATGTCACCATGTGGCTCTCGTCTTCTCTCACAGGCACAGACATGATTTTCTTGTTTGACGTGAAATAGAGCAATGGAGCGGTGACCAAGGGCAACAAGAGGGAGAGAACCACTTGAGACATGTTCAAGATGGAGGCAATTCCCTCTCTGCCGGAAAACATGGCCATTGTGAGACAAGGAAGGATTGAGATTGTTCTGGTGATCAATCTTCTCACAAGAGGACTGAGGGTCCAATTGATCGAGCCTTCTGCAATCATCATCCCTGACATTGTGCAGATGATTCCTGCCGCGATCGAGGAGAAGAACATCGCAAGGGCGAAGATGAGACCTGCCTGCTGGGAGACGTATTTGCAGAGGAGTTCGTAGATGGTGATAAGGTCAGCGTCATCGGCACCCTCCTTTCCAAATAGCGCTGCAGCTGACACAATCAAGATCGAGGAATTGATGAAGATTGCGATGATACAGAGAGAGAGGATCATCTCCACATATGAGCAATTTAGACAGTATTTGATTGCCGAGAAGGAGGGTCTGTATGGGGTTTGAGGGCCGGAATCGGGCAAGTTAAGGTTGTCAAACTCCTTCAATCGTGGCTTGACGATATTTGACCCCAAGTAGAGGGAGTGAGGCATCACGGTGGCGCCGATGATACCCAAAGCCAAGTAGATGGCGTTTTTGTCCGTGAACAACTGTTTTGATGGCCAAAAGCCCTCAATCACCTCCCCATAGGATTGGATGTCCACCCGCTCCAGAAGCAAGACAAAGCATCCGAAAGTCAGCAAGACCAGTGAAGACACAAAGACCTCAAACTTGCGGATGTGTTTCATCGACCCATCGGGATTGTAGGCAAAGATGATCACCAGCACATCGAAGATCGTGAGAATCACCCCAACTCTCAACGGAATCTTGAATAGAATGTTGAACGCAATCGCACCTCCGATAACTTCGGCCATATCGGTGAAGATAACCGCAAGCTCTGCCATCACGTAGATCAAGATGTTCAGCCAGGGTGGCAAATGGGCCTTACAATTCTCGGCCAAATCCAGGCCCGTCACCGTGCCAAGCTTAATGCAAAGACACTGAAGAATCACTGCAAAGACGTTAGACATCAGGATGATGAACATGTGGATGTAATGGTACTGTGCGCCGGCCGCAGTCGATGTTGAGTAGTTACCCGGGTCAATGTAAGCACATGACACAAGGAGACCCGGTCCAATGAACCGTAGGAACTTCTTCAACTCTGATAACTTCATTTTAGAGGAAGAAGAGGTGATTGATAGGAGGAATCAACGCGATAGATATTTTTCACCTGAAAAGAGGCCTTTAGAGGTGATAAATGACGATATGCCGGTTGGAACAGCGGGTTTCACAGCGCATGGTTGCCACCGCTGGAATTAGCGCCCCCAACTCTGTGGTCAAGGAGCTTTTGGAGAACTCAATCGATGCGTGTGACCCTTCAGGATTGAATAATGTTTATGTGGAGCTTGATGATACGACCGGAGGTTTAAACCACGTTCTGGTGCGAGATACGGGATTGGGGGTGGCCTGTGAGGACCGCAAGCTTATGTGTCTCAACCACACCACGTCGAAGATTGAAAATTGGGAGGATTTGGAGTCGAATCTCACCAGCTGTGGATTTAGAGGTGAAGCGCTTTATCTCATCTGCCAGCTTGCTAACTCGGTCGAAATCACCACAAAGCAATTGCATGAAGGTATTGGGGAGTCCTGGAACGTTGCCAGCAACGGACTGATTGCCGGGCCTCTGAGAAGGGTGTCTACACCAACAGGTACAACGGTGAAGATTAAGGGCTTGTTTGAGTCGACCCCGGTCAGACATGAGTTTCTGGCCAAGGAAAAGAAGCGCACGATTGACCAGGTGAAGCAACTGATCTTCCAATACGCACTCATCCATCCGAAGATCCGATTCCACTTGAAATTGGTAAAAATGCTGCCCAACGGCAAGATGGTGACTAGTGACAACGTGACGTACACAAATCCCGGCACAGGGTCCCAATTCATGCGATACCAGCTGGGGATTCGAAATCCGCACGCTTTGTTCACCCTTGAAGACAAGTTTTCCGTCAACGGTCTCTACGACGTGAAAGTGAGCGCCATCCTGCCTAAAGGCACGGCATCGGAGGCATTGACAGCCAAGAGACAGATACGGGTTGTGAATGTTAACGACCGACCGTTGGATGTGAAGCTGGCCTTCGCAAAGGCCGTTTCCAGGCAAATCAACGCTGCTTTCACCGAAAACATGCTTCTCCAGCCTGCGATCTGGTACATTCATCTCACTATTCCGAACGCGTTTGTCGACGTCAACATAGAGCCGGAGAAATCCGACGTGCTTGTCAGCTGCGAGCACGTTCTATTAGATGCACTTAAACGGAGTCTGTTTTCAAAGGTATACGAGGTTCATAAAGATCAGCTCAATATCGTTGACAACCGGATTGATATTGAGAATTTTGAGGAGGATGTAGCTGAGGACGTTGCCATTGTGGCCACGCTGAACTCGGTGGTAGATCGAGTCCAGCAGAGCGCTCGTGATGCGGCCTGCTCAGGAAACGAGCTACCTGATGAAGACGACGAGTGGAGGTGGACGGAGGGTGGTGGTGGGGAGAATGACGATACTTGTGGCGATATTGATGCCGGTGGTGGTAGCAATGCTGGTAGTGGCAACAATGCTGGTGATGGCAACAATGCTGGTGATGGCAACAATGCTGGTGATGGCAACAATGCTGGTGATGGCAACAATGCTGGTGATGGCAACAATGCTGGTGATGGCAACAATGCTGGTGATGGCAACAATGCCGGTGATGGCAATAATTCCAACGATGGCAACAATTCCAGTGATGTCAAAAATTCCAGTGATGATATCCAGACTACTGGTCCTCTATTCCTTGCAGAGGAGCAATCCTCGGAAGATGATTTTGAGGACGATGATTTGCGAGGCAGAATGGTGGAAATCTCGCTAGAAATCGATGGCGCAGAGCCTGATCTTGTTGACGATGGAGATTTATTGGCGGTAACAGCATCCGCCATTGGAAACTCATCATTCGTGCCAGAAACACCAATTGAAATGGACAGACACAGAGTTGCAGATGCTGAGCAAAACCCTGAGCAAAAACCCGCTCAGCAAACATCGCCTGAGGCAGCGGCCAAGCTTGAACCTGGTGACTGCGAGACGTACGATAAGAATTGTTCTCGCCCGCTGAAACACCCGATCGAAGAAAGCTCTCTACACTCTTTACACAACATAGATCTGTCTCCGAAAAAAAGAAAGGTCCAATCTCAGCTGCCGCTCAAACCCCTAAGAATATCAGACATGGCTCAGTATATTCAAAACCAGTCAACAAGCTGCAAATTTAATACCATCTCCGATGACATCTCGGGAATCGTCCAATTCGAGGAAACTTGGCTCAATAGAGAGGGTTTCCCTTCAATGACTTTGCTAGAGGGTCTAAAAAGCTTGTACAAGAAGGCGGGTTATACCCGAATTGCTAAGGATAAAATAGCCACTAATAAACATGGGATTGTGAAATATATATGACTTGACACATCGCATTTGTAAGATCATAATTAGGAAGTAACGTGGACGTGATGGCTGCATTTAATCGCTCTCCTCAATGGCAACTCAACTATAAACCATGCAGCCTTTATGGGGTATGGGACTCGCAGGACTCATGCTTACACACGCTTAAAAACTCCGCCTTCTTGTTCCACTGTTTCATGGTCATTTTTGACCGGAAAAATTATTTGACAGCCGAATCAACTTCCAAGCCATTCGCTCACCACACCACTGGCATATCCTCTAGGAAAGACTCTGAGAAAGCCTTCCGGAGACGGAAAATCTTCGTTTCTTTTTTTTTCATCTCATCGGATCATGAGCACGCTTCGGATTTTTTTCTTTCATTCTCAATCTGGTAAGATTTCTGTAACGGTGACCCTTTGGCAACCTGAGCTCTTCTTAGAAAGCCACTAAAAATTGCCATGTTTACCCTCAAAGGCCTCTATAAGCAGGCAGAAACAACCAGCATAGAAAATGGTGACAGTGTGATGAGTACTGAGGTATCAAAGAAGAATGAACTTCAAATAAACTCAAGAGATGCAGACATCACGCTGAATTTCCTGGAAAAGTATAGCTCAGAGACTCGTGAAATTACTGCCGAAGAGGATAAGAAGCTTTCAAGGAAAGTTATTTGGATCATTCTTTTCATCACCACTTTTACAGAGTTCATCCTCTTTTCGGATAAAATAGCACTATCCTATGCCACGGTCACGGATCTCTTTGCAGACGTGGGATTGGATCAGAACAAATATAACAATTCTTCAACACTATTCTACGTGGGGTATTTGATTGGTCAAATCAATTTGGTCTTGGTGCAGAAGTTCTCAATCAGACTTTGCATCACTGTAATCACGTTTTCTTGGTCCCTCATCATCTTGCTCACATGTGCGGTTTCCAACTATAAGGGTATCTATGCTACTAGATTCTTTCTTGGCTTTGTGGAATCTGTGGCAATGTCGATTCTTAACACCACCATGGGACAGTTCCTCACTCAAGAAGAGAGGGCAGCAACTGCTCCTATTTTTGCAACCGCGTGTTTGGGGGTCACAATCCCAGTGGGGTTTATTGCCTACGGTATCATGCATGCTCAATCCAGCGTTCCCATCTGGAAGCTTCTGTTCATCATTATTGGGGGGATCAGCTTTCTCTGGTGTCTGGTTGTGGCCTGGATTTATCCCTCCAATCCAACCGACGCCAAATTCCTCAACCAAAATGAAAAGGTGTGGGTGATCAGAAGGGTCCAAAGATCCACAACATCTTCGATTGAACAGAAGGTGATCAAAAGATATCAAATTTATGAGGCACTAACGGACCCAATCTCGTGGCTATTTTTTGGCTTCTTTCTCTGTCAAATGCTTGCAAACAACCTCGCTTACCAGCAGAACTTGCTATACACCGGTATGGGCGGGATGAGTGATTTGAACTCAACGTTGGTTTCTGTTGCCTCCGGTGGGTTTTCTGTCATTTGCAGTTGCATCACTAGTTTGTTCCTCTTTTACTATCAGAATTACACCGGTTGGGCTGTTATTTTTTGGTCATTGCCATCTTTTGCTGGTTCCATTGCTGCTGCAACATTACCATGGGACCATAAAATTGCTCTTATTGCCATGATTTCCATGTCTTCTTCATTGACCGGTATACCGTGGGTCTTGATGATCTCCTGGAATGCAGCCACGTGCTCGGGCTTTACTAAACTCTTGACTAGAAATGGACTCATCATGTTTGGTTATGCAATTGGGAATTTGATTTCCCCACAGTTGTGGCAAGAAAGGGATTCCCCCAGGTTTTACCCTGCTTGGATTGTTCAAATTGTCCTCTCCTTCTTCTTGGCGCCTGTCTTTGCCTTTGTTATTTGGTTTATTTTGAATAAGAGGAATCAGCAAAGATTGGCTACGATGGATTCCGATTCTGATAAGTGTTTCGTCATTCAAGATGATGGTGAAAAGGTTGAGGTGACCTTAGGTGCACTTGATTTGACTGATTTAGAGAACGAGAAGTTCATTTATCCCCTCTGATGAACCTGTATGACCTTTGCTTGACCTTTTTTTCGTTATATTTACTTAATTATTGTTTCTATATGTTGGGTACAAGTGAGGGCGTTGGGCGGCCACGTTCTGTGCGTTACCTGAATCCTGCTCAATTTGGCTCACATATGCAATGTTGCCTAACCATAGTGACACAAAACGGTTGCTGAGCAGATGTATGCTCATGAACTGCAATGATGTAATGCAGCACTAAATCTGATCATTTGTTGTTCGTCATATCAAATGCAACCAACCCCTTTCTCTCACCCGGTTTTCAACAAAGAAAAAATTACTCTATTAAATCAAAATATAGAAAAGATAAAAACATTATTGAACGCAGCATCATCAATGTTAAACCAATCCACTCAAATTGCTAACCTCTGTTCTCAAGTCATTGACAACCTTATTCTTGAGTCTGAAGTTGGTGTCGAAATCTTCAACCTCTTGCCATTCCTCAAAGAACTTTCTTTCAAAAAGTCTGCATTCTGGCAAACCAGCGGAATTCACTGGCCAAATCATTGTGATCACCAACAAAGAGGTGCATGCTGCGAGAAACCCGGTGAAGTAACTCAACGTGAAAGTCTTGGTGGCACCTTCAGGAACAACGTGTGTTCCCGTGGCCCCAACGAAACCCACAATATTAGGAACAATACCCAATAAATAAGCTGCAAGACATCTAAAGTTGAACCCCTTAGTGTAGTAGTAGACACTTGACTTGTCTGGCTTGTAGAGGTCTTCCAAAATGATGTACCCCTTTCTGATGATGTAGTAATCACAGAAAAGACAACCGGCAATTGAGGACAAGAAGACAGCATAGGCAGAAAGGTATGTTGTGAATCTCGAAGACGTGGTCAACAAATTCCATGGACAGATGGCATATCCGATCATGGCACAGATCAACCCACCTCTACGGATGTTAATAAACTTTGGAACAAGGGCAGAACTGTCCATTGCAAAGGAAAGTGTGTTTGCTGCAATGTTACTACCAAGCTGGGAGTATGCAAAGGCAGTGGAGATCAAAAACACACCGGCTCTTGAACCGCTTGAGAAGGATTCCAAAAACTTGGATAAAACATCCAATGGATTCCAGTATGCCTCACCGTACATCATTTTTGAGGCAGAGGACACCATGATACCAATCAAACATGTGCATGAGTAAGAAATGGGAAGAGTGAACATTTGGGTGTAGAATGAGGCCTGTGGTTTGTCTGCAAAACGACCAAAATCAGGTGCATTAATGATCAAAGTGGAAAGGTTGTCAAGACAGGACATGACTGCACTAACAAAAGCCCAACCCAAAGCTGAACCTTTAAGTTCGGATGGAGCTGTCATCATTTGTTCAACATTAGGAGCCTTAATCAATGCCCAACCCATAAAGATCAAACCGGCAGGAATGCAGACAAAAGACTTTGAGGTAAACAACCATCTTAACTTGTGTGGTGGGATCAAAATGAATGGGATTTGAGAGATCCAGAAGAGGAAGAAGCACAACATCTGGAACGAGGAGATGTTTGCTGAAAGAGGAAGTGTGTTGTGAATTCTGGTCTCCAAATCGTTACCAAAGATGGCACGAAGCATCAACTCAACACAGTTACCACCAATACTGGATTGGACACCACTCCACACTGCTGCCATCACAACACGGTTGAGAATTGGCCAAAAACTGAAGATTATACCAAATGAGGATCTGCAAGCAACAGGAAACGAGATGTGGTAGGCATTACCCACTCTGGCAAAAGTTGCAATCAGTGCACCACAGAAAAAGTACCCAATCCAGACGGCAATGTAACATTGCCACCAAGAAAGACCGTTCTGGACACCCGTACCGGCAATTTGCCAAGTGTTGACGTTGAAACACTCGGAAATACAGAAAAAGATATAGTTGTATTTAGTCCAAGTACGTCTTTCTGATTCCAATGGTCTCAAATCGTTGTTGTAATAGAACAACTCCTTTGTGGACAATCCGTGCGTACCATCCACAGAAATGTTATCAATCCATTTCCAAAATTTCTCCTTCAAAGTCTTTGGTTCCTTTAGGGAATCCACCAAAACCAACCCTTCCGAGGTCTCCTTTTCCGTGATAGGGGTGTGGTCTGAGACTGAGGATGCTGAGCTAGCAGCTATGTCCTCCTCTTTCTCCATTTGATCCTGGTTTCTCTTAAATTTGAACAATGCCATTGAAGTGAACGTTCCCTCACCTGCTCTCAGTTAAGAGGGAAGGGGAAGGAGAAAGAGGGGTGGATTTACCCGGTGAAAAATTGGAAATTTGTTCCTTTATAAAGGATCGGAAAAAAAAAAAAAAAAAGAAACTTTTGACATCAGCCGCTCGCGTGATATTGATATTAAATGCCATATGATTGGTTATTGATGGTACGAAGACGCTCAAAATCCCTTGAAAAGGCCTCGTGAGTAGCTCTACATCAAATATTGAAAGTGGTAAGCCCACAGCTGGTTTTCAATTTGATTATTGAAGCGCATACAATTTATGGCCTCCACGTTTCTTTTTTTAAGCCGCTTGGTGATATTGCCGTACCAATATACGGCACCAAGTGAAAATCGGGCTACCGGAAAACAATAACAACGGCATTTCAAGTGCCTTCCTCAAGAGTGATAACATCGTCTGCGGCTGATGAGAATTGGCAATTTAAATTGGGCCGGATAAACTCCTGTGCCCACTACTATTGTTCGGATTAACCTCGTCTTGGCATTTTCGAAATCTCAACCGTTGGTGAAGTTGAAGAGTCTAATTGGGTCTCTGAAAGCGGTACTTTTGGGGGGTGGAGTGGGCAGGGTTGGAAGGAGGTTTTTCTATTAATAATGAGTGTCCTACTATTTGAGAGTTTTTCCCCACAAAGTAGTAATGCTGAGCAAGAAACTATGACGCGTGCCATGTTGTGCCTATAGATATTCCGAAATGTTGTCCTGCAAAAAATGATATCAACGTTCAACTTTAGTTAGGAATATCGTTATTGTAGCTAAGGTCCATATAGTTATTATTTAGCTGTGATTACGGTGAAAATTTTACTATTTTAATTGTTTTTGTTCATTTCGTTTTTAAAATTGAAAATGATGGATTTGGATAAAATAAGAATTCTGGAAACCACATTTATCTGATTTTACGAGTCATTTGCTTGTTTTCAATATGTGTCGAAAGGTGAATTCTAGCATTACTAAGATTAAATCGCAATTAAACCAGAAAGGGTGACTTCTGTTATTACTAAAAATACACCAACTAGTAATCAATATTTTACTATAAAAGGAGGTAAATCCCTCTTATAGGTTACTTAACTTTATATATTAATTAACGAATTTGGATAGGATTTCACAATATGTATGATAATTCAGAAGGAAAAAGAAGTTATTGATGTTTAGAAGAAAATGTCAATTCATGCCATTGGCTTTGATTTATGCTTTAAATATGTAAACCAGAAAGAACCACTTTTTGTTTGCAACTCTTCTTTCGTCACTACTGCCCTCTATTCTCTTGGTTGTAATAAGCCGTAATAATATTGCTCACAGTCAGGAATATCGCTATTCTTGACTGTAACCATGAGTGATCATTTTGACAATACCTATCTGGAATCATTTAACGCATTATAATTGGATTACCCTCCCTTCCGCTTCTCTAATATTTCAATTAACTAAATGATACATATAAACATCTTTTCATTAAATAACCATCCTTGGATTCTTAGCCAAACAATACTTATCTTGAATCTCAACTGCCTCATAAGTACCCTCCAAATTGGCCCAAATACGATACTCGCTGGTTTGGATATTATCCACGGTCTCTGTTTCCACCACCTTGGATTCGTCATCCAATTCGGTTCTAACATACTTCAACCTGAATGGAGGCTCCCCAAATAATCTGAAAATGATCTGCACCTGCTCGCCCTCATAGATATCCTCCTCAATGGAATCCCCTTGGATTATTTCCACAGAAGGTAATTCATGCACTTGAGCCTGAAGATCTTTTCTAAAGAAATCCTCGAAGTTGACCTCACATCCCCCATCATTGGACGACGAGTCTGAAAGTGATAATATGTTCAAAACACCAGGGCCAGGCGCACGACGTTTGAACAGACCGTTATTGACCTCCACTTGCTTTTGAATTTCGTCGTTAAATCCATAGTTGAGGGTAAAAGGAGCAACACCTGTCAAGGAGTAACTAATATGATCACCCACGCAATAATAATGCTCCTCGCCAACCAACCTCGATTCATCCATCAAGTGCTTAATCTTTGGTAAATCGTTCACTTGAATGGTGATAGAATCCCTTTTTTCCAAATTCAAGTCTGTGGATTTACATCCCAAGTGGTCAACCACCTCTAAAATACTTATAATATGTTTACCCACATCCAAAGAGTCATAAATGCTGTTCACGCTGATGACATTAGTTTCCGCCTCAAATTGCAATGTTTCATGCACGCCCGTCAAGACATGTAGGACATCCAAAGTCAGCGTCATTGGCAACTCCCCTCCAATGATTCCCACCATTATCGGGTCTAAATCTTTTGTGTGGTCACTAACAACCACACAGGTTTGATATTCTGTCTTCTCATTCAGGAATTGTGCACCCGGAAGAGTCTTTACCGTATGGTCGATAACCAATGGTTGAAATTTGTAGAGTGATTGTCTTTCCAAATGCTTAAGGACTTCTATAGTGTAGAGGGAGTCATAGATGCCATTGATAATGTACTGGTATGATCCGATACCGCTGGTATCCATAGGCAAGATGTAAATGTCGGTATCAAATTGGTCCTGATATGAGATGACATCTCCATCAGGCGTTTTGACATCATACTCGATGATGAACGGTCCCAAACCATGCGCCTTCAATTTTACCGCAGAAGGATCATTTAGACACACAAATGGTTGTTCAAAAACAGAAGATGTACTTTCAAAAAACTCCAAGGATGGCTTTGGTAGATAATCAATTGATATGCTTGAGGGTTCCTCAATGGAACCCGGACACCCCTCTTGGTTAAAAGAGACCAACCTATAGACACCCTTTGAATATAGTCTGAGCATATTCTTGACGTTCTCAACCGTGTTTTCAACCACTTGTCCTTCACTATCATGCAAATAAACCAAATCCAACGGAGAATTGGACAAAGTTTCCAATGGAACATCAATGAAATTCCCCTCCACAATTGAAAGACGACTTTCCCCCGAAAATCTCATATGAGGGACATATGTCCTCACATCAACGTGGACCTGTTGGCCATTGAATTCTACATCACAAGTACTGGAGTCCTGAACGTTCTTCAAAATGATTGTATATTTACCGCCCAATGTCAACCCACTGGTGACAATTTCCAGCTCATTAGACATTAAACCACTTGATTCCACGGTATCAATTGATCCGTCTGGCGAGATGATATCATAAACAACATTAAAGGGCTGCTTTCCCTCCAAATCCAAGACAACTCGAATCTCCTCTCCGTTACACAATTGGAGATGATTATGTCTAAAGGATGCCCTTGGCCTTTGTTGAAAGTATGTGACATACCTGTATTCATTGTCGTTAAATCTCACCTGGTTTTTGTAGAATTTATCACTGAGAGTGAGGAACTCAATCGAGTAGGACCCTTCTGAAGTTGGATTAAACTCGTATTGTAAGGTGTTCTTGGTAGATCTCAAACTTGCCCTACTCTCGATCTTGAGGACTCTCTCGGGGTTATTGGGATCCAATTTTGAAATCTGGTACCCAATTTCAAAAGGACCATTACCCACCAACTCAAAGTTAAATTTAAATCCGGTTGTGCCAACACACTTATCCGTGATTGAATCCATTCCTACAGTCATTTTTGGCAATTTTGCCTGGATGACGCTGACATGAGAACCCAAGGATTTGGCCTTGCAAGCAGCACTTTCACCGCTTTCAATTGAATAGATACCGGGCTTTTCGATCTCCAACTTAGTAGAAGATGATATTTCCTTTATGAATGTGTGGATAGCGTTGAATTCATCGTTTTCAAACGGTGTGTATTTGATTTCCACCTTGTATGGACCTTGATCAACACCCCCGTTGTTCAACTGCAAATCAATGTATTTTTTTCTCCCCAAGAGTATTGGGACGCGGGGTTGTGGGTCCACAAAGGAGAAGGAGGGCAAAGGATTGATCTTGAATTCTTGGTAGATTTCCCCATTTGATTGTTCTGGGGTGTACTCAATCACATTACCGAACCCGTCCATCACCTTCAAGATGGTATAGACGTACTTACCGCTTTCAGAAATCTTCCTTTTCAATGGGAATTTGATTGATTTTGATTGAGACCATGAGATATCTTCCATATCGCCCACTGAGAGTCTTCTTTTAGAGTTCATCAATGGAGAGTGAAAATCGTCTGGAACGATCAATTGGGGATTCGGATAACTCACCCTGCCATTAATTTCTTCTCCATAGAATAGGGTGAAGGGGGGGACACCTAAGAGGGAGATTTCAAGTGGATCGATTGAATCACCCAAACATTTCCCATTTGATTTTGGCAGAGGCTCAGTGAACGCGGCGTCGGGGCAGACAGGAATCACTGTTGTGGATTTGGATGATCTGATGACTTTTCCCTTCTCATCAATTGCTGTTTTGACGGCGTAATGGCCCGGCAGGTTTAAAGGTAGCTCATAGATGGAAACATGGCTATCGAGCAAAACCGAGGAGTCCAACGTGGAGTACCTGTTCAAGTCTTTCACCTGAAACTTGTGAAGGTCTTTCCTGGTATAGTTGAGAACCCGCTCGAAGTTATTCACATCTTGGTGACTTATTTGTAAGAAATCAATGTCATTCAACGATTCCAATCTTATTGGTAAATTTATATTGTTGTTGTAAACCGGTTTAAGACAGTAATTGGCGCTGTATGGGTTGAGTTTGATCGATGAATCCGGTGCACTTCTTAAGGTTTTCTTACCTCTGAAGTGACTGGATTGATCGAGGATTTCATCGCTTGACTCCACGTAGGTTTCCATGATCGCCAATTCCTTGTTGGGCAAAATGCTATGCCATATGGAAACACCCAGGGAAGACACCGAAAACGACAAATCCAGCGTTAGGATCACAGTTAGTGTATTTATTATTGACACCACTATTAAGCTAAAGCCCATTGTCAGCGGCAATTGGGGCAAGTTCAAGAAGGGAACAAGTAAGAAAACCCCACTATCCAAGCAGATGTATTTTCCAATGAAGAGCAAATGCGGTGAGATTATCGCATCTTCTAGAGGTGCCGTTGAAGTGTTTAAAACGATCAAATCGTATATTTTCCAGGCCTGAATGAGGACAAAAAACCCCACAACAGTTTGCCGTTGCACCTCAGTGTCCAAGACGCTCTCCGGAACAAGAGGCGCCCTCTTTTGGGACCGTTTTGTGGACATTTCAGCAGCACTTCACAAGCAGTAGCGTTTGACAGAGAAAGGAAAAAAAAATTAGAGGTGGGAACATCATTTATCGTACTTTTTAGCCTCCAATATTGGATTAACGACGGTGAAAGTAATTTCATTGAATTTCTTGAAAATAGAGGATTCGAATGATATAAAAAATGGGCAAAAGCCATTTCCTGAGCATCTTGATCTTCCCATTGAATCAAAGATTTCGAGAATTTTCCAATTTGACTTCACTTCTTCTTCCTAATGGCGGTCACAAATCCTAACAATTGGCATTGGGTTGACAAGAATTGTCTTGATTGGGCAAAAGGCTACTTTGAACACAAATTGGTGGGCCTGAAGGCGGAAAATGATGGCACAAAAGTGACAGTTAGTGAGGTGAAGAAGTTGGATGGAGACTGTGAAGTTTGCCAAAGAAAGGGTAAGGTGATTTCCTTGTATGATATGTCATTATCGATGGAATACACCTCCTCCTCGGGTCATAAGGGTGCGATCACGATTCCGGAAATCATGTACGATACGGAAATTGATGAGTATCAGTTTGATTTGGACGACAGGGTTGATGAACCAAGCAGGGTTGCGATTAGATTGAAGTTGGTGCCTAAAATAAGGACGATTTTGGCGGATTTTGGACCCACGTTGATCAATGTGCATGGTTCGGATATTCAAGTGGATCAGAGCGAGGTGATGTCCACGTTCACGAAAGGAAACCAAGAATTGACCCAACATATGAAGCCGGTGGTGAAGGAAAGAACTACTTTTAATAAGACTTCTATCCAGGAGGAGAAGAGGGTTTTACCGAAATTTGCTCAGGGATACAACATCACCCAGTTGCACTTTTCGACCGAATTCAACACTTCGGCAGAACAGCTATATTTGACGTTGTTGGATCCTGACAGGGTTTCTCTTTGGACGAGGGCCTCTCCCGGCGGAATTGAGCCCAAGGAAGGTGCGGAGTTCAGACTGTTTGGTGGGGGTGTTGAAGGTAAGATCATCAAATTGGAGGTGAACAAGGTGATTGAGATGTATTGGAGATTGACCACTTGGAAGGCGGGTCATTACGTCAAAGTTACCTTTAGATTTGACCAGGGGGTTAGTGAGACGAGAATGGATGTTGATATGGACGGGGTTCCGATTGGAGAAGAGGAGGTTGTCTCTGCAAACTTTGAGGAGAAGTATATCAGGGCGATTAAGGTGACGTTTGGGTTTGGGGTGGTATTATAGGCTAATCTTACCGTTGGCCGTAGGGTTAGACGGTGGTCAGAAGTGTTAGTAGTTGGCTTAATGTATAGGAGGTTTAGCTTAGGTGGTGTATATAGAGATGAATCATATGTTTCTTGATTAGACGCACTATCAAGCCACGAGTCATCACTGTAGGCCAGACCAAAAACGAACCATCAGAGTCTCAGGTGCGAGGTGTTCGGCCAGGCTTGCACCTCTAAACTGTGCCAGGAAATTCCCATGAGATGGCGTGTACACGAATAAACGACTTGTTTATTTAGCGGCGAATTATCTAATCAGCTGGACCTAACAAGGTTACTGCAGGGGCGATACGTGATGTGAGTTGTCTTATATCATGTTCATCCTCGTACACATCTTTCACTACTCAAACAAAAACGAATCCATGTATTGAGATTTAGATAAATCAATTCAATACTGTAGAACAACCGCCAATTGAATCAAATGCTGGTAGAACACCAAGATTTCTCATTAAGAAGATCATAAATCTTTAAGTAATCAACTACCCATGGTTTAATTTGGAGACAAGATGGCGGATTCGTTTGTATGGTTTGTTCAAGATGCTCATCTTCACCTTACGAGAAGAAGAGTTGGTTGTGCGTGCACGGATCATCAACATGACACGATCACAGTGGAATAGGGGACACATAGACACTATCCACTTTGTTATAAAGTTTTATTTACTCTTACGTTGACCATAAGATGGTGAAATGAGTTATGACGAGTTGAGAATATATCTACAACGCCTGTTGAATTAAACTTTCACAACAATAACTGAATGGTTATGTATAAAAGGCCAAGTATTGACTTGAAGTCGGATTATCCCTTCTTGTTTGAAGAACTAACTGTTGCTTTGAAGTCGAATCAAGTACTCATATATTACTGTCAGTTAAAAACGTCGCTTGCTACCCAATTAGAATCATCTGTTCTAGGTTGTCATTGGTCTACACGAAACAACTGTTGCTTTGAAGTCGAATCAAGTACTCATATATTACTGTCAGTTAAAAACGTCGCTTGCTACCCAATTAGAATCATCTGTTCTAGGTTGTCATTGGTCTACACTTTCAATAAACCCCACCATGTTCACTTGTTTGTTTGAAACGTCGTGGTGGTTTCATATGCGGTATGCTCCTTCATTTGCTCATTTTTTTTTGATTTAGATGATATGTGAATACATCCCTGAACTAGGTTTACTTACGATAGATTCACTCACTTGCCCACTCACAAAAGAATAAAGTTGGATTATTGGATTGTTAGATTGGTGGCGTGTTGGGTTGTTGAATTGTTAGAGTGGTGGTCACACCCACAAAATCACTCCTTTGGTTTACTCGTTTGTTCGCTTGCCGATCTCTTGATATACATATGCCATTAGTATTGGTATACACACATTACAAAACGCACACACTCACTCGCTCATCGCTCTCTCACACTCACTTCACTCGTTTCTCCCCTCACTTCGCGTACTTACGCCAACGAAGCCAAAGTCTGCTTAATAGCAGCTGGGTTAGCTCCAATAACCTTACCAACCAATTCCCCAGACTTGAAGAAAAGCAAAGTTGGCATAGAAGTCACGGATTGAGATGCTGCAACCGATGGCAACTCGTCCACATCAACCTTGTAGAAGGATGCTGAGGAGTATTCTTGAGAAAACTTTTCCAGCATTGGGGCAATCATCTTACATGGACCACACCAAGTTGCGAAGAAGTCCACAACCACAAGGTTGTCCTTGGCAATCACTTGCTTGAATTCTGCTTCTGATTGAATAACTTGCACCATTGTTGTTTCTTTACTGATTTCTTGACTTTCTTGTTTTACCGAGGTAGATTTTGCAAACCTTGTTAGTAAGACAACAATTAGAACCAAAAGAAGGAAGTTCATCTTGGTTTATAAATTGGTGGCGATTTTTCTCGACACCGTTCCAGAAGAAAATATTAATAATCGACGCCATTGCCACGCCACACTTGATTAGAAATCCACTTAATAATAATCACTCACCATATCATTCTTGGTGTCATTGGATTACAAATCATCACTTTCCCCTACCTCAACCCACCACCAAGGTCACACCAGGTCATCTCAGGTTGCCTCCCACTATCCACCTACAGGGTGGTAATTTCATCACGTAAAAGTTCGCGGTTTATGGGGCTTCCCGTGAGGCTCCTTCCTCATCAATTGATAACAATAGAAAGAAATTATTAAGTGGATTACAATCAAAGAAGAATTGAAGCTCAATAACCAATCATTAAGACGTTGAATAAGAACTCAAGCAACTCACAACCACGGTTTCTAACTTCACCAAACCCACTTCAATACATCGTTATTTATGGAAAGAATGATGAGTCTTAAAATTTTTTCGTGAGAGAGAAAAGACGGGATATTTGCCCTTGTCCTTCTCTTCCTCTTCTTCTTCTTGACCGAATTGGACTGATGTCATTATTGATGAACATCTTCTGTTGTTTTAATATGGAAGACTCGGTTCAACAGCCCAAGAGGCAGAGCCTCTCACCCGTTCAGACAAACCTGCAAAAGGCATTATCGAACCCACAGGTGCAGCAAATTCAACAGCAAAGAGCAGTGAAGAGAGATGGAGGTTTAAAGCCAACACCAACGGGGGTGAATCATTCCGGAGGTTCAAGAGAACCTTCCAGGACGAGGCATTACAAGGACGACATTTCAAGGGCAAAACAGGACGTGGAAATGGTGGAGGACGAACCCGACGTGGACACAAACGACACGAAAATGGAGGATGATGAGGTGTCAATTCAAACAGATACAACAGATACATTAGATTTATCCAAGATTTTACCCGACCAAGCAAGGGCGGAGTCGGGATGGTTATTAAACCCTCAACCCCAGTCGTTGAAGGGAAGAAAATGTCTAGTTTTGGACTTGGACGAGACTTTGGTTCATTCCTCTTTCAAATACGTTAGACATTGCGATTTTGTGATCCCTGTTGACATTGAAAACCAGATCCACAACGTCTACGTGATAAAAAGACCCGGAGTGGACGAGTTCCTAAAAAGATGCGGTGAACTCTTCGAAGTGGTTGTTTTCACCGCCTCAGTTTCTAGATACGGAGACCCTCTATTGGACATTTTGGACCCAAATAAAACAATCCATCATCGTCTTTTCAGAGACTCCTGTTACAACTACGATGGAAATTACATTAAGAATTTATCCCAAATGGGCAGACCACTGGGTGATTTGATTATCATTGACAACTCCCCGGCTTCTTACATCTTCCATCCACAGCACGCCGTCCCTGTATCCTCCTGGTTCAGCGACACCCACGATTGTGAATTGCTGGATCTGCTCCCATTTTTGGAAGATCTGGCCTCAAAAACCGTCGATGACGTCAGCTTGGTGCTAGACGTCAACATATAGGCTGGTACTATGTGAACTTTGTAATCTAGGATATATATTCTTAACAAAACTTGGTTATTGACCCGATCCTTCTTTGACAGCCACCTTTTTTTTTTTTCGCCCAGATTGGCCTCGATGCCGCCACCCATTTCTTCACGATTTAATGAGCGCAAACGACGATTGGAAGGCTCAATTGGACCTGCCTAAGCGGGATTTGAGACCACAGACAGAGGATGTTAGGGGCACCACAGAGGTGTCCTCGTTTGAGTCTTTTGGCTTGAAAAGAGAGCTTCTCATGGGCATTTTCGAAGCGGGTTTTGAAAGACCCTCACCAGTGCAAAACGAATCTATCCCCGTTGGTATCACCGGTAGGGACATATTGGCAAGAGCAAAGAATGGTACGGGTAAAACAGCGGCTTTCGTGATCCCCACCCTACAAAGAATTAAACCAAAGTTGAACAAGATTCAAGCTCTTATTTTGGTCCCAACAAGAGAATTGGCATTACAAACATCACAGGTGGTCAAGATGCTTTCAAAGCATATGGGCATCCAAACAATGGTTACAACCGGTGGTACTTCACTTCGTGATGATATCATGAGATTACATGACCCAGTCCACGTCTTAGTTGGTACTCCCGGTAGAGTCTTGGATTTGGCCTCAAGAAAGTTGGCCAACTTTGATGAGTGTCAAACTTTTGTGATGGATGAAGCAGATAAGATGTTATCGAAAGAATTTGTTATCTTAATCGATCAAATCTTAACATTCTTCCCTAAGAGCTCCTCAGGAAACAAGTACCAATCGATGTTATTCTCAGCTACATATCCAAATGAGGTGAGACATTTCATCCAGAGACATCTAAAGAATCCATATGAAATCAATTTGATGGATGAATTAACATTGAAGGGTATAACCCAGTATTATGCTTTTGTTGAGGAGAAACAAAAACTCCATTGCTTGAACACATTATTTTCAAAATTGCAGATCAATCAGGCCATTATTTTCTGTAATTCCACCAACAGAGTGGAATTATTAGCGAAAAAGATCACGGAATTGGATTATTCTTGTTATTATTCCCATGCCAAGATGAAACAGGCGGACAGAAACAAGGTTTTCCATGAATTTAGACAAGGTAGTGTGAGAAACTTGGTGTGTTCGGATTTATTGACGAGAGGTATTGATATCCAGGCAGTTAACGTTGTCATCAACTTTGATTTCCCAAAGACTGCGGAAACTTATTTGCATAGGATTGGTAGATCCGGTAGATTCGGTCACTACGGTATTGCCATCAACTTGATCAATTGGGATGATCGTCATAACTTATTCAAGATCGAGAGGGAATTGGGTACGGAAATTAAGCCAATTCCTGCCGTCATTGACGAGAGTTTATATGTTGTCCATGAACCTTCCGCAATCCCAAGACCTTTCAAGTTAGATAACAAGCACATTCAACAACAAGACCAACGGAAACAACAACAGAACGGTATTCCTTCACAATGAATGTGGAGGATATCTTGTACTAGACTGCATTGATTTTTTTTAAAGTTTGATTTCTTCATGTTTGCTTGGGTTATGTTTTAGGAAGTGTACTTTTATGACTTTGGGGTTAACTTGGTTTTTTTTTGGGTTCTTCTTTGCCTTGCAAGTTCAATTCTTTTTTTTTTTTTTGGGAAACCTCAATTTTTAGCACTATATAGAGTGAATGATTTTACTGGTGTTAAGAGCGGATGGAATGTGTTACTGCGGAGGTTGAGATATGAGTTTCGTTGCCAATATTACTCTGCTTGGTTATGGGGATTATCCTTATCGGTGATGGCTCATGTGATTTGACATCTTTAATTAGACAGTTGACTCAATGTTTCTATCACTGGCAATCCCATTGACTTGTGACTAAATTCTAGTCACATAAGTGCTTAGCTATATGGACCAGATAGAGGATATATCATTTTTGGTCGCATCGCGTAAATCATATCTATGGTATTCACTGAAATCGATTGATACTGCAAGCGGTTACATGAGAAAATAAAACCTTACTACCATCATGGGAGCTACCACTTATTTCTCCCACAAACACCAACTATCTCCAATCGTATCTTCTTTTTCACACTTAAATCAACTATAAAGCTTGTAAAGAGTTGTTATGATCAAGAATTCCTCCTTACAATCACTAAAGGAAATGTTAGAATCTATATCATTGATTAATTCAATTCAATTCTTCTTCTTACCCTTGTCCTTCTTTGTTGATTTCAAAATGACCAATCCAATGAAGCTCACTACAACAGTGACGCCCAAAATAAGCGCTAGAACCGGCAAAGCAATAGCAAGATATCTTGGTGGGAAAAGATTCTGCAAAAAGGCATCTTCTGCCAAAAATGGGGTAACAAATGTCCAAATTGTGTAGTAGGCGAAAATAAAGGTGGCAATCAATAACATCACCAACCCAACTGTTTGATCCTTAATGGCCTAAGAGAGAAACATGTTAGTATCAAACCTTAATCTTTTGCGTAATTGGAAGAGTCCATACCATTGTTGATATCAAATAAGAGGACAAATTGGGTAAAAAATGGTGTTTATTGCGACGTGGTCTAAATACCATGGAGCTTACGTAAGGTCACGTGATAAACTTACAATGGATAAAATAATGGTTCCCACATGCATGAAATCAGTGTGCAAACAGCAGGAAGTATAGATATGCGGAGCCAGCCGTTAATTTCAAATAAATGCGAACGTAGATTTGGATCTTTTGAAATCACTTTGATGATGACCCTCAGATTTTGAGTCTTCAAAGGCCCACTTTCATAAAACCCAAGGATTCAATTTAATTGAATTTTTTTCACTCCAAATAGTGCCCCACCATCTACATAATGAAGGTTTCTATCGAAGTAAAAATGGGAACCCACTGAGCGTGAATTACGTAAGCACCACATTGATACTCCAATCAAATCCCCTATTTGATGCCATTGAGGTTCAGAAAAAAGTGTTTTGAATCACCCCAATTCTATTAATACCCCGAAAGTTATTTGATCTTTACTTCCGTTCCAGTTTTTGTTTTTCTTGTCAAAGCCACTCAAAACTGGGATTTTTTATTACAAAAAAAGAGAAACCTGGTCAAGACACGATTCTCACCTTTTTCCGCTAAACAACACTTTACTCCGACCTCCCACTTTACCATTACCCACCTTTTTTTAATCAATTCCGAGAACGGAATATATTTTTTTTTCGCTTCCCCTCCTTCTTTTATATAAGCCGTCACTCTTTCTTCTTGTTTCAATCAAAAAATGTTCAGATCAACCATCAGAACCGCCACTAAGGCCACCGGCTCAATTCAATCCGTCAGAACCAAGGTCACCTTGCCAGACTTGAAGTGGGATTTTGGTGATTTGGAACCATACATCTCGGGTCAAATTAACGAATTGCACTACACCAAGCACCACCAAACCTACGTGAACGGTTTGAACCAAGCAGTGGAAAAGCACGCGGAAGCCGAAGCCAAGGGTGATGTCAAGGCCCTGATTGAATTGCAACAGCACATCAAGTTCCACGGTGGTGGTTACACCAACCACAACCTTTTCTGGGAAAACTTGGCTCCAGCAAAAAACGGTGGTGGTGAATTACCAACCGAGTCCTCTGCCTTCTCCAAGGCCGTTTCTGAACAGTATGGTTCTTTCGACAACTTGATCAGCTTGACCAACTCAAAGTTGGCTGGTATCCAAGGTTCCGGTTGGGCTTTCGTTGTTAAGAACACGGAAAACGGTGCAATTGAAGTTGTCCAAAGATACAACCAAGACACTGTGACCGGTTCATTGAAGCCATTGTTGGCCATTGACGCTTGGGAGCATGCTTACTACTTGCAATACAAGAACGTCAAGGTCGATTACTTCAAGGCCATCTGGAACGTCATCAACTGGGCCGAAGCTTCCAAGAGATTCGACAACGCCTGAAGTTTTGCCTTTATTTATTGCCTTTTAACTTACATATTATAACCCACCCAAATATTATTTATCACCGAAATCATCCAAGGATACGGGGTTGAAATTAAAAGGTTGTCTCAAGCCTCCTCGTGGTATGCGTAAATTTATTCTCTTTTAACTTAGATACTATAACCCACCAATATATTATTTATCACCGAAAACATCCGAGAATAAGGAGTTCAAATCAAACTCTTGGGCCCACTCAGTAACAATCGTAGTTTGCTCCACCTTTGGTGGAGGTGGTGCAGAACCTGCACCATTTGGAATCTTAACCTCATCCTCACCACTTGTAGCCTTGGAAGACTTTGGCAAAGTCCAACCGTGGAATTTTCCGTCTCTCCAATCTCTCAAGACGATCGAAGCAGCAGAGTGCAAGTTTGGTATCCCATGCTTACCCAATCTACCCTGGGTTCTGGCAATATGGATCAAGACCTTATTAGAGAAGTCATCCAATGATGTGGAAGCCAATGCAGGCAAATTGTAAAACTTCTTGAATTCGTCAGCCATTTCGTTCGATTTTGACAACTTACCCAATAACACAGAAACGGCAAACATTGGGTCATCAATTTGCTTTTCAGGAATGGCGCTCAATAATGCCAACTTGGCCTCGTATTCTCTCTTATTCTTGATATTTTTCTTCAATTGATCAGGGAAGACAATACCTGGAGAATCTAAAATCTTCAACTTGTTGTCGACTTTGACCTCTCTCAAGGTACGTGTGACACCAGCCTGGTTACCGGTAGGACATGCCTTACCGGAACCACCGTGTTGGGAGGTTAATGCATTGATGATCGAGGATTTACCCACGTTTGGGTAACCAATGACACCAACTGTGATGGCTCTCTTCAAGTTCGATTTTTGCGCATAGGCCTTTAATGCCAAGAGAAGTTGGCCTGCGGTGGCGTTCTGTGTAAGCTTCTTATTGAAACTTTTTGAGTTGTTGGCACCGGAGGAGGCCTTGATTGGGATTGTTGGGAAAGAGGAACCCAAGAAATCAAGCCATTGCTTTGTCACTGCATCTGGAACCAAATCAACCTTGTTCAACAGGAGAATCAATCTTTTACCTTGACTTTGAAGAATTGCCTCTTCCACTCTCTTTGATCTGGTGGATTCCGGATCTCTAGCATCCAAAACATAAAGAACAACATCTGCCGCATCAACAACCGCCTTAAAAACTTTATCGAATTGTTTTCTTGATTTATCTAATTCGGTACGAGCCTCTTCTTCCTCATCATCATCAAATGGGATGTCCACCACTTGGACGTTACTGTCCTCTTCCATCGCATCATCATCAATTTCTTCCTCACCGTCATAATCTTTGGCTGCTCTTTGTGCACTGGCCAACAAAGCTGCCATATCACCTTGTTTATCTTCCAATTCCTCATCAACATCTAATTCCATACCCGTGTCTTGACCCAATTGAGCCATTCTAATTCTCTCTTCTTCTCTTGCTTGCTTCATCATTTCCTTGTGCTGTTCCTTATCTCTTTTTCTCTGTTCAATCTCTTCAATGATTTGGTCCTTGTAAGGGAAGGAAGATGGAATGCCTGGATCCTTTTCCTTTCTTGATTTCCATGTAACATCCTTTTTAGCTGTCTTACGGTCCTTCCTACGTTGAGCAGAAGCTTTCTTTTTAATACCTTCCCTTAAACGGGTCGTCATTCTTTTACTTGTTGGCTTCTTCACTCTCATTTTAACTAGAAATGCTGCTAATTCAAGTGCTATTCAAGGGTGAAATTTTTTTTTTAAGGTGAAGAGCTGAAATTTTTTTTTTAAGGCTGTGCTGATTAGCTAAGATTAGGTCAGCAAACAACCGGGTTACGTAATGAAGAACAATCCCATTTTCTTCTATAATGACCATTGTTTGATGCTCCTGCGTGCGTTAATTTATCGTTTTGCAGCAGTTTTTGTCCATGGCAATTTAAAAACTGTCAAATTGGTGAACTTGCCATTAATCACCCACTTTCTTCCACATTTGGTCTATTAAGTAAATATTTTTCTTCTAATGAGCAAATGAGCCCCCCACATTTGCTCGGATTTTACCGGCGTTATCCGGATCTGAGCCATGATAAAACCGAGTCCGGAACGTATAAAAGGCTTTATCTATCTCACCCCTTGTTAAGACCAAACGCTTCAAAAACAAGCTACAATTAATTAACAATGTCATTTGCAGGAAAGACGACAATTATCACCGGTGCTAACAAAAATTTGGGTAAGGAGACGGCAATTGCTTTTGCTAAGGAAGGGTCCAATTTGACCCTTCATTATCATTCGGCAAGTTCCAAGGCTGGGGCTGAAAAATTGGCAGAAGAATTGAAGACCACCTACGGCGTAGAAGCAATTACCTTCCAAGGTGATTTGTCGACTGAAGAAGCCACCAAGGGCTTGTTTGATTTGACAATTGAAACCTTTGGTAAGGTTGATTATGCAATTAACAACGTGGGTAAGGTGTTGAGAAAGCCATTGGCCGAAACTACATTCGAGGAGTTCACGACAATGATGTCAATTAATACCACTGCTGCCTTCTTGTTTTTGAGAGAAGCTGCAAATAAGGTTGCTGAGGGTGGTTCAGTCGTGTCCATCACAACTTCATTGTTGGCCGCATACACCGATGGGTACTCAATTTATCAGGCTTCCAAGGCTGCCGTGGCCGCAATGTCTAAGACCCTTTCGAAGGAGACTACAAAGAAAATCTCTTTCAACTGCGTTTCTCCAGGTCCAATGGACACACCATTCTTATATGGTCAGGAAAATGAGCAAAGAGTTGAATATTTCAAGACCGTTGTTAATGCAGGCAGATTGACCGAAGTGGATGACATTGTTCCAATCATCAAGTTTTTGGTCAAGGATGGTCATTGGATGACGGGTCAAAACTTGTTTGCTTCAAATGGTTTCACTGCTCCATAAGACTTGGGATTTGGTATTGTTATTTATTTTCTTTTTCCTTCAATTATTGATTTGCAACTTTTGTGTGTGTGTGGAATCTCCTTATCCTCTATAAAATTTTAATTTCGAATGTGCTCTTCTGAAACCTCTTGTCGGCAATCTCTGCCTAATCAATGGGACTTTCGTCCCTCACCCGATCTTCCTCATACAAATCATCTCCATCTCCATTATGCGTCTCCCCAGCAGGACCTGCGTGGTTGATTTTGTCGATGAACTCAAGAATTTTAGTATTGGCCCAAAACAAATTACTTCTGATAACCTCATTTGTACAGTTGTACATGGTAGAGATGACCTTGCCGTAAATGTCGATCAAAATGGGTGTGTGCTTCAAAATGTCGAGCTGGGGTTGCTTATCCCCGTCAGTGTCGTATATCTTGGTGTATATCTCACTCAGATGGTCCATATACAGCTTAACCTTCTCCTCTTTATCCACGTTGGAATATTGGAGCTCAAAGACATTTTCAATCATCTTGATCGCCTGCACTCTGTTCATATCTCTTGCCTTCTTTTTACTAGGTCGAATGAACGAATGTCCGTCTAGGAACGTCTTCATGTAGTGATTGATAAATCTGTCAATTTTCTCTCCATCCCACTGTAAAAGATCTCGAAAGTCTACGTTATATCGCAGCTCTTGTCGAATTGTGTACTTCTGAACCTCAGGATCAAACGAAATAGGCGTTTCCATGCTGTCCCAGTAGCTGGTTATCCATTTTGGATAAACTTCTGGATACTTTGTGAAGTAGAGCTTTGAACAGCCAATTAGTAGTGAAGACAATGCCAACTCAGGATGGTGATAGTCCTTATCAGAGTAAGCAAATTTTATTTCAAGAGATTGGACCAATTTATGCACTAACAAGACCACCTCCAACGGCAATCGAAGATGGATCACCAATCGCACAAGCAATGGAAAGTAGTTAAGTGTAGCGTTTGGATCCAATAGCAACGATGATGATTTACTTTTCCAGCTCAGCGTCTCCTCCAAATGATTGATCATGTCATAATCAACCAACCCATTAATGTGGCTCGTGACCGAATTGATCTTTTCCGGTAAAAACAACTCTGTTTTGGCAAATGGAAACCTCTTTTCTTGTAGTATTGTGATGAAATCACATAGATAAATCGGTATGCCCACCCTGAGCATTGCCAAATACACCTTTAACGTCACCGAAAGAAACGCCTGTTCCGGCTTGACCAGCTCATCCATCCAGAAGCATTTCACCCACTTGAGAAGGGCCGTCTTGTTGGTACCCTTGATATCGTATCTTCTGATGAGGAATTTCACCTGCTTAGACATGATGATCTGAAGGGCCTTTTGTCGGTATTTCAGGTAATCTTCTCGTGACATAGTCCTTTTATCCACTCTGGAGTCAAGAAATCTCTGCAGGGGATCCAAGTCCTTGGTCAAACCGGCTACCTTGTTGACTTTTCTCACCTTCATACCCTCCTGGTAATTGCCATCGTCGTCGTTGAATTCCACATCGTATTCGTTGACGTGACCATACTGACAGACGTTTCTACCATCAAGCCGCCTCCACAGCCGCGACGGACAGTTGTCCACCCCACACAGAGGTCCCTCCGAGTAGTTAGCCATAACAATAATCTCGTGAAAAGTTTTCCTGGTTAGATCCACAGGCTCTTAGCGATGGAGGATGCGATCGACTCGAACACGATGATCAATCGTGCGGGAGATTTCAAGGGATCGATGCGCAAGTATTGGAACCAGAGATACGATATCTTTGCCAGATACGATTCCGGCGTCATGCTCACCAAGGAATTGTGGTATTCTGTGACACCGGAGACGATTTCCAAGTTCACGGCCAAGTTTATCAATGCTGCATTTGCCGACAAGGGAGAAGACTGTGTCAAGGTCATGGATGCCTTTTGTGGTGGTGGTGGTAATATCATCCAGTTTTTAGATTACAGTGATCTTGTCTATGCTGTGGATATTAACAAAATCCACTTGCACTGTACATACCATAATGCATCTCTCTACATGGATCGAGAGTTTTTAAATGACAAACTTGTCTTGTTGCCTCTTGATTGGACGATTATTGATTATAAGGGTGATAAAGAGAATAGTGAAAGCGAAGGTAGTGAAAACGAAGGTATTGACGGTGAGACTGACGGTGACGGTGACGGTGACGGCGACAGCGAAAATGACGACACTACCTATGCCACCATAGAGGATTCCCTTCTTAGTCTTAAAAAGCTCCAGGCAGGCAAGTTTGATTGCATTTTTGGGTCTCCGCCATGGGGAGGACCCCAATATATCCAACAGAAAGTGTTCAACTTGGACAACTTGCTTCCATTCACTCTTGAAAAGCTGCTAAGGGTTTTTCTTCAATTCACAGAGCAAATAGCCCTTTTCCTCCCGAAGAACTCCGACTTGGTCCAGCTCAAGGAAATCACAGACAGAGTCTTTGGTCCCGGATGCGTGGTGCGGGTTTTGCGCATGTCGTCCCAGGGGTGGCCCAAGGGACTTCTTGTCTGCTGGGGGGCCAAGTTTGAACGGGTCAATCTCAACGATATTGCCCTCTGACTCATAATCTAGATCTTGTATGACACGTTCCTCTGCTGAGCACCGCTGACGTAAGCCACATTCTCTTATCGATATTTTCATCCCTTCAGATCAAGCAAAAATTTCATCGTATCTTGGTTCTTCTCAGCGATCTGACACTTTGATGGCTACGGTGCCATTAATCTTGGAGTCACTATGGATGGACATTTTATTGGTGTTGAATACTGTGGCCGCCGGTCTTATATCTTACGCCAAACCCATATCTGATTTTTCCGGATGTCTCTCCATCTCCTTCTGGCTCTTTGCGCAACTTCCGCAGGTGATAAAAATCTATGAGGAGAAATCTGTGGATGGACTTTCCTTGGCGTTTTTGGTCTGTTGGTATGCCGGGGATTTGTTGAATTTCATCTCCTGCATACTGAATGAAGCTCTTCTCTTCCAGGTGCTTCTCAGCGGGTACTACTGCATAATTGACTCGATCTTGGTGGCCCAGTTCTACTATTATGGGTATATGTATCATAACCCCGAATCCAGATGGTACCACAACAAGGATCGATTGTTGATAAAATCTCCCAAGACCAGTTTACGCAATAACCTGGAAATGTACGGTGAAGATCGAGCGATGCCGATGGGATTTAGACAGAGATCCTCCTCTTTCCTCCAGACAGCATTGAGCACCAGTTTTGTGGCCACTTTTGGCAAGGTCAAGGCAATGCCAATACCAAAACACCCTGCTGGTTATGGCAATGATCAGTGTCCCCCGATTGACAACTCGATCTTGCACCGAGTGGTGGTGTATCTACTGGCGCTGAAGGTGGGCAAGGTGATGGCGTGGTCTTCAACGCTTTTGTATCTCACTTCTAGAATCCCGCAGCTCGTGACCAACTACAGGTTGCAGTCCACTCAGGGGGTTTCGATGAAGTTGATTTCCTTTGCATTGCTGGGAAATCTCTTTTACTCCATCTCTCTTGTCTTTAATGAGTACTCCATTGCTGGTGGAGAGGTGTCCAAACATTTCTGGGACTCTCAGATCAGCTACTTCATCGGCGCAATAGGAACGGTCCTGTTTGACTTTGTTGCCATCATTCAATGGGTGAGATATGAGGTTCGTGGGGAAAACGAGGACATGAACACCAAGTTGACCTCAGAAGGCGAACAAAGTCACGAGTTCAACCCCAAGACCACAAGAATCAACCTTCCTCACCATCTGCATCAAGCGAGCAAACCAATCAACTTTCCAGCGGACATGTCTCCAAACCACAGACGAAAGTTGACAGAATCAACTCCATTGTCACCAATGGACTTTCTACTGGATGGAGGAAACATTGCACCTTTCTCCTACGGCACTTTGGGCTCAACGGAGAACATCCATTTCCTCAAGAAACCTATCAGACCACCACCATCGCTTTCATCTTCCAAGAAGCTGGGAAGCTCCCTAAAGAACGAAACAACCCATCTATACGACAACGTCTTTCACTCGGATTATCCAGCCGGTGGGTGATACTATTGGCAAACACCAACACAACCCCGCTATCACCGATATATTTCCAGACAGGTATCAACGCAAATATGTCGCCATATATCACCAACGTGTCCGGATGCATCCACACGCGTTTCTAGAGGCCCCACACTTGACTTGACGGAGAATATCCACCTTCTAAATCAAGTAACAAAGTCCACACCAATCTACCTCTTTGGTTCCAAATCAGAGAAACAACCAATATCAGGATAACCCAACTCCTAAAGGCCGTTGTAGGCTTAAAATAGAGTCAATCCAATACCATACTTTCTTTATAAATCACAATTCTTGCATTCTATTCTGCTGAGCACTTCATCTCTTATCGGGCCAGACCCGTCATCTCACAAAAAAGAGTAATTTCTTTAAATTAGCCTTTGCCACCCATACTCTTCTTATCAACAGCAATGAAGACAACCGTTTTAGCATCCATTGTTGCAGCACTCGCTTCTCTACAAGGCACGGAGGCCAAAGTTCACTCCGCAAAGCTACACAAACACGATTTGAAGGATGCCTTGGCTTCGAATTTCGGGGGTTACGTTGACGCTATCAAGGCCAAGTACATGACGGAATTCGTCAAGTCCTACAGTGCTCCCTTTGTTCCGTTTGTGGAGGAGGTGATTTTGGACCAAGTTGTGGACATTCAAGGTTCCCACGACTTACCATTGACCAATTACATGAATGCGCAGTACTTTACGGAAATCCAATTGGGGTCTCCTCCTCAATCCTTCAAGGTGATCTTGGACACGGGTTCGTCGAACTTGTGGGTTCCTTCGACGGATTGTACGTCATTGGCATGTTATTTGCACCAAAAGTACGACCACGAAGCCTCTTCTTCTTATAAGAAGAACGGTACTAAGTTTGCCATCCAATACGGTTCCGGGTCTTTAGAAGGTTATGTGTCTCAAGACACGTTGACCTTTGGAGACTTGACGATCCCAAACCAAGATTTTGCAGAAGCAACCAATGAACCGGGCTTGGCTTTTGCGTTTGGTAAATTCGACGGTATTTTGGGGTTGGCCTACGACACCATCTCGGTTAACAAGATTGTTCCACCGGTCTACAATGCCATCAACCAGGGTTTGTTGGATGAACCAGTCTTTGGATTCTACTTGGGAGACAATTCCAAGTCCGAAGAAGGAGGCTTGTTCAGCATCGGTGGGGTTGACGAGACGAAAATTAAGGGTGACATTGAATGGTTGCCAATTAGAAGAAAAGCATACTGGGAGGTTGAATTCAACGGTATTGGGTTGGGTGATGAATACGCGGAATTGAAGAACCACGGTGCAGCAATTGACACCGGTACCTCCTTGATTGCATTGCCATCCCAATTGGCCGAACTGTTGAATGCCCAAATTGGTGCCGAAAAGTCGTGGAACGGCCAATACACCTTGGACTGTGCCAAGAGAGACTCTTTGCCTGAGTTGACCTTCACTTTCAATGGTAAGAACTTCACAATCGATGCCTACGATTACACCTTAGAAGTTTCCGGGTCTTGCATTTCTGCCTTCACCGGTATGGATTTCCCAGAGCCTGTGGGACCATTGGCCATTATCGGTGATGCTTTCTTGAGAAAGTACTACTCGATTTACGATTTGGGCAAGAACCGTGTTGGGTTGGCCGAGGCTATTTGAGCGACGCGGGAATCAGAATCACATGGATCTATTCACACTCATCATGTTCCACATAAAATGTAATCATTCACACACTCCTTGAGGATTTTTGTTATTAAAAATGGGTTGCGTTATTCATTGTTGTTATTTAATTGGTTTATACGTATTATTTTATTACAGGAACGAAAACAAACACAAACACAAACACAAACGAGCGAAGGAGTTTGTGTGGACGGTCCAAACTGTTTGTTTGTGTGCTCGGTTGTGTGCTCGGTTGTGTGGACGGTCACACTCCGCTCCTCACGAAAATAGTAGTTCATAGCCGTCTACTGGTTCCTTCATCCCTCCTCCTAATTCTACCTCCCTAATTCTACGCACGAAATTCAGAAGCTATAAAGAATAAGAAGATGACACCACAAATATGCTTCATGATTTAACCACCAACGTCATTTTCCATACTTTCTACCATGATACTGTTTAAATGACTCTGCGTGTCTTCATCCACCTCACCATTCACCGCTACAGGCTTAGACCCTTTCGTAGTATCTTCGTTTTTCACCCCTTTTCCACCAACCTTAATCTTCTTACCCTCCCCACTGTCACCCTTCACCTTTTCCTCCGCCATAACCTCCCCCTTCCCTTTTGCCCTACCCTCCTTCTTAATGGCCTTGCCACCAAGGGTTTCATCCGGCAAAGCCTCATCTGCACCACAGCCACAATCGTAATCTTCTAAAATAGTGGTGCAATCATATTCGGGTTTGTCCAACCGCTCATTGACCTTATTATGAATGAAGCATCCCCACAAGGCCGCGTTCTTCCTGCTATTCAACTGTGGCGGGTACTTGTCTAACAATTTAATGAAGTGTCTGGCACAGTTCCCACAGGGGTACACCTGGGCAAAGGAATTGATGTAGGAGCTGACATGAGACTTCTGCTCTGCTGTGGGTTCTTCTGGATATCTGGAAAGAATCGTGTGCAGAAGCTTCCAGGCAGCATTACCCAACTCTGCCTTCAATGTCTCGTTGGTCATCTGCGGCATGAATGGCGTATCGACCACTGAAGGCACAATCTCTTCTTCGATTGCTTTTGAAACATCAGCCGACTGCTTCACCGGATCAACAAAATGTTGATTTCTAAGAGGATCCAAATTAACCGACGTCGTTGATTGGGACATCTGCCAAAAGAGTAGCATAACCAGAACAACCGAGACCACCAAAGTCCTGCTGAATTTGAAATGGAGACTCTTCATAAGGAGAAATGAGTGGTGGTGATTTTTTACACCAGCAGTCTCTTCATTAAAGATGTCTAAAGGCTTGAGATCGGGCATTAATAGCATTCACATCGACTCGGCAAGAGAGATGCACAAATTGACGACACAGGGAAGGTTGCCACCGAAACCTCGGGAGTCTGCCCTTGTCGAGACACCAATGGGGCCTCCAAATATGTCGGTTCCTGCAAAGGATGTAAAGTCTTGCACGACAGGACAATGTAACTGCTGCGGTACGATGATAATACCCTCTCCTGCCTCTAGCTATCCCATTAGAGATGCACCTTCGATCACAATCAATGATACTTGGTCAATTTACACGAAGAGAGAACCGATTTTAAATGCGGAAGAGATCGAGAACTTTGAATCGATCTTGGACATCCCGGTACCGGAGATGATCTTTGGTAACAACAAGGTGGAATTGAAGTACGAGGAGCCAATTGAGGGCGGCGGAGGTGGATCAGAGGTGAAATTTCATATCATGTTCAATCCATTAGATGCGTTGAGGCTGGTGGAGAAGAATCCTTCAAATTTGATTAAGGTTGCGTATGCAAATGATTGGTTTAAGTCACGGTACTTGAAGCACGCACAGTCGGATAACGTTACAATGGAAGTTTATAAACCGTTTGACTGGACATACTCGTCCAAGTATAAGGGCTCAGTGATTAAGGGCGAGTTTATCGAGGAGGATACGAGGGAGATCCCATTGAACAAGTTGATGGGAGACAACCCTATTTTGTTTTACGATGATATGATCCTATACGAAGATGAGCTTGGAGATAACGGGATAGCTATTTTGAACGTGAAGATCAGGGTGATGAAGAACTGCTGCTTGGTACTACAGAGGCTATTTATTAGGGTGGATGACGTTTTATTGAGAATTTACGATACACGGTTATACATTGATTTTGACACAAATGAAATAATAAGAGAGTTCAAGATTCAGGAGGAGGAATACAAGGCAGTCTTGGCCAAAACAGGCGGAACAGCAGATCCTAAGAAACCATTGAGAGATATTCAATGGTGTTCTCAGGTTCTACCGGTTAAATCCATATCCAGGGAGTTTATTCAGCTTTGACGAACGCAGTAAGTTTGTGAGTGCGTGAGTGCACGTGCGCATTCGAGCTATCAATGTTCAATCTCGTTAACGGTACCGGTCACCTCGTTTGCATCATCGTCTACACATTTTATCAAACTCTAGGATGATATATGATGATTTTACTGCATTTTAGATTTTATATGATTGAGCAAATCTTGAACAGGTGCCACGGATTGGGGCCTTGCCAATATGAATTTCGAAGAGAGCACAAGTAAAATAGCTATAGAAAAAGGATGTATAAACCGTAAAACGTCAAAAACCGACCATCATATTACCTTTGGTGAGCAAAAGGGTTAGTACCATAAGTGTTATTTGAGTAGTTTTGATTGTGACTGTTATTTCCCACATAAGAATAAGTATCATCAGCAGAGGCAAATGGGTTGACCAACTCGACTCGGGAGTTGTCATTGGAAGCATCCTCGACTCTGATGTTGGTAGCGTTTAATTTATTTGTGGAATCACTCTTGTGATCTAGAGAGGTGGACTGCAAGTAATCATTCGAAGCCAAGTTTATTGAATCAAACGCACTTTCCACGGGGGATTCTGGAATGTAAGATTTCCTATCTTGACCGTGCATTGCAGTGGCACCCAAAGCAGCCAATTCCAATTCCTCTTCACCATTGACAGCAGCCTCCTTTGGAATGAACGCGTTTCTGTCATCTTTAACTTGGGAGTATCTGGAATCGGGATTCTTATGCAAGAGGGCAATTGTGCATGTAACAATGGTGAAGATTAACAAGATCAATGCCAAAATTGCGTTCAAAATGAAATAGACCACGGCTGCAACGGAGGACACCACGGGTGGTTGGCCAAAGACGTTGGAATAGAACATGAAGAAGACGGAATTGATGACGTTGACGACAGCAATGAAAATGTTGAAAATGTTGGTCCTCTTGTCTAGGTATGGTCTGAACCAACAGATGACGACAGTGTAGATGATTTCGATGGCAAAAATAAGACATGCACAAACCTCCCCGTGTTCTTGAAGAACGGCGATCAAGAGGGCTCTGATG
The DNA here is from genome assembly GCA_030563565.1 of Saturnispora sekii. Taxonomy (NCBI): domain Eukaryota; kingdom Fungi; phylum Ascomycota; class Pichiomycetes; order Pichiales; family Pichiaceae; genus Saturnispora; species Saturnispora sekii. The sequence continues at coordinate 231,199 of JAJMJM010000002.1, forward strand.
AACAAATAACCGAAGGAGATTGCGACCCAGTAGTAGTAGGAGGCCTTGTATTGGGAGTAAAGGAATCCAAACCTGTAGAGGGTCTTATCTTCACCAAACAAGATTCTTGCCGCGTTTTGGTGGAGAGAAATTGATCTGGCCCCTTTAATCAAGATCATTATCACAGAGTAGAGCATCAGAGCCATCACAACAATGAAGATGACGACGGCAAAAGCCATACAACCGGCACTGTTGTCCTGGGTGAACTCCCAGAGGCAGATCAAAACGATCTGAGGACAGGTGATGGCAATGTATCTAAATAGGGCACCTTTGGTGACCAAATCCCATTTTTGACGGAAGGCCATGAATTTGGACCCATTGATTGACCCTGATCTGATGAGGATTTCACAGATTCCCCTGAACACGGAGATGAGGATGATGAAGAGAAATCCAATGAAGAAGAAAAAGGAGATGCTTGTGAGAAACAAGTTTGAGATTTCAATGTTGGCCAAATATGAAACTCTTTGGATACCTCTCAAGATCAATGTTTTTCCCGACATATCGAACTGATCTGTGGTGTAGAGGTCGGAGTCATCCAAGGAATCGGTTGAGGCTGCAGTTGCGACGGAGATTCCTCTCTTAAAGAGCTTTTTGATCAACTTCTGGACCGAAATCGAGAGGACTGATTTGTTGCTCAACGTGGAGGTGACCTGACCCCCTGTTGCTTGAACGTACCAGAAGAAGACGGTCTGCATGAACTGGGTTTCGATGATACCCAAGGTCCACATGAAGTTCTGGGCCCAAGCGGCCGCGATTGGTGGCACGGCCGCCACACCCATCGTCGCCATGATGGCCAAGTTTTGGAAGTAGATGAAGAGGGATGCGGCGTTGGATGCGATGTGGGACGCGGTTGTGGACTGGCCCATGATCGAGACAAACGAGGAAACAAGCAGTCCAAACCCGGAAACCGCAGCAATCGGCCAACCCGCATACCGTGTCTGGACCGTTTTACCGTTCGACACGATGGCTTTCAAGCAGGCCAAGGGGTTGGTTTTCGCGGTGTCTGTGGTGTAGTAGGCCACCACTGTCACGTAGGCGTCCAAGTCCGGAATCGTGTAGGCCACTGACGGGATTTCGTCCACCAAATCAGTCGTCACTTGATAGTTACCGTCCACCTGGATTCTCCCCGAGGTCAATGGACAGATGGCATCAAATCCCAAGGAACAGAGACTGAACTCCTTTGAAATGATGTTGAGACCATACACAACGACATTGATTTCTGCAAAAATGTCCCCGGAGATCGAAGACGTACCGTCGATGTTGAACACTGCAGTTCCATTACTTGGGTAGTAATACACCTGGAAAAGAGATGCTGAAAATTCCGAGTCATCCATGCATGTTAGAAGCGTGTCCGTCTTAAGGTATTTTTCCCCACTTGCTATTGAGCATGTGATCAAGAGGAACAGCCACTGGATTGGTCTCATCTTGTGATGAAGAAGATGTAAAGGAGAGACCAAGTTGAGATCTTTGGTTTTTTTTTAGAACAGAGGGTGACGGGGCTGGTGGAGGGCTGCTGACGTAAAGGACAAAAATAGACGCGTCGCCGGTCACGTGACCCGCAATGCGATCCGCCGTCGGCTATCGGCTATCGGCTATCGGTTGTCAATCAACCCCTCACGCACGGCTAAAGATCCCCTACTCCGCCTTCCGAAGTCCGAGCCAGACCCCACATCATCACAGCAGCTGAGCAGCACGTTTGATATAAAAGCCTCCACGTTACCCCCCTCTCAACTACTACGATCTACATTGTGGTTCCTCAACAGTATGGACAAACCATTAGAGAACGAACATTTACTTAACGAGGCGGCTATGGAAGTGCCTAAGGGCTTCTTTTCCAGACACCCTTCAAAGCCACATCTCTCCTCTCTGGATGAATACAAGGCAATGTACAAGGAGTCGATTGAACAACCAAGCAAATTCTTTGGCAAAATGGCAAAAGATAACTTGTCATGGTCAAAAGAGTTCACAATTGCCAAAGTTCCAGAAGCCCCACACTTGACAGATAACAATGGAGAGCCAAGCGCTTGGTTTGTTGACGGTGAATTGAACGCATCGTTCAATTGTGTGGATAGATGGGCAATCAAAAACCCGGACAAGGCCGCGTTGATTTACGAAGCAGATGAGCCAGGTGAGGGCAGAATCATCACGTACGGGGAATTGCTCAAGGATGTGTGCAGATTTGCACAGGTGTTGAAATCCCAGGGTGTTAAGAAGGGTGACACAGTGGCAGTGTATTTGCCAATGATCCCCGAGGCAATTGTTGCCTTGATGGCGATTGTGAGAATTGGGGCAATCCATTCAGTGGTTTTTGCCGGGTTTTCCTCAACCTCGTTGAGAGACCGTATTTTGGACGCAGATTCCCGTATTGTCATCACAACAGATGAATCAAAGAGAGGTGGCAAGATCATCGAAACGAAAAAGATTGTCGACGATGCCCTCACCCAATGTCCTGAAGTTAGAAACGTTATTGTGTTCAAGAGAACAGGAAACTCCCATATTCCTTGGGATAACAAGAGAGACTTGTGGTGGCACGAAGAGGTGGCCAAATACGGACCTTATGTGTCCCCGGAACCAATGTTGGCCGAAGACCCTCTCTTCCTCCTTTACACCTCCGGTTCCACCGGTAAACCAAAGGGGATCTTGCACACCACCGCGGGTTACCTCTTGGGTGCGCTCATGACCACCAAGTACACTTTTGACGTCCACGAGGAGGACAAGATCTTCACTGCAGGGGATGTGGGGTGGATCACAGGCCACTCTTACGTGGTGTACGGTCCCTTGCTCAATGGTGCAACCACGGTAGTTTTCGAAGGCACTCCTGCATACCCTTCATATTCCAGATACTGGGATATTGTCGACAAACACGGCATCAACCAGTTCTACGTCGCCCCAACTGCGCTCAGATTGTTGAAGCGTGCGGGTGAAAAGTACATTGAAAACTACAAGTTGGACACTTTGAGGGTCTTGGGCTCTGTGGGTGAACCAATCGCGAAGGACGTGTGGGAATGGTATAACACCTACATCGGTAGAGGTCAGGCCCACATCTGTGACACGTATTGGCAAACCGAGTCCGGTTCCCATTTGATCACACCTTTGGCCGGTATCACACCAACCAAGGCCGGCTCAGCTTCCTTGCCATTCTTTGGTATTGAGCCCGCAATTTGCGATGCCGTCACCGGTGAGGAATTGAAGGATAATCATGTTGAGGGGGTCCTCTGTGTCAAGACCTCCTGGCCATCCTTGACCAGATCCATTTGGAAGGATTATTCTAGATACCAAGATACCTACTTCAAGCCATACCACGGATTCTATTTCTCAGGTGACGGTGCCGCGAGAGACAGGGATGGCCACTACTGGATTCTTGGTAGAGTCGATGATGTTGTCAATGTCTCTGGTCACAGATTGTCCACTGCAGAAATTGAGGCCGCCTTGATCGAACATCCTTTGGTCTCCGAATCCGCCGTCGTGGGGTTCCCGGACGAATTGACCGGTGCCGCCGTTGCTGCATTTGTAGCCCTCAAGAAGGAGGTTGATGATCCTGCATCCACCAAGAAGGACTTGATTTTGACTGTTCGTAAAGAGATCGGTCCATTTGCAGCACCAAAGCTCATTCTCTTAGTCGATGACTTACCAAAGACTAGATCCGGTAAGATCATGAGAAGAATTTTGAGAAAGATTCTCGCTGGCGAGGAGGACCAATTGGGTGATGTTTCCACATTGTCCAATCCACAGGTTGTCCAGCACTTGATCGAAGTGGCCCATGCTTCTAGAAAGTGATGACCTGTAATGAGTTATGAAATTTGATTTTATATAACCAGCTGGTTATTATTGATACTCTTTTTAACCAGGTTATTATACTTTTTTTTATTTTAATTGACGTTGTGAGAAGTGGCTGGCCTAGTTACCCGACAACCGAGAAATGAGCTCCAAGATCTTCATCCGCAAATCCTCGGGTAATTACCCGAGTTCCGACATATTCGCATTTTTGCTGGCTTGATCCGCTCAATCAAATAAAAATTTAAAAAACAGTGACAAACACACCCCCTTTCTTCTCAACAAATCTGGTAATCAGTCTTTTTTAAGTACTTGACGATAAATAGGAAAAGGTGAATAATTCCATCCGTTTGATACCATCTTTTTATACATTTCACCGCTTTTTCCCCTATTGTTTTAAGTTGCTATGAACCTGATTTCGTTATATTTACTGGTGGTTGCCTTGTTCACAAGGTGTGCTGTGGCGGACTTGTACTCGAACGCATTGGTGAGTTGTATGAAGAACAGCACAACTTTCCAGCCGGATTATTTCAAAGTGACATTCAATCCTCATGACAGATCACTCAATTATGATATCTCATTGAACGCCCAAGCGAGTGGGAATTTGACGGCATATGCCACGGTTTATGCGTTTGGATTTGACATCATCAACAAGACGTTTGATCTGTGTTCATTGGGGCTGAAACAGTTGTGTCCTCTCACACCTTCAAAAATGGAGATCGAATCTGTCCAATACATCAGTCAGGAGTACGTGGATATGATCCCAAATATCGCGTACACTTTCCCAAACATTGATGCCATTGCCAGGATGATCATTGTGAACCAAGACGGCGAGTTATTAGGTTGTCTTCAAGCCACCATTAACAACGGGAAATCCGTCTCTCATGAGGGTGCAAAGTGGGCCACAGCCGTGGTTGCCGGTATTGGTCTCTTGATTTCCGCAGGTTTGTCCTTATTTGGTAACTCCGCGGCAGCTTCAAGAATGTCTACAGTCGCAATCTCCCTTTTCACTTACTTCCAAAGCGTGGTGATCATCTCGATGATCGATGTTGAGAGTATCCCACCAATCGCTGCGTCCTGGTCCGAGAATTTGGCATGGTCTATGGGGATCATCAGAATTGAATTCATGCAGGAGATCTTTAGATGGTACATTCAAGCCACAGGAGGAACTCCAACTCAATACTTGACCACCTCCGCAAGACAAACGTTGACGCAAAGATCCCTCGATACCGTCACCAAAGCGAAATCATCGATTGTTTCCTCCATTTGGGGACTTTTCTTCCCTACTTCTGATGCCTCCGACATTGCGCAGGACCATACCAAGAGGGACAAGTACTTTATCGGCTTGGAGGATATTCAATCAAACGATTATTTGAACGTTTTGAGAGGTATGGAAAGAGTCAGTTTTGGTGCCAATGTTGAGCCAACTTCCTTGGTGTGTACCGGATTCACCTTTTTTATGTTATTCCTCTATCTTTTAGTGGGGTTGTACTATGTTTTCAGAGGATTCACCAAAATTTTCAAAAACAAGTCAACATCGAAGATCCACATCCACATCAACACGGATCAAGAATGGGATCCTGTGTTCAAGGGTATATTGGCCAGATACATTTACATTGGATTTCCTCAATTGACCATCTTCTCCCTGTGGGAGTTTACAAAGGATGATTCCGCAGGAATCTTGACCTTATCCGTTTTCTTCTTCATTATGGCTTTGTCAACAATGCTTTTCTGCACATACAAGGTATTTTACTATGCCAGAGCTTCCATCAGAGACACTGGTAATCCCGCCGCTTATTTGTACGGTAACGAAAAGGTTTTATCTCGTTATGGGTTCCTCTACACAATGTTGGATGCCAGAAAGTATTGGTTCTGTGGGGTTATTTTGACTTACACCTTTGTCAAGGCCCTATTTGTCTCCTTGGCTCAGGGTTCTGGTAGGACTCAGGCAATGGCTCTTTGGATTCTTGATATGATCTATTTGGGGGTTTTGATTCATTTTATGCCCTACTTGGATAGATTGACAAACATCCTCTCCATCTTTATTGCTGTTGTTGTGACCATCAACTCCTTCTTCTTCACCTTTTTCTCATACATCTACAATCAACAATCCAACGTTGCCCCTGTCATGGGTATCATCTTTTTCATTCTAAATGCCGCAGTGTCATTGATTTTGTTGATTCTTATTTTGGCCATGGGTATTCTAACCGTCTTTTTCAAGAACCCTGATACCAAGTTCTCACCAACTAAGGATGACAGAACTTCGTTCCAAAAGGGTCATTTTAAGCCCGTGGACGAGTCTAATGAATTGTTTCAATTGGGTATGCTTGCCAAGGAGCATGACGCCAATTGGAGAAATACCCTCTACGGTGAAGATATCAAGGATTCCAATCTTGCTAGCGAGGACGAAGGTCTCACTAGAGCCTCCAGTAAATTGGGTAGTGTTTGGGGTAAGCTTTCCAGGGGATTGAGTCAAAGAAAGGCCTCTCCACAGAAGGAACAACAGACTCAGGAACACCAAGTCCAGTTGGACAATGATGACTACTATGAGCCAAGGATACCAGCAGAACAAAACCTGGCCGAAGTCTCTGATGAAGACTATTCCATCACCAACGGTAAGTCCGATACCAACCGTCATTTTACCTCTCCATCAATGGACTCTGGTTTGCTGGATGCTAACAACCCATTCAGACCAATCCAGAACAAGAGATTATCGATGGATTCAATCCAAGATCCTTTCCATGGCGGTCATCTCAGAGTGGATTCCGAGGCTGGTTTGAGTACTCACGGTGAGAAGATTGAAGAATCCCATTACCACTAAATATAATTGTATTTTTTAAGCCTTTTATTGTACATCATGAGCTTTTTTTTTCCACCACCAGATTCATTATTATGAACTTATCATTGCATGATCCCTTGGTGATCACCGCAGATTATCCCTCAACATTAACAACCTCGCTTTCCTACGGGCGATCTACTGCCCTTTCTGTTTCACCCTGTGGGCATTACATTGCCTCGGGGTTGATTGATGGCGTGGTGATTGTAGTGGACACTTGGACCCATAACATCACCTCAATTCTTCGAGGGCACATCAGACACATCATGGGTATAGAGTGGACATATGTGGACGATAAAGTTGGTCTTCTTTCCTGGTCAAAGGACTGGAAGGTGATATATTGGGGATTGAATGACGATAATAAATTTGAGATGGTGAACGAGTATAAGTTTACCGGAGGAGCTCTTGATGCGTGTAGCATTGATGCAGGGTTTTTTGTGGCTCAAGAAACTGGGATTTTGACGTTTGTCGACTTTCAAAATGGAGAATTGAAGAATGTTCAAGAGCAAGAGGAAAGTCTTCAAATTGAAGGTTCACCTCAGTGTATAAAACCATGCTGTGGTGGTAGATATCTTGTTGTTGGTACCAGCAAAGGTTGGGTCTACATTATTGATGTGGAGACATTTAAGATTGTCAAGGGTTTCAAAGCTTGTGGTAGCAATATCAAAGGTTTAGATATTGTAGAGCAAGCACAAGTGGATGGGGATGGAAATGTCTTGTACGGTTCCGAGATGTGTCCAATGAGTAAATTGGTTTTAAACCCAAGTGATAGAATATTGAGACAATACAATATCAGTTCATGGAATACAGTGACGAATCTTGATGAGTGGGTGATAGACTTGGAGCAAAAGTACCAAGACGTGGTCAACCAAGTCCAATGGAATAAGATCAAACTAGGGCCCAGTGGGGAGTATATGAGTGCATCAACGAAATCACACGGTGGCAGTTCCCACGATATCTATGTCTGGGAAACCAGCATGGGCTCCCTAGTTCAAATTTTGGAGGGATCACAAGAGGAATTAAATGATCTCGATTGGTGTGGCAGAAGGTGTGAAATTGTGGCTTGTGGTAATGACTCGGGGGCGATATACGTCTGGGGAATACAGGTGGAACCGAAATGGTCGGCGTTGGCGCCTGATTTTGAGGAAATCGAACAGAACGTGGTTTACGATGAACAGGAGGATGAGTTTGACAATCTGGGGGATCCCGAGGAAATGGTGGTTGATGGAGTCAATGAAGAGGAAGACACCTTTGTTGACGTGATCAAGAAAGAAACCAAGGACGCTAGAGGTTTCAATATTATTAATGGCGTTAAATTGGATATCGATATTATCTAAAAGGATTTTAAAGTTTATAGATGTAATGTAAAATTTCAGTGTTGAACAGCAGCATCGTGGATCTTGGCGTATCTACCGGAAGGATCTTCGTGACAACCCCATTCGGCCTTTGGAATCCATCTCATGACGGTTGAGGCGGCGGCCTTGGATGGGAACAACTCGTCGAACTTACATCTGTAGAAGTAAGCTTCCTTGGTGGTTGGAATGTCAGTACCCCATTCAGCCTTAGGGTTTGCAAATTCTTCGTCGGAAACAACCTTTTCGGCCAATTCCTTCAAACCGTCGATCCATGAGTAACCAACCCCGTCGGAGAATTGTTCCTTTTGTCTCCAGAGGATTTCGTCTGGCAAGTATGGAGTTTCGCCCTCTTGGTCCTTGTTGTCGAAAGCCTTTCTCAAGATGTACTTTTCGATCTTGCCGGCCTTTTGGTCGATCATCTTGTCCTTTGGATCAATGTTCATACACACTTCCAAGAATTGCTTGTCAAGGAATGGGACACGAGCTTCCAAACCCCAGGCCATGGTAGACTTGTTTGCCCTCAAACAGTCGGCAAAGTGGAGGTTCTTGACTCTCTTGACGGATTCGGTGTGGAATTCCGCAGCGTTTGGTGCTTGAGCGAAGTAAAGGTAACCACCAAAGATTTCGTCGGAACCCTCACCGGAGAGGACCATCTTGACACCTTGGGCCTTGATCTTTCTGGAAAGCAAGTACATTGGGGTGGAAGCTCTGATGGTGGTGACGTCGTATGTTTCCAAGTGGTAGATGACGTCGGACAAGGCGTCGAAACCTTCTTCGACGGTAAAGGTGTGTTCGTGGTGGATTGTACCGATGTAGTCTGCGACCTTCTTAGCGGCAATCAAATCTGGAGCACCTGGCAAACCAATGGCGAAAGAGTGAAGCTTAGCCCACCCGGTGAATGAGAGGTTACCCTTGGAATCGACACCTGTGAGGGTATGGTTGGCGTCGATGGAACCCTTTTCAGCAGCGGCGGCCTTGGCGGTTTCTCTGGCGGCAATTGCGGCAATAAGAGAGGAGTCCAAACCACCCGAAAGTAAGACACCGTAAGGAACTTCTGCCATCAATCTCTTTCTCACAGCCATTTCTAAAGTGTCCTTGACCAACTTGTAGTCCACTGGAGTGGTTGGGATCTTTTCTTCGTCCCACCAGGATGGGTTGAAGTATCTTGTTGTTTGGCCGGTGACGGAGTCGAAGACGTGACCTGGTGGGAATGCCACAATTTCGTCACATTCGTCTGTCAAACACTTCAATTCCGAGGCAAAGAAGTATGATTGTGGTGACTTTGATGATCTACCCATGTAGAGGGTCGTAATACCAATTGGATCTCTGGCAGCAATGATTCTGTCCTCCTTCTTATCGTAAAGAACCCAAGCAAACATACCGTCCAAGTACTTTGGAGCCTCAACTCCGTACTTTTCAAAAAGAGGGATAATAGGTTCACAGTCCGAAAGAGTCTTAAACTTGTAGTCCTTCAATTCGTTTCTTAATTCGATGTGGTTGTAAATTTCACCGTTGACGGAAAGAGCGTATCTCCCATCTGGAGAAACAATTGGTTGAGCACCTGCGTCCAAACCGACAATAGCCAATCTTTCATGACAAAGAATCGTTGTGTTAGCTGTGAAGTTACCGGACCAATCTGGACCTCTATGTCTAATTCTCTTTGAATATGTCAGAGCCTTGGCCTTAAACGTCTTGATGTCGTCCACCTTATAAGCTGCAAAAATACCACACATCGTAGTTAAGAGGAAGAAGTGTTCGTGAAAAGAAATCTTCCAAATCAAAAATGAGTCAAACGGTTCCGACAAAAAAAAGACTCTCAACGGCAACGTGTGAAAATGTGTCATGGGTTTTGGTTATCTTTTGTTCACGCAATGTAAATGGGACCATGGGGGATGATGTACTTAGAGGGAAACGAATCCTGCTCAAATTACCCCCGTTGAAAATAACCAAAAAATGATGAAGTTCACTCTTCAGCGTAGTTAAGAAGTGCAAAATCTTTGCAAATGCCTTTTAAAGGTTACTTCTATCCAATTGAAGCAGCGCCCATCTTTTAAGGTCATTAGGAGGACCCTGGCATTGGATCATTGACGGTGGCTGCGCCACGGCACGTGCGGGTGTGGCGCAGTAGAACTTTTTTTTTGTCCCCGTACCCACCCAGTGGGGTGGCATAATGTTGAACAGTTTGGAGTGCCGCTTTCTTTCTCTTTGATGTTGAAATCATTGGCGATTTTACCTAGAATCACTGTCTCTTTGTTAAAAAAACGCCAAATGTCAACTCACACGGATAACTTACAACCCCTCTTTGATAAGATCAATGAATTGAAGCCAAAGTTCATTGAAAGATTGGCCAACGCAGTGGCCATTCCATCGGTTTCAGGTGACGAAACTTTGAGACCAAAGGTGGTTGCCATGGCCCAGTTTCTCCAAGAGGAATTAAAGGCGTTGGGGGCTGACAATATCACCGTCAAGGAGTTGGGCACCCAACCACCGCCGGTTACAGATCCAACTTTGCAGTTACCACCTGTTGTTCTTGCTAAATTCGGCCAAGATCCAACGAAAAAGACTGTCTTGGTCTATGGTCACTACGACGTTCAACCTGCTCTTTTGGAGGACGGCTGGAGCACGGACCCATTCACTTTGGTTGAAAAGGATGACCTATTGATTGGTAGAGGCTCAACAGACGATAAGGGACCAGTTATGGGGTGGTTGAACGGTATTCAAGCCCACAGAGAGCTTGGATGGGAATTACCGGTTAACTTGGTGTGTTGTTTCGAGGGTATGGAAGAATCGGGGTCTTTGGGCTTGGATAACTTGATTGCACAGGAAGCAGAGGCTTACTTCAAGGGTGTGGACACTGTGTGTATCTCAGACAACTACTGGCTGGGTACTAAGAAGCCTGTTTTGACATACGGGTTGAGAGGGTGCAACTATTATCAAATCATCATCGAGGGTCCGGGCGCTGATTTGCACTCGGGTATCTTCGGTGGTATCATCCATGAGCCAATGACCGACTTGATTAACGTCATGTCCACCTTGGTCGACTCCAAGGGTAAGATTCTCATTGAGGGTGTTGACGCCATGGTTGCTCCTGTGACCGACAAGGAGGCGGCCATCTACGAGGCCATTGACTTTAATGTCAAGGAACTCAACGCCGCATCCGGGTCCGACACTGCGATTCACCAGAACAAGGACGATATCTTGATGCACAGATGGAGATTTCCTTCCTTGTCCTTGCATGGTATTGAAGGTGCCTTCTACGGCGGAGGTGCCAAAACCGTCATTCCTGCCAAGGTTTTGGGTAAGTTCTCAATTAGAACTGTTCCAGACATCGACTCTGAGAAATTGACCAAGTTGGTCATCGACCACTGTAACGCGGCGTTTGCCAAGTTGGGATCACCAAACAAGTTCACCACCGAGCTGATCCATGATGGTAACTACTGGGTTTCTGATCCATTTAATGAATCCTTCACTGCGGCCACCAAGGCCACAAAGTTGGTTTGGGGTGTTGATCCCGACCTCACCAGAGAGGGTGGTTCCATTCCAATTACCTTGACCTTTGAGGAACAATTGAAGACCAGCGTGCTTCTTTTGCCAATGGGTAGAGGTGATGATGGTGCCCATTCCATCAACGAAAAGGTCAATGTTTCCAACTACATTGAGGGCACCAAGACTCTTGCTGCTTACTTGCACTTCTATTCCACCGCTTAAACATTGGGTTATATAATGAGAAATTTAAGTTTCTATCAATATAGTATTTATGGTTATCTTTATTTTAGAAGCCAAGACGCATTCCATCTCACCTAAATCCTGGTATCACAATTCCACTAGCTCCAACTAATTATCCTCATGCTAACAATAAAATCTGTCTTCTCACTCTCTTTTTCAATTATTACTTTGTTTATAGCAACCATTGGACACATAACCTTCAAATACAAGAAAAACGATCCACTACATTCACCAGGAAACGCCCGTCGTTGGTTTGACAACCCCAACTCAACCTACCCTCGCTTACGTAAGCACGCTTACGTCATTGCGCTCATGAGCCACCACCGGTGTGGCTCGTGCACATATTCACTTTCCCTTACATTTATGACCTCCACAGCTTTTCTCCTCCAAGTGCCACAGACCCTCTTCTTATTGATTCAATGGGTGAAGATCCATTGGAAGCTTATCTGAGAAACCCGGGGATACCCGAATTTCTCAAACCCGTGACCGCCATGCCTTTGTACACCCCAGTTGATCTCAAGTCGAAGAAATCGAAAAGAGAAGATAAGTACCATCAGTACTTCTCCAAGTTATCGTTGGAACCCGTGAGCACATTCGATGCAGATGAGGAGGGTGGCCAACGCCGCTTGCCATTGAATTCTAAATATATGGATGAACATCAGGTGTGGAGACCCAACGTTTCTCCACATGATTATAAACCGGCCTCCGCCGATAATGAGAAGAGTTTCCAATCTCTCTACAGTAGTTTTGTCAATATGCCCACTTTGTTCTCAGCTAAACCCCTCTTAGGACTTTCATACGCTACCTCGGTTCAAATGCCCGATGGGGTTCACATTTATGGGGGTTTGAGGGCTCTTGATACAGAGGAATATATTGCAAAGTTGAAAACAATCTCAAAGAATTTCACAATCCCCGCAGAGAATATTACGTTGAACTTCAATTATGATTTACCATTGCCGTTAGAAAAGACCAAATTCGAGTCAATTGCATGTGCTCCATTTAGATACCATTCAAAGTATGATCCCGGGTGTAACTCGATTTCAACGATTTTGGACTTGACTAAATTCGATGAAAATCCAGACGACCTAGGATCCGCCTCCTCCACTCAATTTTCAGGACTTTCTGGTATGCAGGTTCCAAAACCCTTGTGTTGCTCATCTGCCGCAAAATTATCCGACAGATATTATATGTTGTATGGAGGGTTCGATATCATTGAGGAGATCACTTACCCCGATAATCAACACTGTATCATTGACAAAAAGATTGTGGTTAATGATCAAGTGTGGGTCTTTGATTGTTTGTCGTTGAAATACAAAGAAATCAAATTGAGTGTCCATCAAACATACGCTTCAGTCATCCCCAATTCTATCCCCAGATTTGGCCACTGTATGACGGCAATTCCCATTGAGGAGGCCAATAGTGGGTGTGAATCAGATCCAATTTCCATGGGTTCCAAGAAAAGACCTACTTCTGCATCAGTGAGTACTGCTACATCAGATTCCACTCGCAGTGATCATAATAAGACCCCCTCCATGCCAACCACATATACATCCCATAAAGTTGCTGCTGGCTATTCTCCTCAAGATGTTCTGGATGAACTGAAAAGAAATCACCACTGGTATTCTAAACGGAAATACAACACTAATCGTAGTGGAACCCAATTTGAAAAACCCGCAATATTGTTCGTCATGGGCGGTTACACTTCAACAAAGGATTCTTCAACTTCCTTTGTTACAGTCAACGACTTGTGGAAATGTGAAGTGTTTTTGGATGCATTTGGGGTTTCGGATGAGATCATATGTTGCCCAATTGGTAATTTCGATTCAACAGAAGATTCCAACAGTTTTGTCATAAACGAAAAAAGTGAAAGGTTGCCCACTTTATCAAACAACGAAGAGTTTACTGGGATTTTCCATCATTCACTATCCTCCGGGGTGGACTGGCCATCCCCCAGGGCCTTTTTTGCCATGACCGTTGTGGATAAGGATGAAGTTAGCTACTTTTTTACTGAGGGTAAAAGAGGAGAGCCAGAGTCTTCACCTGAAATTGTTGCCCCATTGCCAAGAAAGGGTGGGGGTGTGATATCCCCATTTCAAGATCGATTCAAAATTGATACCGGGTCACCGCTATCAATGAGATCACCAAACTCACATAGTTCTTTTAATGGAGATAAGTCTCCCAGAAGCCATGACAAATTGCATAGTCCTTCATCCCTTGAGAATCACTTATTTCCCGCTGACCGCGCCGTTTCAACTTCCCCATTTGCTGATAGTGGGGTACATACCTCTCAGATCCCCTTGTTGCGTTCTAAAGTAGTTCTGATTCATGGGGGGTCTTCAATAATGCATACTAAGGTCGTTGACAGCCGAAGTGGCCGTTCTGATAAATTTTATAACAAGCGGATCCATGGGGATTGTTGGTGGTTTGATTTCCAGACAGAAAAGTGGTATAAATATGAAACATTTTACAAAGGTATTCCAATGAATTTGAACATATGTGGGCATGTGATGAAGACTGGTGGAGAGCACCTTTCCCTTTTTGGTGGATTGCAGGAGCGCCACTATGATGACGAGATCTATAAGGCAATCCCATTTAACGAACAGACGATTGAAAGTTCCTTGGATATAGCTCAACAATATCTCGAAAAAATCAGGTTGACAACCGGTTATCCTGAGGATGAAAGTGTTGAGGAGTTCCAAAGAAGAGCTGGTTTGTCTCACCAATTTGTAACTGGTCATGAAATCGGCCAAAATGAGAAAGATGCCTCTTTGTACACCTCGTACGTTTTAGATGCTTCTAAAGGTGCGTGGTCACTTGCTCACTATGCTTATGTTAGAAATCTCAGACTATCTACAATTTGGACCCCTGGTGACCCGATTCACACCGGTGGGGTGTGCGTTTCCGATTCACAATACTATCAAGACTTGGATGATTCTCCTTTTTACCTCATCTTCAGTGTGGGAATGATCAGTATTTACGATTCTAAAATTATATGTTTGGTCAATGATACCCATTTGATTGAGAAGACCACTGATAGACACTCAAATAGGCGTCAATGTATGCTTGGTAACGGTATCACCGAAATATACTCTCCGTTTCTATCCTTTTAATTGGAATATTTATAAATTTTTATTAATACCACCTTTAATTTTTGAAAGCTCTATGTTTCTCAATCTCTTTGTTGATGGTTTTATTCATCCAGTCCGTACCCAGTTGGTCATTAAGATAATCTCCGTTAATGAATTTTGTTACAATGGAATTGTCTTTGCATCGCTCCAAAAGTTGATCAATTGATTTCTTGTCCTTCAACGTGATTCCCCCTCTCTCTGAAAATTCAATGAGTCCATTTAATGCGTTTATTGCATACTTATTTCCAAAAATATACCCATAAAACTTTCTCGATATATTCTTGCTGATTTTGGTATATGAATGAGTGGGTATATTGTTAGCTATTCTGGGTTTAATCAACAACCTATAAATCACCAGTTTTTGAATGTAGTTTAATCCCCTATTATTATGGTGATGTTGTAAACCTTTAAATTTATCACAATGTCGTGAGTCATGTTTTGCCAATGCTTCCATCGTCAATGAGTGTGTGACTGAATTCGGCCTCTTCAATTTCGGTTCCTCTTTCCTGATTGTCTCAATAGGCTCGTTCTTGTCATCAAGATCCTCACCATGACCATCTTGTAAAGCTTTATCCAGCATTCCCCATGCATTTTCTACAACTTCATCCTTTGGTTTCTCGATGGATTCAGATTGCTTAACCCTTCTAATTTCATCCACTAATCTACTGTATCGTCTATTTTCATCCAAATCGAACTTATCGTCCACCTTAGTTGATCTTTTCAATCGATTATTAGAATCATTGTTAATCATCTGGAACTTATTCCATCCGCAATTAGGACAAAACTCTCCATCATGGCAGTTGGAGTGAAATGTGGACCCACATGATTCACACGACAAAAAATGGCCACCTAATGTCTGTAAACAAGTTGAACATTTTTGCAAATTGTCTTCTTCAGCTTCATTCCTGGTCCTTGGTGGTGGAGGGGTAGGTGGTTGAAAATCCAATTTGCTCTGTTCTTTCCTTTCTATAGGATATTTGATACCGGAATCCAGCACCATCTCCGTCAACCAGCTTCTACAGCTGGGACACTGTGATGAAGTTTTAACCCACATGTTCAAACATTCAAAGTGATAAGTGTGTAGACAAGGTTTGGATTTGACTACACTCTGCTTGGAGAGGCGTTCCATGCAAATGGGACAATCACCGTCCATATTTGAAGGATTTATAGATGAAGAAGTTGAACCTTACATAAGCATCTCGTACTATTGAACTAAAATTACAAAAGATTTTATTATAACACAAGGGTCGTCAATTGCTTGACACAGTCTTCTCCAAGTTGGAAGACTCTTGTTTTATTTTGGTGGACCCGTTATTGGAAGAAGGTGGAGGCTTTTTGATCTGCTTCAATTTTCCGTCCTTACTGGAAGCTGAGGGAGGAGTGGAATTCTTCTTCTGAGCCAACTGCTGTTGTCTCATTTGCTGTAATTGATTGTACTGTTTGGCCCTAATGCTAGTCATGTTATCGTAAGCCTTCTTGGAAAGCATGGAGCCAAATCTGATGACCTGAGCCTGCTTACCAATCCTGTTCAACGTGGACGGATCGATGGTGGACATCACCGGTAGATCTCTGTCAAAAGCGTATCTGGATTTTAACCTTTTCTTAGCATCGGATTCACAATCATAAACATTTCTTCTTCTTCTCTTCTTGGTGTTTGAAACATCTTGAAGAAGATCATTCTCAGAATCAATGTCCATCTTATTATCAAGATCTTGAGCCGAATCATCGACGTCGCTGAAATTGAGATAATCATCAAAAAGCTCATCATCCAAAATCCTCTTTCTATCGATCCAATCCCCAAACCTGCCTCTCCTCTTTCTCAACTTCATTTTAATTTCTGACACGTTCAATGAATTCTTCTCGTTGAACCGGTCCACAATTTGGGCCTTGCTCAAGCCAAACTCATTCCCATTAGGAACTTCGCCCGTCATATCGTAATACTCAGGAAGTGCGGTCTTTCTATCGTTCTTCATCAACTGGCCATCCTTGGCGTTGATCCTGATAATCTCATTATCGGTCGAACTGTAAAAGGTGTGCAAATTGAAGTTATCACTGAAGTTAATGTATCTCGAGTTTTCCACTTCAAACATTGAGGAAATGATTGCGGAGCATGGAAAATGTGAAAGCTGTTGAATATTACCCCCATCATTGACAGACATGTCAAAGTAAGGGTTGTAGGGATCATCGGTAAAGTTCACCCATCCCTTATCGTTATCTCTTCTCTTCTTCAGCTTATCCGTAACAGCCTTGCGAATGTTTTCATGTTTATCTAAAAGAATAGCATTCACAGTGGTCAGATCAAGATCTGGAACCTTTGCTGGCGGTAACTTGACATATGGATGAAGAGAGGATTGATTGTTCGATTGGTCCAATTGTTGCTGCTGCTGTTGTTGTTGTTGTTGTTGTAGCTGTTGTGACTGAGAGACGTTGGATCTTTGGGATGTTCTTTGATTGCCGGATTTTCTTTCGTTCGATCTTCTATTTGACATTCCCGAATCATCCTGTGTTCCGTTTTTAGAATTGGCCATATCTTGTTTTTTCTTCAAGGCCATCTTCTCAGACTGCAAAATGTCCTCAATCGGAGGAAGAGCCAACTTCTTTGGTAAATTGAAGACATCATCTGCAATATTGGAGTCTTTTTCTGTTCTCTTCTGGATTCTGAAGTTATTTCTTTTTTGGAATAATTCAAATCTGGTTTGAATCACCTGGATTTTCGATGCTTCCTTTTCAGCAACGGTGGTGATCAACGAGTTCATCCTCTTGATCTCTTTAAAGAATATCTTCAACCTCTCAATACTCTGAGTATCGGTTCTTCTAGTTTTTCTCGTCTGTCTAATTTCTCTTCTTCTGAAAGAAGTGTATGGGTTGTTATCGTCTTTTTGATTTTTGTCCTCAAATTTCAAAATAGGAAAGACCGGCTTACCTCCTCTTTTTATTCTTCTGCCCTTCCAATGGTTGTAAACAGGTTCACCGAATTTGTCCATCAACATTTTCAACGGTCTAAACCTGTGAGAATCGTTCTCGAAGAGTGTATGAAATGAGCCAATGTGAAGAGTTTTGGCCAATCCATGTTCAATCACCGATGGGTCTGTTGGCGGTGGATTTAAAATGTAACCCCTTATTTCTTTAAAGCTCAATATTTGGGTTGGATCTATCGTCAAAAATGGCTGTTTTTCATTCACTGTTGTTTCAAACTTATCCGATAACAATTCGAACTCATCCTCTGTCAATTTGGCCTCCTCGGTTTTCTGCTTAGAGTTGAATTCCGTCAAGAATTCTTCATCAATTTCATCCATGTTGTATTGACATCCCGATGTATCCTCCACTGTTGCCGAGAATTTGATATAAGATTTCGGAGGGTTGAATTTCTGGTTATAATATTTAGATGCATCCTCCCATACCTTGGAGGCATCTGGGGTGGGGATGTAAACTTGGTCCACCTTACCCCCCTTAAATTTCTCTTCTGCAGCGTGAATAACTTGTTGCAAATGGTGCTCATCTTCTTCACCTTTTTCCACACCTGTCTCTATATGTTGCAGTTCTCTTTGTTGATCTTCGGTTTCTAAATCGGGGATATCTCGCTGTTTGAAAACCTGAAGACTCTGTTTAACAGAGATCTTCCTCTGTCTAAATCGAGCCCCTGAGGATGATGGTAGGGCCATTTTAATCTTTTATTTTATGATGCTGAGCTGAGTTATACGACGGTCACGTGACTCTATTTTCTTTTCGGCCTCACAACAAATACGTGTTCAAAAATGCTAATAAATTCGGCCTTCCTTTGGGTATTTTCTTGATTTAAAAAAGTGGATCACTTTATTCCTACTATTAGCTTTCTATTGTAATGTCAATTGGCTTTGTTTAGTTTCCACAAGGGAGATTTTCGACGATATCCAATTCAAGGCTGTGAAAATTATTTTGTTTCCAAAATTGGACCCAATTTTTCAAGATTTGCGGGTGTTGTGGTCCACTTTTTAGATTGGAAGTCGTGGAGAATAAAGATGTGGAAATTGCTGATGAAATGACACCCTAATCACGTGAAAGTGTCGTTAAAAAGCCCTTGGTTGATAGAACCGACGTCCAATATTGGACTGAATTAGCTTTTTCGGGAATCGAACGCCACCGGGTAAAATTTTCCGCCACCTGGCTGGGGGCTCGTAACCATACAATTGCTCATGTGCTCAGCGGGACTTTTCGTGGTTGGTACAAGTTATATACAAGAGGGTGGATCATTTGACACAAATACTATACACGTCGAGAGTGGATTGTGGAACTGCGCTTGGTGACTCCACAACGGGATCTGTACCGGCTTGATTCTTAGGAAAAGCCACAACGTCCCTAATGTTGGAGGATCCTAAAAGCATAGAACACATTCTGTCAAATCCAATGGCCAAGCCGGCATGCGGTGGACACCCATTGGCCAAGACATGAAGTAAATGGCCAAATAGTTGGTGGTAGTTCTTGATTTGGAGAATTTCCGAAAAGATGTAGGCCTGTAGTTCCGAATTGTGGACTCTTCTGGACCCACCACCAACTTCGGTACCATTGATGACTAAATCATAATGGTCACCCCTGACCTTTAGTGGAGCTTCGGCCAAGAGGTGGTAATCTTGCAACTGGGACATTGTGAATGGGTGGTGGGTGGACTCGAACTTGGTGAAATCGTAGGTTGGGTATCCATTAACTGGGTCCAGCTCATTTGGACTGAACAATGGGAAATCCACCAACCAGGATGCGACAAAAATGTCATCCAAGCTGGATGGTTGTGTGCATTCACTCGAAACCTTGCGTCTCCATTTGGTTGGGTAAACTTCCATCGCCAACTGTCTAAACCTACCCAGTGGTGTTGGGTTCTCATATGACATCCTCGATCTATCACCAATAGCAAGAATATCACCCAATTCAACACCCAGTTGCTTGTTCAAGTCTTCAACACTTATCCCCTCCTTTAAATCGATAGGCAAAGCAGCGACCCATTGCTTTAATTGTTGCTCGTTATGAATCTTTATCACGTACGGTCTTCTGGATTTATACTCGGTTGGATTAACCAACTTTTTATCAAATTTTGGGGCAATGCCACCGTCCTCTTGGATAAGAGCACCCTTCAAGACACATGATTCAATCACGTCAAAATTTGGATTCATTGTCGCTTTAAAATTCGATGAAATGTCCACAAACGTCAACTGCGATCTCAAATCAGGTTTGTCGATTCCAAACTTACTCAATGCGGTTTGGTAGTCTAGAGAAGGAAACGATTCACCCTCCTTCAATTCCACTAACTCGCCGCTAGACCAATCAACCCTGTAAAGTGGTAATCCCCTCACCTCCTTCCAAATGTTGGTGATAACATCCTGGACAACATTTTGGACATCTTTGGCCTTGGCAAAGGACATCTCCATATCTATTTGTGTGAATTCCGGTTGTCTGTCCGCTCTTAAATCTTCATCTCTGAAACATTTGGCCAATTGGTAATACCCCTTGAACCCAGAGGCCATCAACATTTGTTTATACTGTTGTGGAGATTGTGGCAATGCGTAAAACATTCCTTTTCTTCTTGTCGGAACCAGGAACTCTTTAGCGCCCTCGGGAGTTGATTTGAAGAGCAGCGGTGTTTCAATTTCTGTGAAATCCTTCGAATCCAGCACCTTTCTGGCCACTCCAGCGGCCTTGGCTCTCATTTTCATCGCATTTTGATAGTATGGGGTTCTCAATTGCAAGTATCTATATTCTGGCGGATATTGGCCTGTTTCTTGCTTGAGCTTCTCTAGTTGGGGGGTCTTTTCACTCGACTTGTTTAGAATCTGATACTTTTCAATATCCAACTCCCAGGACCATGAACCGTCCTGATTGACCTTCTTGCACACCGTACCCGTTATTGAAAGGTTATCTTCCGGTTTGAGAGTACGAAACACCGAGCTAAGTTCTTCGGATCTGGTGATGATTTGAACAAAGTCACCGTTGAAGTCTCTAAAGTTGGAGAAAATGATCTTCTTTGAGATCTTCTTGGGAAACCCATCAATCCACCCGTTCAAGGTGATTGACTGTCCAATCATCGACTCCAACGATGAGTCAACATTGGTAATAGTATGTGTGAAATGATTGAAATCAAACTTGTCTAGAATGTCATCTTTGTTCGGTAATGCAATGGAATTGAACCTAACTCCGTTAGTGAAGAGGTTCTTGATTGCGGAGTTCCTTAGGCCACTCAGCATCTTGTAAAGCTGTAAGAACGGAGTCAAGGTTAGCCGATTTGTATGATGAAAAAATAAAATGCTCATGATATCTTTTATGCGTACAAAATAAGTATAAAAGCGCCTGTGGGCGTGGGAATTCACGTTTCTGTCTATGGAGAGATTGAAATGATTTGATTCAAAAACAATTTCTTCATTGCTTGTCTGAATTTAGTCTCATCCCCTTGGGATTCTTCAATGATATCGCCATAATCTTTCATGAGATTAGTCAACCTAACCTCCCAGGATTCGTCAATGAGTTTATTCTCCAATGACTTAGTTTTGATCAATTTGGCCAGACCAACCTCTTTACCGAGGAGAGAGACTGTGGCAAGAGCTTGAACGAGCTGGCCCCTTGGATTTTCATTCCCCTCCAGTGGTTTCATGTAGAGGTCGAGTGATTGGTTGTAAATGTCAAATGCTCTGTCAGAGTCTGCAAACCAACCGTGATATAAAACCAATGCGGCCAGATTGTTAGCTGCAGGAAGAGGGGTCTGTGGAACGAGTGTTTCTGCAACGGTGACCATCTTCGTATCGTCCTTATCTATGCATTCAAAAACAGCAATCAATGAGGTCAACGATTTCAAATCATTCTGGGCCACAGTACCATCGGCAATCTTGTTTTGATACAATTGGAAGTAGTAAAGAGCCTTGGCAAAATCCCTTGAATAAAAGCCCGCTGATTTGAGCAAATTCAAGATAGTTGGGAACTCGTCATCAAGCCCCAGTTCCTGGATTTGCTCTCTCAGTTCCGTCACAATCTCTGGTAAAGGCGCCAATTCAGGAACAGTGAATGGGAAATGAGTTTTCAACTCCTTCAAATTATCGGACTCTTCAATTTGTGTTAAAAGCAACTTGGAGATTGGCATAAGGATCTTGAGGATGGAATGACCTGAAAGGGAGACTCCGTTGTCAATTGATGATTCGTACATGTAGAGGTAGTCCAACCCAGTCAAATCGGAAGATTCCCCAATAAGTTCCTCATAAACATCCGAGGGAATGGCCAATTGGGTTAAAACCTGTGGAACCTTGAGTGTGGAGCATCCTTTTACTAGGGCAACCAGGGTTTGTCTTGGGATGATGGATTTGTCCCCAATTTGTGAATACACCTGCAAAATGTGGACAAGCTTGCGGACGTTCAATTCATGGAGATTCTCCTTCACTTCCACGGGGTCACCGTGAACCAATTTGTTGATTGCTGCACTTGCCACTGGATCGACCGCCTCGCCCATATGGTCTTTCAATTGATTATACAGTTGATAACTGGAATGGACTCTTCCGGGATTGTTTTGGACCAACTCCGCTGCAGCAAATGGTGTCAATTGAGACTTGTCTCCTCCCAAAGCTTTCAATGCCACCGTCGAGACTCCAAAGTTGTATTTGGTGAACTTCTCAATGATCATATTGAGTATTTCTCTTCTTTCACCATCATTACAATGATCCAATATTTGAGAAATCTCATTAATCCATTCATACAATTCTTCCTGCAATGATGGTGATTGCTCCAAGGCCGTATGGTGGTCTTCTATTGCACATTTCAACTTCAAATGATCAATCCCGTCACCGGTCGAATTTGCAACCTTTTTAAAAAAAGAGGCCTGTTGTGAATATCCTCTATGGAACGCTCTACTCCACTGTGTCAATCTAAGCATCATGAATCACAACACGTCAAGAGGTGATGTAATAAGAAACCCAGAAAAGCTGTCAATTTTCAAATCGTGCAACTATGGCGTCTGAAAAATTTTCGCTGTGGTTTAAATTCATCGATTGATCCACACTCTTCTTCCTTCAACGATGTCTATTGGTACCCTTTTCGGTAATGCACAAACTAGAACCATCCTTCCAGTTGGATTGGTGAAGGCCTTTAACTTGGATATTGAAGTTACTGAGTCTAAGACTGAAGCCCACCTTGCCGCCTTCCCACAAGGTCTGGCACCAGGTTTTGTTGGCCAAAAGGGTTTCAAGATCTCGGAAACCATTGCTATTCTTTACTACTGTATGTGTTTGAGTTTGATTTTTTCATTCAATGTTGACATGATGAGAAATTTTATCATTAAACAGTTATCCCTGTCTTAATAACCATGTCGAGAATTCGTTTACCTGAAAGTTAACATTGAATGGATTTTAACCATCACGTGGATCAATTACTAACAAAATCATTTTAGTGGTTTCTCTTCACGACAAGGAATCTCCATTGTTCGGTACCACCTTGGAAGACAAGGCTTCTGTTCTCTACTTGGAATCATGGGCTACCACCGGTTTGATGAAGGATATCACTGAAATCATCAAGCCTTTGTTGGGCAGAACTCCATACAACAAGAAGGTTGTCGATGCTTCTATCAAGGCTGTTGACGAACACGTTGCTTTCTTGGAAAAGAGATTGGCCGAATACACCTACTTGGTTGGTGAAAGATTGACCTTGGCAGATTTGTTTGTTGCCTCTTGTTTCTACAGATTGTTCACTTTGACCTTCTGCAAGCAATGGAGAGCTCAACACCCAATCTTCATGAGATGGATCAACACCGTGTACAAAACTGAATACTTGGCCTACTTCTTCGACCAAGTCAAGTTTGTCGACGAACCAGTCCAACCACCAAAGAAGGAAAAGGCCAAGAAGGAACCGGCTGCCGCTGCTCCAAAGAAGGAAGTCAAGAAGGAAGCCGAACCTGCTGCTGAGCCAGAAAAGAAGGCCAAGCACCCATTGGAAGCTCTTGGTAAGCCTGCCGTTGCTCTTAACGAATTGAAGGTTGTCTACTCCAACAAGGACACCAGAAAGGAAGCTTTGCCATACTTCTGGGACACCTTTTTCAACGAACAAGACTGGTCCCTCTGGAAGGTTGAATACAAGTACAACGACGAATTGACCCAAACTTTCATGTCCAACAACTTGGTTGGTGGTTTCTTCAACAGATTGACTGGTTCCGTTAAGTACATGTTCGGTTGTTGTGTTGTCTACGGTGAAAACAACAACAACGGTATTGTTGGTGCCATGTTGGTTAGAGGTCAAGACTTTGCTCCTGCCTTTGACGTTGCTCCAGATTGGGAATCCTACTCCTACACCAAGTTGGACCCAACTACCCAAGAAACCAAGGACTTTGTCAACAACATGTGGGCTTGGGACGAGCCTGTTGAAATCAACGGTGAAAAGAAGGATATCGTTGACGGTAAGGTTTTGAAATAAGCGGATAATTTTATAAGAGTAATATTTATCGGACCAACAAACGAACCCAGTGAGTTTGTGAGTCGATCTACTTTTTTTGAATCTACTATGTGGGTCCAAATTGGTGCTTTAATTAGCGAGCGTAGCGAGATTGTGAATGAGTAAGTGAGTGAGTGAGTGAGTTGTGTATGCCTCTTATACAAATTAAATGTTCGAGCGTAGCGTGCTAATGAGCTTTAAAGTTCAGTACCAGCAAAGAGAGTAATATCTTCAACTCTTAAATTATTCACAATCGAACAACCGAAGGCAGTGAGTGGGTGTATGAGTTTGTGAGTGAGCGAGTGAGTAGAATATCGAACGTAAACCCAACCTAATCAGAGTGCGTATAATATCGAACTTAAACCCAATCTAATCATGTATTCCTATGGAATTATAAGGGAATAAATGAACGAGCACATGGGTAATGGCCTCTCCCGCCGCATCTTTCGAACAAACAAGCAAGCATGATGTGTTTTTTAAAACAGTATGACCGCAACAAACAAAAACAGAAGATGTCACTTGGGTAGTAAGTGACGTTTTCTATAATCCCAAAATGTGATTATTTTCTTATATTCTAATTCAGTAGCAAGGTAGTGAGCGTATCTTTGCATTTCGGTACAACAACCAGAAGTCATATTCTCATCTCTTGGATTTTCCCACACCATTTGCTCTTTCACTCACTAACTCGATGCGCTCGTTAGTTCAATGCAGTCGCATCAACGTAGGAACCTTTACCAGGAGGTTTTACTTCGAGATACCCACCCTCCTTTAACGCCTCGTAGCCAACGTCACTGATGCATTTAAATCGAGCTGGTCCTAACGGCTTCCCTCCGTACCACCTTGTCACTACAATTAGAATGTTAACTAATTGACATCTATCAATTAATCTCATTAGCCTATCGCCTGATCCCCCTTCTCCACAATCATTGGAGCCTTGTTGGAGCCCCTGTGGGTTTCGTATAATTGGTTTATTGCTTGATTCACACGTTTTCCATGCCAGCATAGATGGATGTGAAGCGTGGCCCAGTTTCTTATCAGATTTAAGCAGCTCTTGAACGAGCAGAGTCACATCATCCTTGGTTCGGACTGGAGTGCAGAATGCCACGAATTTAGACTTGTTCAACGTCAGAATTTGTGATTTAGACCACACTCTCATGAAGAGTAAGCATGAGTAAAATTTAACCTACAAGCTGCCTGCTTTCTTACCAAAATGAGTGGATCTGGTGCAAGGGTGATGGGTAGCAAGATCACCAAGAGGGCGGCAGGAAAGAAGAAGACGCCTACTATTAAGGACGTTAACTTTCCCGCTGCTGTGAGCTCCACTCCGGGCGTGACAACTCCAAACACATCCACCGGTGAGAAAATGGCGGATTTAAAGTCTAATACTCCTCCACAGGATTCTCCTAGGGATAGAAGCCGCTACAAGTACCGGGTGGAGATTCAACAGATGATGTTTGTTTCTGGGGAAACAAACGACCCCCCTGAGAAGGTGACGGACTTGATTGAGGACATTGTTAAGGATCAAGTGATCACTCTCATAGTGAATGCCCAGAAGAACTCCAACGCTCGTGGACAGCGGTCTATTTTACCGGAAGACTTGATCTTTTTAATCAGGCACGACAAGGCCAAGGTTAACAGACTCCGGACCTATCTTTCGTGGAAGGATGTTCGTAAGAATGCCAAGGACCAGGAGAACGGTGAGGGGTCCGCTGGTGGCAACACTGGCGGCGGTGGGGATCTTATAGAGGATGCAGACTCCTCTAAGATGCTCAAGCAGAAGAAGGTGATCATCAGATTGCCGTGGGAGGTACAATTCATGTTCAGCGAACAACCCATCTCGTTCAATGACGGGGATAACGACGAGGAACAGCGAGAGGCGATACAGGCACAAATGAAGCGATTGAAGCAGAACGATGATCGTACCAAAGATATGACTCAGCAGGAGTACGTACACTGGTCCGACTGTAGACAGGCCAGTTTTACGTTCAGAAAAGGCAAGAGGTTCAGAGAGTGGAGTGGAATCTCACTGATATCAGACAGTAGGCCCAACGACGATGTGATAGATATCCTTGGCTTTCTTACCTTTGAAATGGTGTGTTCTCTGACAGAGGTGGCGCTGGGAATTAAGGGCAAATCCAGCAACCAGAATGGTGGTGACAGAAGAAGAAAGAGGTACCTATTCACCGAACCAAGCAGTCAGAGCAAACCAATTCAATTGGAGCACATCCAGGAGGCCTGGAGGGTGCTTCAGGAGTCCAGGCCCTCGTTTAGGGCCCTCTATAACTTCAAGGGTGGAAGAATGAGAGGCAGAGTATCTCTCATCTGAACAGTGCTGAGCACTTTTTCTCTTTTCCTACTGTGTATTCCTAATAAAGAGTAATGAGGGACCCCAGGCTGCTGTATTACAAGGTCTTGGAGACGGGTGGCGCGTTTGCCGATGCTGAGTATGATCCTACAATTGCCAAAGAAAGTTTGGAGACTTCCCACCTCCTGATCATCGGCGCAGGAGGATTAGGGTGTGAAATGGTGAAGGATTTGGCAATGCTGGGGTTTCCGAAGCTGTCCATCATTGACATGGACACAATTGAGTTGTCCAACTTGAATCGTCAGTTTCTATTCCGGGAGAAGGACGTGGGTAAGTCAAAGGCCATTGTGGCGGCAGAAATGGTCTCTTCAAAAGTGCCAAATTGCAGTATCACACCCTACTTTAACAGGATCGAGGATTTTGATGAGAACTTCTACCGACAGTTCACGATGGTGATTTGTGGCTTGGATAGCATAGAGGCGAGAAGATGGATCAATGCCACATTGGTTAGTATTGGCGAGAACGGCCAATTGATTCCAATGATCGATGGTGGCAGTGAGGGGTTTAAGGGATCGGTGAAGTTGATGATACCAACGTATACAGCTTGCTTTGAATGTTACATGCCCTTGGTTCCCGAGAAGGTGACTTATCCACTATGCACGTTGGCCTCGACCCCACGACTACCCGAGCATTGTATTGAATGGGCTCATCAATTGGAGTGGCCCAAGGTGTACGGGGGCCTCGAGTTCGATGCGGATGTGATGGATCATGTTGAGAAAATGTATGCGTTGGCATCAAGTCGGGCCCAGGAGTTTGGAATCCAGGGTGTGACAAAGTCGAAAACCTTGGGTGTGGTGAAGAACATCATTCCCGCCGTGGCTAGCACAAACTCGATCATTTCTGCCCAGTGTTGCAATGAGGCGTTCAAGTTTATCACTGATGTCAACCCCACTATGGGCGATATGCTCTTTTATAACGGAGAAGTAGGGGTGGTTGCAGTGAATAACGAATACAAAAGACAGCCCAATTGTCCCGTGTGTGGTCAATTGCAGGAGACTCTGACGGTGGCTAAATTGGCCACCGTAGAAGAGATTGCCCGTTTGGTGAGAGAAAAATACCAATTGGTTGAACCGGGACTGAGTTATCAAGGTTTGGATATTTACAATTTCAAATCTTTACCAAATGATAAGGTTTTGGATAGAAACCCTAAGGGTTCAATGGCTATCGATAGGGTGGTTCCCTTTGAGGAGAATGAAGGGCTCCTATCAAGTGGAGTGATTCACGTGATCGATACGAGCTTGGCGAATGTGATGAAATTGAAGCTCGAGATACCCAAATAAACTGGGCCCCACTCCTATAGTGTGGGTTAATTAAATAGTATCTAGTACCATCTTGATCGAGTATAAATCAAAAAATAACATTAAACAGTCGACACTGGAGAAACTTAACCGTGCTTGGAGAAGTACTTCTTGGAGTTTTCAGGCTCTGGAACAATGGTGTCGGCACCAGGGGTCCAGTTAGCTGGGCAAACTTCACCGTACTTGTCGGTGAATTGGAAGGCCTCCAACAATCTCAAGGATTCGTCAACGGATCTACCGACTGGCAAGTCGTTGATAGTGATTTGTCTCAAGGTTCCTTCAGGGTCAATCAAGAAAAGACCTCTGAGGGTGATACCTGCGTCTTCCAAAAGCACACCGTAGGCCTTGGACAATTCGTGGGATCTGTCGGCCAACAATGGAATGTTCAATGGACCCAAACCACCATCGGCTCTTGGGACGTTAGTCCAGGCCAAAAGAGAGTATTCAGAATCAGTGGAAGCAAACAAAACTTCACAATTCTTTTCCTTGAAAGCAGCGGCTTTTTCGGAGTAAGCGATGATTTCCGTTGGGCAGACAAAGGTGAAGGCCATTGGGAAGAAGCCCAAGAGAACCCACTTACCCTTGTATTGTTCAAGAGAAACTTCTTCGAAGACACCGTCCACAACGGCAGTGGTCTTGAATGCTGGAGCTGGCTTTTGAATGGATGGAACGACGGCCATGGTTAATTGATTTGAATTGATCAGGAAGAAAGAGTGAACGCGTTGGGGCGAAATCCATCAATTCGTCAGCAGCGAGCGGTCTGGACGTTTCCATGGGTGCGGCTGTAGCAGAGGTGCTCAGCATAAAATTCGAGAACCAACGAATCAGCGAGCAAACTAGAGAACGAACTCCGCAAACAAGCAAACCCAGTTGGCTTGTGAGTGGTTACACGTGCCACAACTATTGCAAGCAACTTCTTTGGATGAGCTTGTGTGCAAGAGCCGAGAGTTGACGGGGTAGATAGCTGGTTTGTCAGCACCGAGCAAGGTGCTCAGCATAAGCCAACAAACGAGCGGGCGAACAAGCAAACCCAGTGAGTTTGTGAGTGATCACGCATGCCACAACTCTGTCAAACAACTACATCGTGTGATTGTGTGTGCAAGAAACGAAGAAAGCGAGTTGACGCAATAGATAGCGGGTTTGTCATCACCGATCGGTTGCTCAGCACGAGTGAACAAAGAAACAAACAACGTGAGCCTATTAGTGACCGTAGATGCTTCGGCCCTAATAAATGGATGTATGAAATTTGCAATTAAAAGAATATGCTTCATCAATAACAAATAAACCATTGATGCCCCATATCACCTTTACCTACCTAAGATGGCAGTTGCGTCATCAGTCTCGAGAGCCATTTACAACGCGTAGATGTGTGATTTCTCCAAACTAAGACAATTTGGGGGAACTCTGTAGAAGCTTCATTTCTCTAGACTAAGCTGATCATCAGAGTATCACAGTGGACTTCTTCTTGTCCCTTGTCCTTTCATAACCCGCCTGCTATCCTCAATTGCGAATCATTCTCCTGTATTCTGAGGCAAAGGGAGGTATCATTGTGACCACAAACAAGATGATGTCCTTAAAAAGCACGGTGATTTTCTGAGCCACACTCATCTCTTCGTCCTCATCCCCTCTGTCGGATAGACAAAATCCCACAACCCCCTCGACAAGCGTTTCGAGCAACCATCGGGACCATTCGTGGGAAAACATCATCACGTTCAATATTGGAATGACCAACCTGATGTTGAATTCAACGCGTAGTCTAACAAGGAAGCCAATCACCTTGGCATTGTTGATGGCCATAATTATCCACAGCGGACTCAAATCAAAAAACTCAGTCACCAATGATAGCCAGAGCAGATTCTTAAGCGTAGCCCATATCGCTTCCATAATCTCCTTCATTAATCCCCCGTCAACTAACACCTGTTTGATGGAACTGAACCTAACTTTGACCTTTTGAATAAAAGAGGTATTGACGGTAACTGGACCCTGGGTATTTGAGCCCGATTCCAATCCTACTTCCAATTCCAATTGATTGCCGTGACCCTGCAAGAATGCTTCAATCATCTCCTCATGGTAATCTCTAAATAGTGCCAGCTTCAAATCCCATCTCAACTTGGATAATTGTTTTGCCCGGTCGGGATCAGAAACCCGCCTTTCCAACAAATCCAAGTCCTTAATGATGCTGGCAACCCTTCTCGGTTCTGTGATGATCTTTTCCCTTGGAAAATCATCAACCGGTCTAAATGGCCCAAATACCTCCTCCATCGTCCTCAATGCCTTGGGGCTTGCCATCATCGACCCTTCGCATAAAATCATGTCTGAAGTAGTCATCACACAGTAATCTCCTCCCTTGTTGGAAATGACGTACACTTCCGTTGATCCCTCAAGTGCGGGTTTCTCCTTATCGAAATCATAATCCGGATCTAATGAAGACATATATTGCGTTAAGTGATGTTGAAAGCCTGTTTCACCACCAAAATAATCAAATTCCCCCTCGAGGTCCTCTGCTATCACCTCCACCACCGGAAATCCGCTCTCCTCCGTCAGTCGCCATTTGTGAATAATTACGTGGTCCCAAGGCGCTTCGTTGACCACCGCTTGCACAGATTGGTCCGAAATTTCACCCAGCTCATGTGTCTCCCTCCAGTAGATATCTCCTCCCTCAATGGCTCGATATTGGAACTCCACGCGGTTCATATTGGCCGATTTGTGTCCCGTTAAGACCAAATCCCGTACCTTTGAATGGAAAAATTTTATACTGTTCACACTAATCACCCTATTCATCAACAATGCCTGCTGTCACCACATTTGTGCCACTGCGGACACCTTTTGGTGCCCTGCAGACACGTCAGTTTGGGTCATTTATTCGTTCCGTGCTTTGTTTGGATCCACCAGCTTCTCCAGACATTCCAACAGTGGAAAACAGATTTCATCCATGGGATTCCTCCCCATCGCCCGATCTCCGCATGAGAGCCGCCACAATCAGGGCCAAGGCCAAGTGTCCAGTAACCGGGTTGGATATCAATTACACCTGCCCGATTTCCGGGATTCCAACGCACCATTCGAAGGAAGCATGGGAGCAAGATAGGGAATACCACGAGAGTAAGAAGTACGAGATCTTGAAGAAGGTGAACATCTATGAGCATGATTTGAGATCCGGTAGACCGTTTCCAGAGTTTGATTTCCCACAACAACAAAAACAGGACAATTTGGTGAACATGGCAACGTGGGACACATATCTCTACACGAGAGGGTTCTATTCAATGGATACCGAGTTCCAATTGGCGGTGGTTACCAAGATGTTGAGTTTCCCAGTGACAATTTCCGCCATTTTGCATCAGTTTTCTCCATACTTCTTGAACCCTAAGGGTCCGTTGAATGTCGAAGGGTTGAAATCATTGGCAGCTCTGCGTTACTCCTTATACCCTGAGAGCAGACTCTCCGGGTTCAAAGACAAACCAATTAGATTCTTCATCTTGAACGCTAGATCGGAATCCCTCTTGCCTCCACACGTCTGGAAGGAATTGAACTATTTGTTCCCAGGTGTCAACTTTGAGTTGCACTTCATTGGTCCAAACAGTTACTTTGATAGAGAAAAGAAGCAGTATGTCACGAGCGACATCCCAATTGTCAAGCGTTTGGATGACACGTTGGCGTTCGTCTACCACACCAAGGATTTCAACGTCTTCCACGAGGCCGGTGACTTCTTCCCATACGACCCATACTTAGACATGTTTGTGGCATTCCACCCTCAATTTGACGCCCCAGACGCAAAGGAGATGTGGAAGAAGACGATTCCCGGCTTGTTGGAGTCGAAATGTGCTGTTTTCGTCACTGGCTACCATGAGCAAAACCTCGAGACAAACTTCGACATCCTCCAAGATTACAAGGAAGACATGGATATATTGTTTGATCCTTCAAAGAATCTCTTTGGGTCCACCAAGTGGGAGTTGAACGACTTGAATCCACAGGAGGTGTTCCAATACAATCAACAATTGTTTGGATTTAGGGGTAAGAGGTACCATGCTGTTAATACTGGTGCCTAAATAATCACTCTCCGCAGCCTTGCTTTTTCAAAACTACGGTGTATCGGTACCGGTCCTTGAGACTTATTTACTTGTTTATATGTGAGACCGAATTTATAATTTAACAGATTAGAAGGTGTAATTGAGGGGTGGAGGGTGTAAGATTGAATGCGGAATTGACGCATCCAGATAAAAAGGTGACCAATTGATCGATTTTCTGATAAGATTTGATTGGTCGAATTCACATTTGTATATGATGGCAGTAAACATTTCAAGTTCTGATCAATGTCTGGCATTTAGCAGTAGAAAATGCTGGGTCGTGGAGGCTCATTTTCATTGCTATTAACAAAATGAACGATAGTTGAGATAAGGTTCATTTTACCGATTGCACTGGTTATGATAATCATACTACATGAAACTCCCTCTATTCCCTAGTAAAACGATTGGAGAAAATTGGATAACTGTTAGTGCTGTATGCGGGCGTCATTTTCTTCTCTGGACTTTAATTTTCACATTTTTCAAGATCACCAGCATTCAGGTTTATATGGTAAAGTGTTCAACCTGACAATCCTCTTATAATTCATATTTTAAGCAATTTTATCAATCGATATCTGCATGAACCTTTTCTACGCCGTAAATCTTTTCTGCAAAGTGGCTTTTTGCTTTTTTTTTGTTTTAGTTACAGACTGTAAACTAGATTGACCATGGAGCCGTTTCAACAGTATCCTTTTTTCACTTTCATCTTCTCTTAAATAACCCCTACCTGTAACTATGTTAAATTTTTAAAAAAATCCTATGGGAGTATTCCCTTCTCATTTTTAATATTATTTACTTAACACTCCACAACACCATAAAATCGTATTATAATTATTATTTGAGTTCTTTCCACAAACCTTATCGTTGTGTCTGAAGCAATTTTTTTTCCAATTAGCCAAACGGTAAAAACCCCTCCGCCATGGAGCACAGTCGCGCGTTCGACTCCGGTAAAAAATAATCATCCTTTTTTTTTCACTTTTTGACATGTGGAAAATTGATGACTCACGGAGTTCTTCACTTCATACTCATCTCAAGATGTCACAAGTGTACAGATCTACCCGTTCTGCCGTGGAACAATCCGTCTCTTTTGAAGAGGCCATTATGACCGGTTTGGCCAAAGATGGGGGTCTTTTTATCCCATCTGAGATCCCACAAGCTCCAAAGGACTTCTTAGATTCATGGTCCAATTTGACGTTCCAAGAGTTGGCCTTCAATATCATGAGATTGTACATCAAGCAGGAAGAGATTCCAGATGAAGATTTGAAGAATCTGGTTGCTAAGTCTTATTCCACCTTCAGAGCCGATGATGTCACCCCATTGGTTAAGATCGACTCAAAGCAAAACTTGCACTTGTTGGAGTTGTTCCACGGTCCAACCTACGCCTTCAAGGATGTTGCCTTGCAATTTGTTGGTAACCTCTTTGAATACTTTTTGCAGAGAAAGAACGCAGGTAAGAAGGAGGGTGAAGAAAGAGATATCATCACTGTTGTTGGTGCCACCTCTGGTGATACCGGATCTGCTGCCATTTACGGTTTGAGAAACAAGAAGGATGTTTCTGTCTTCATCATGTACCCAACCGGTAGAGTTTCTCCATTACAAGAAGAGCAAATGACCACGGTTACCGATGCCAACATCCACACTTTCTCCGTCAAGGGTACCTTTGACGACTGTCAATCTCTTGTTAAGCAAGTTTTCAACGACAAGGACTTCAACGGTAAGTATCACATCGGTGCCGTGAACTCCATTAACTGGGCTAGAATTTTGGCTCAAATCACCTACTATTTCCACTCATACTTCCAATTGAAGAGATCGTTGAAGAGCGATGATTTCAAGGTCAAGTTTGTTGTTCCATCGGGTAATTTTGGTGACATTCTTGCCGGGTTCTTTGCCTCTGAAATGGGTCTTCCTGTCGCCAAGTTTGTCACTGCCACCAACGAAAACGATATCTTGAACAGATTCT
Organism: Saturnispora sekii; assembly: GCA_030563565.1. Lineage (NCBI taxonomy): Eukaryota > Fungi > Ascomycota > Pichiomycetes > Pichiales > Pichiaceae > Saturnispora > Saturnispora sekii. The sequence continues at coordinate 265,164 of JAJMJM010000002.1, forward strand.
TGAACTCGGGTAAATACGACAAGGAGGAGGTCAAAGTCACATACTCTCCAGCCATGGACATTGTTGTTTCATCGAACTTTGAGAGATTCCTCTGGTATATGATCAGAAAGACCGACGGTCAAGGTTCTGATTTGAAGACCGGAGAAGTGATGGCACAATTCATGAATGATTTGTCCTCTTCAAAGGGTGAATTTACCGTTTCTAAGGAAACCATCGAGGCATGTAGAGAAATCATGGATTCTGCTGCTGTTACCAACGAGGAGACTGTGTCCACCATCAAGGCCACATATGACCAAACCTCCAACAAGTACATCTTGGACCCTCACTCTGCTGTTGGTATCTCCACCTGTTTGAAGAAGATGTCTGCTGGTGGCGACGAACCAAACACACATTATATTTCTCTATCCACTGCACATCCTGCTAAGTTTTCTGAGGTTGTCAACTTGGCCTTGGGTGAATTCCAAGGTTATTCATTCGAAAACGACGTCTTGCCTGAAGAATTGAGAAAACTGTCTTCCATGCCAAAGAAGATCAGATTAATTGAAACCGCTGATTTGGCAACTATTGAAGCTGCTATCGTTGAGGAGTTGGCCAACGAGAGCAACTAGAAAGCCCACCACTGTTTATAAATCTCTAGAACCACATACATATCGATTAACAGTAACATGATAGCTTTGCTTTTGAAGAATAGGCTCCCCATATTCACCATATAAGTAGATAGCCAATACCTGTTGATAGCCCTTACCAACGAATTTCATCCAGATATCATCACCATCAACACTATCAATCCTATCTTTGCTTTTAAAAGATTTGTTCCCATTGGTGGAGAGAGATCTTGTAAACGTGCTGAGCATCATGAGCGCCTCCTCTCTTTCTTTTTTTGACTTGAACTCCAGGCGGATTTCTATGGCCCACATCTTCTTTCAAATCCACAGTATGCTGTCACTTAGAGGCTCTACGAGGACGTTTTCCCAGTGTTGTGTTAGATTAAATGCAGTTGGAAAATTTGCAAGTGAAGGTAAATCTTCAGTGGACTTAGGATCAGAGATACCAACCCCACGTCGTCGTCGTCCGACTCGGTATTCGATGGAGACGGGCCCCTCTTTTGAAGATTTCGTCACGGGGAAGGCTAAGGACATCATGAAGGACCCACTTGAATTGGCTAGAGAGGACCCCGATGCTCGGTTGCCTAAGTGGCTTCGTGTGCCTATTCCCAAGGGTAAATCCTACCATCAGGTGAAGAAGGACGTTAAGGAGCTCAAGTTGGCGACTGTGTGTGAGGAAGCTAAATGTCCCAACATAGGAGAGTGCTGGGGTGGGAAGAAATCGGAGGCTACAGCGACAATCATGTTAATGGGGGATACTTGCACGAGAGGGTGCAGATTCTGCAGTGTCAAGACCAACAGGGCTCCTGGGGCGTTGGATCCTATGGAACCTGAGAATACAGCACTGGCAATCAGTAAATGGGGATTGGGATACGTTGTTTTGACAACTGTGGATAGGGATGATTTGCAGGATGGTGGGGCTCACCATTTGAGAGAAACAGTTGAGAAGATCAAGGAAAAGGCGCCTAAGACCCTTGTTGAGGTTCTAAGTGGTGATTTCAGAGGGGAATTAGAAAATCTGAAGGTTTTGGCTACAGGACCCTTGGATGTGTTTGCTCACAACATGGAAACTGTGGAAAGATTGACACCGCATATTAGAGACAGAAGAGCAACATACAGACAATCTCTGAGTATATTAAATAACGCAAAGCTGAACAACTCGAAATTGATCACAAAAACGTCGATTATGTTGGGGTTCGGGGAAACAGACGATGAGATTCTTCAAACCATGAAGGATTTGAGGGAGAATAATGTGGACGTTGTCACATTCGGTCAGTACATGAGACCAACCAAGAGACACATGAAGGTGGTGGAGTATGTGAGGCCAGAAAAGTTTGAACATTGGAAAAACGTGGCATTGGACATGGGATTCCTCTACTGTGCATCAGGACCATTGGTGAGATCCAGTTACAAGGCAGGTGAGGCATACATTGAGAACGTGATCCGTAAAAGAAAGAGAAACGTTGCGATTCCAAGAGAGGAGGAAATTGGCGACGAGGTGTTCATCTCGAAGAAGTTGATCGAGGACAATGCCAGTCGCTGATGAGAAGGTCGATGTCAATTTTGAAATTTATATAAATAATAACTGAACAGTGCATATATGGCTAAGAAAACACACTCCAGTGGTCAAAGAAAAGATAGAATGGTAACCAAAGACAAAATATTCAAGAATTTAATTTAAGCTTCTTGAGCATCTGGAGCATCTTCGACAACAGGGACATTTTCGGCCTTTTGTTGCTCCTTTTCCAACTCCTCGGCAATTTCAATGTCAAGCTTCGAAATCTTTTCAACAAGATTGTCGATCTTGACTTGGGCCTTGGAGATTTGATCCTTCGACTTGTCTTGCTGAGATTTTTCAACCTCAGCAAGCTTTTCCTTCAAAGATTCAACGGTCTTTGGAAGATCTTCTGCAGTTGCTGGAACTGAAACGTCGAAAGTGACAAGAACGCTGACGAGAGATGGTTCAATCACGTTCTTCGACTTCTTTGCCTTAGATTTCTTCTTCTTAGACTTGGCAGAACCCATGAAGAAGGCCTCTTGCTTCTTTTCAATCAAAACAGCACCTTCTGGTAATTCCAATGGAGTTTGATCCTCTTCTGGGGTGGTTTCCCCTGCTGAAGACGTATCGAGCTTCGAGATCAAGGATTTTAATTCCAAAATTTCTGTAGCGTCAACAGGTTGTTGAGCCAATTCGGCAATCTCCTTGATCTCGTCAAGCAATTCTCTCTTCTTCAAGTACAAGTTGTAAGACTTTTCTTCCTCTTCTCTTCTCTTTCTTTCCTTGTCCATGTCGTCCTTGAATTTCTTGAACTTCACATCGAAGGCGTCGTAAGTGGATCTCATCTCATCTCTCACTGCGTCTCTTTGAGAGTAGAGCTTGGATCTGGAATCAAAGAGTGACTTTCTCTTTTGATCAACTCCCTTATTTTTCTCGGTTAAGGCATCCAAATCAGCTGTGATTTCTTCGAATCTTGTTTGGATCTCCTTGTTGGACAAAGCACCAATCGAAGCCTTCAAGTCTGCAATCTTGGCCTTATCACCATCAATAGACTTTTGAACTTGTTCAAAGGAGTTGAAATCCTTTTTCAACTTGTTCAATGAAGAAATCTCCTTGATGGCTCTCTTTTCTTCCACCAACATCATGTTACCGGACTCGATGTTAGCTTCCAGTCTTGAGATTCTCTCGTCGATATCCTTCACGTTTCTGAAGTTATGTTTTGAAGTCTTTTCATGGATTTCCGCAATCTTCTTCTTCATCACTGCATCCGTGGCCTTGATTTGTTCGTTGATGACTTGCTTCTTCTTTTTCAAGTCACCTTGGGATCTGATGATAGTCTTGAGTTCACCGGTCAAAGCGTTTCTCTTTTCAACGTCCTCCTTTGGAGTCACCGCAACCTCAATGTCCTTCTTGATTTGTTCCAATGAGGCATCCAATTTCTTCAATTGAGACTTGAGTTCGTTAACCTTTTCATCTCTGGCTGATGAATCCGGCTTCTTGATGAATTTTCTTGTAGTTGGTTCTTCAATTTCTGGGATGTCGAAGGATGGTAAGTTGAGAGAGGCCATGGTAAGTTCTGCTATTTGAAGAAAAAAGCGTTCAATTAGAAGCCGACGAGATGGGTGAAATTCAACGTCCAAACGTTTTTTTGAACACGTTGAGAAATTAAATGCTCAGCAAATACACGAGCAAATACACGAACAAACGAACGCAGTGGGTTTGTGAGTGGCATTTACTTGATTTTGGTGGGGTTGGTAGTTGAGTTAGGAAGGTGAGAAATGATGGCCTATTTACAAATAAGCAACCAAGACTTTGAATAGATGGTTGTAGGGAGCCAATAATAATGGACTATTTGTGGCCGAATATGAGATCTCGGCGCATCAATTTAAGATCAATAGGGTCCAATGATTGTAGTTGTGGCTTCTTGACAGGAGTTCTTAGATGCTCAACACGTCTGACATTGGGACAAAAAAGCACAGTGAGTTTGCCAATTGCGTTTGTTTGCATTCATTTGCAATTGGTAATTTTTGTTGTGCGGTTGGTTGATAGAATAGCAACCTGAATGAGTCCACGAGGTTGTGGTAATATTGACACAAACAGAAAACGACGACTTAGATCATGGAAGAGTTATGGGTAACTAGGAGATGTCTGACTCTCAGCATAGGACCAAAAATCAAACTTAATCGGTTTGCTTGTGAGTGAGCAAGATGTCAACGAGGTGGAAATTGCGAGGATTCTGTGTATAGCTGAGATGTCAGATGCTCAGCACAGATAGCTAAGGACCAACAAATATTGTTGCAAGGTTACGCAATTATGCTTGCACTTGCCTATTTACATAGAAACGCGCCTTCCATTCACATTCCCCTCCACACAGTCCCCATTCTCCCCATTCTCCCCACTTGTCATAATTTATCTATTCAATTTTATACGATATTAAACAACTACTTCCAAGAGACACCAAATCTAGGATCTATAATCCCCGTTGATTGTGACGTAATCGTGGGTCAAATCACAAGTCCAGAATTCACAAGAATGACCACCACCAGTACCCAAGTCGATCGAGATCTCCAAGTCTTCGGATTGCAATATCTCACTGGCCCTGACTTCATCGACCAATTCTGGTTCACCATTGACTAACAACTTCAATTCGGCAGAACCGTCGACAGGAATGAATGAAACGTTGGTCTTTTCAGGAACAACGTCGGCACCTGCGTAACCGGTTGCACACAAGATTCTCCCCCAGTTGGCATCCTTACCAAACATCGCGGTCTTGAACAATGGGGAGTTGGAAATCGAGTTTGCGACCTTCTTGGCATCTTCATATGACTTGGCATCCTTGATCTTCAAGGTGATGAATTTTGTAGCACCTTCACCGTCTCTGACAACCAACTGAGCCAACTCCTTGGCAAATTCGGTGATTGCATCGGTCAATTCAATGTAACCGGCGCTTGTCTCAGTGATCACCGGTCCCCCTGCAGCACCATTAGCCATTGCACATATAGTATCATTGGTGGACATGTCACCATCGACAGAAATACAGTTGAAAGAGGTATTCACTGCGCTAGATAGAATTGCCTGTAAAGTGGTTGGAGCAACCGGGGCGTCTGTGACAAAGAACCCCAAGAGGGTGGCCATGTTTGGACAAATCATACCGGCACCCTTGGCCAAACCGGCCAATCTGTATTCAACACCGTTGGCAACAAAGGTCTTCGAAACCAATTTTGGAAAAGTATCCGTCGTCATGATACCCTTTGCGCAGTTCAACCAATGGTCGTGACTAGACCCAAGACCTGCTTCGCTCTTGATCAAGGTTTCAATACCGTTCGTGATCTTGTCCATTTGCAAACGTTGACCAATGACACCGGTGGACATCACCAATGTCTTTGGAACAGAAAATGTCTGCCCGGAAACAAGGCTGTCCACTTTTTCGGTCATCTTATAAGCATCTTCCAACCCTCCAGCACCGGTCACAGCATTCGCACATCCGGAATTGACGACAATCGAGGTGATATTTGCACCTCCATGGGTTTTCAAAATGTGCTGATCGGCCAAAACAGGTGCTGCTTTGAACTTGTTGGTCGTAAAAACCGCAGCAGCGGAGGCTGGGATTTCGGAGAGAAGAATTGAGAGATCTGGAGCTCCAGTCTTTTTCACTTTTGTAGGGATTGAACCCACTTTATAACCCTTAGGGTAGGTTCCCTGAGTAGGGACAAATCTGACCTTGTTGGCTGGAATGGTCACTGTTGCCATGGTTCTCTTGAACATCTTGTATTACGAAGAAAAGAAGAGGGTTGAGTCATTTTGTGTAACTGTGAAATTTGAGTGGAATAGCGCGCTTAAGAAAATTACCTAATTAGGCAATAAAATAATGCTCATCGCCGTTAGGAATTGGATGGGTGGATGAGTGTGGGTGAGGCGGGCAGAGGCATAAGGCAGTCAAGTGGCTAAATTGGGGAAAAATGCAGGGAATGGTGGTGTGAATGGGGTGCGAGAGCTACCTTTTTCCTTTGATCTTAATGCGTTTCATTGATACGCTTGGTGTTATTTGCGGGATGTTGATACTTGACTCGGAGACACTAATATCAACTTTTTGAGAGCATTCTCTCTTGTGTTTATATTAGTTAAAATCAGTTTAATACTTCCATGATTGCACTATATTCGAAACACAAATAAACTGAGAGTAAAAGTGAACCCCGAGTTTTTGTTAGAGCCATCACCTAAGGGATAGTATCCTATCATATCAGGTTACTGATCCGGAATGATCGCTTAATAATTACGAAGATAAGGATAAAACACACTATATTTTATCAGTTGAATATCTCTGTGAATTCAAGCGGGAATTCTACTTCTCGATTTAAGTCCATGGCCAACTAAATTGCTTTGACTAAACCAGTTAATTTATGACCCACTTGGCTTGATATCAGTAACAGCATTGTGTCCTCTACTGTGATAGTAATAACAGGTTGCTTACATAAACAACGGCTCATGAGTACTATTTCCGGCGATTTAAGAAGATGAAGTTTTCAGATACCAGAGGCTGAAAACCAGATTATATGTTAACTTAAACACACCTACCACACAAAATCGTTAATGGTTCATAAACTTCCCCCTATTTTGATATCTTGTGATATTAGTGAAAAAAAACCGTTGTTTGAAATGAACAGCACATCGCTCTTTCCATGTCGATTTCGTTGAAAGTTCGGAAGAAGATATACGAGTGGAATAAGAAAGGACTCACCAAGAAAGTTGGTGGGGTGATTGTGGGCTTATTACTGCTGGTCATAACCCTCAATTCCTTTTCAAATAGAGGTCCAACACCTCCAAAGATTGTGACCAACATTTCTCAGGAAGACGAGGGGCAGGCCAAGGGTAATGCAAACGGTGTCTTTGTCACATTGACCAGAAATCAAAATCTATGGGATTTGTTGAAGACAATGGGGGATTTGGAGGATAGATTCAACAATAAGTATCATTATGATTGGGTCTTTTTAAATGAAGAAGATTTCTCCAAGGAGTTTATCAGGGAGACGACAAGGTTGGCCTCCGGTAAGACAAAATATGGGAAGATTCCAAAAGAACACTGGTCAATTCCAGATTATATTGATGAAGAGAAGGCTGCACAGGCCAGAATTGATATGAAGGATATCATTTATGGTGGGTCGTTGCCTTATAGGCATATGTGCAGATTCAATGCCGGGTTTTTCTACAAACATCCTCTTCTTGAGGAATACGATTACTACTGGAGAGTTGATCATGATGTTCAGTTCAGCTGTGATATCAATTACGATGTGTTCAAATTTTTCAAAACGAATAAGCTCAAGTATGGTTTTGTGATGACAATGCACGAGTATCTTGAGACCTGCCCAACACTATTTGATACCACAATGGAATTTGTTAAGAAACATCCTGAACATGTTGCAAGAGACAATTTGCTCGGGTTTGTTTCCAATGATGATGGTAAAACCTTCAACGCATGTCATTTCTGGTCTAACTTTGAAGTGGGTGACTTGAATTTCTTTAGATCGAAAACCTACGAAGATTACTTTAATTATTTGGACCATGAGGGTGGATTCTTTTATGAGAGATGGGGTGATGCTCCTGTTCATTCCTTAGCCGCCTCTCTATTGTTGGATCGGAAAGAAGTCCATTTTTTTGAAGATATTGGTTATTTCCACAATCCCTATGGAAATTGTCCGATCAGAGAGTCAATTAGAGAGATGGGTAGATGTACGTGCAATCCTTTCAGTGACATGACTTTTGTCAAAGGTTCTTGTATCCACAAGTATTTTGAATTACAAGGATTAGAGAAACCGGAATATGAGATTTCTCGGTATGGGTTCTAGCTGGTGGGCGGACGAACCTGCGAACGAACAAACCCGCTTTGTGTGTTTGTGAGTGAAGAGCGCATTTGTTTGTGATTGAACTAGAATATTCAATTTTGTATTTCACAGGGGCTGCAGATCCCCAAATATTATAAAGCGTGATTGTATAGAAAGGAGCAGCGAGCACACTACCTAGTAAGTGGCTCGAATATCCGCATGCCAAATTGTGCGCTTCTGAGTTTGTCAATAAATGTAAGTGCTCTCATGGGAGCCAGTAGGTAACAAAGAAGCCAATTATGATAACCATCTTGTTGCATCCATCTCTTACCTACGGCAATACTAACCTTGAATTGCTAGTAATGTCACTTTCCTGAACAAAATGCATCTAATTCATCAAAATATTGCTTAAGTGCACAATCATCAATTTAACATTCCAAGAACATTCCAAGAACGTTCAAAAACACCTCAAATGTTGAATTAATCATGGTTCCCAATTTAGACCCTATATAACCCTTCAGATCCAGTTCAACACCTATTTTCCATAGTCAGTTGAACATCCTTACAAAACATCAAATGCACCTCCACATCAAACCACAGACGTTTTGAAATTACCACCAAGCCACCAAGATTTGCTAATACCCACTCACCAGCTTACATACAGCCACTGTCGCCACTGTCGCCACTGTCGCCAACCCCCCATACTCTCACCAGCCACTCTTCTTGCTGAGCATTAAAATGCTCTGCTACGCGCCACACGAAAGCTAAAGAAATCTGGACAACTGGATCACAGGTGATTCTTCTTGAATCAGATGGCTAAGAAGTCCCGGATAGAGACGGAAAAAGGTTTGGCCAATTCGCAAAGCAAAGAAGGAAATGGGGCGGTAACTAAAGTGAAAAAAATCATCTTGAAACCTACCCGGGTATCGAGACCAAGATCGGCCCGACCAACAAAACCATTGACGGTATCCTTGTCATTGACGGACGATGAAGACGAAACAGGTAAGAATGTTAAAAAGGAAGAGCAGGTGAATGGTACCAAACAAGTGGGATCTTATTCGGATTTGAATAAACCCAAGAGGACAAATAAAAGAGCCAAAAAGGAGTCAACGACACCGCCAAGCTCTGGTGAACCTAGTGGGTGTATAAATGGGGCAAAGAACGGATTAGCGTTTACAGAACCTCCTCTAAATCATGACAAGATAGTGACAGGTCAACCGTTGGACGAAGGACCGAATGCATCGGCCAGAAGAGAATTTTCATCAATTGTCAAAAAGAAGTCATTCAAAGGGAATGCGGACCATGAGGTTGAAGACAAGGGTGCGGCGGTGAAGGCTTACAGCAAGAAGTTGACCAACTTGGCTAAAATCGAGAAAAGAACGAAATTGAGCACGGAGAGAGGGTCGATCACGACATCCAAAAGACATTCCACGCCAATAGAGGAGCCTCAAAAGAAGAAACCAAAGCGGGGATCAGGGTCCCAAATCAAAAAGCCTAAGAGCAACCGAAGAGCTATGGATTTGGACCCAAAACCAGTAGAACCGGAGAAAGAGCGGGACGTGGAAACAGAAGCGGACCAGACGGAGGACACCACCGGCCAGCCGCCCAATCAGGATTTTTGCTATAGCTGTGGGTTACCGGGACTTTTTCTCTGCTGCGAGCTGTGTCCCAAGTCTTTCCACTTCCACTGCTTGAATCCACCCATGGACCCCAACGAACTTCCCGAGAGGTGGTTTTGTAGACAGTGCACAGGGGAAAAGGAGCTTAAACAAGAGGCCAATGTGGGGATCTTTGATAAATTGTTGACCAATATCGTGTATGAGAATCCCGTCTCTTTCAGACTCCCCCGAGAGATTGTGGAGGCGTTCCAGGGCATTTCCATGGACAGAATCGGTGATTACGAGGACGATTCCTTCAAGGAGGAAAAATCATACAAGGAACTTTTGAAGGAGCTGGACGACCCCTTGAATGGTGTCTACGACTGGAAAGGTGATCCTTACTTGTGCTACAAGTGTGGAGAGTCGAAAAAAACAGCATCTTGCGATATCATTAAATGCGATTACTGTCCCTTGTCATGGCACTTGGACTGTTTGGATCCTCCAATGACTTCGGTGAAGAAACTGGGCAGTAAATGGAAGTGTCCCAACCATGCAGACACATTGGTGAAGCTCCGCCGCAAGATGAGAGACCAGCCCGTGATCAAGGTGGACTCCACCAGGGTGACCGAAATACCCCCTGATTCACATGTCGACATCGCAAACGTGGAAGACCGACTACATTGGGTGGGCGATGAACCCAACAGGCTGGTTTACGAAATACCCGACAGATTGAAGGTGATGGACGATCGAATGAGACTGGGCAATGTGACTTACGAGTTGAAGGAGGAGGACATCATTTTGGACTTCTTGCAGGGGGCGAAAATCCGTAAAATGGACGACATGAGATCAAATACTCTTCTCTTCAGGAACTTGGAGCCCACTACAAGAAACTTCATTGAGAGCTTGAGCGCCTTGAGTGCCAGACCCGTTGTCTCGAACCAATCCAAAAAATTGGCTCTCAAGGATTTACTGGACGTGGTTCGGGACGAAACAGAGGTCCAAAATGGTGTCGACAGCTTGCAGGAGGAAGAGATTAAGGACCTACTCCTCATCAAGAGGCTCATCGACCGCAAGGGAAAGAATAAGCTAATGGAGTTTTTGATGTCGTGAAAGATCACCATCAATTGTATAATATTACTCTATACATACACAAGATTAAAATAGGCATGATTAAAATAAGCATTGTATCACTGCTGGGCCATATCCTTCAAGGGGATCGTTTCCTGGTGTGGTGGATGGGAAGTTTGCCTCACTTGGCCCAATTCTTGGTCTGCCAAGCCATCAAAAAACGTATCCCTCAATTCCATCCATCGATTGGTGTAATTACCCAAGATCACCATGATTGTGGTCTCAACAACCTGTAGAAGCCACCAGTAGGGGTTGCGCGGCACTCCCGATATCAGCGAAACAATTATTAGATCTAAGACGTGGATCGTTATTGAGAAGTCCCACGCAAGCTTCGATCGCCCAATCAGGACTGTTATAAACCCCACACAGAAAAGATTGTCCATCAACCAGAGGACAATCAATGTAAGTCCCAAAGAGTTTTCAACCGAGATCAATTCCCAGTTCAACACCCACATGGCAGAGAAATCATACCCCAGCAGCAGTGATGTTATCGAGATCAATATCAGTGCAAAAAAGTAGTAGAAAGCTTGAATAATGATGATCTGAAGAGCTAGTTTCGTTGACGGAGTCACCTGTGACAAATTGGGTCCCTGAAGGGCCTTTTTGAGAGAAATCATTACTATTAACAAGACCTTGAGGGGCGAAAATTGATTTCGCTGTGATGATCTCGTCTCTTCTTAAAAGGGTATTACAAGAGGCCCACTGGCACGCAATAAGGACGCAAGAATTCAGAGATGCCATCAGTGAAATCTCCCTTTGATACCAGTCTTGTTTCCACGGGGGCAAACCCGATTCCAACGCGTGTTTTGCTTGAAAGACTTGACGCGTTGCGTGCTGAGTTGATGACGATAGATGCACCGGATTTGAAGGCTTTGGACCAGTTGAAGGACCAGTTGACCAGCGATAAGTTGATTAAACACACCAAGGCCGGCGTCCAGCCACAAGTAGCTCACTGTTTGGTAGATGTTCTGCGGTTATACGCTCCTGCACCGCCATATGACGCGTCAAAGTTGGCCGACATACTCAAACTCTTCATATACCAGTTTAAGGGTTTGATAGAGCCCGATTCCAAGTGGTACCCTCTCCAGGTTTACATCTTGAAATCAGTAGCAACCAACGATATTTTCAGTTTGGTGGCAGATGTGGCTGAAAAGGACCAGTTGGTGGACTATCTCTTTGAAACTCTATACACTGTGGCGTCCAATCCAAAATTTGAACAGGTCTTGGAACCATTCATTGTGGTAATACTAGATACTGTTGTAGGAGACCCCACGCTTGAGCTGAGCACAAAGGTGCTCAAGCTGATAATGAACAAGTTTTTGGCTAATGCAAAGGCCAGAAAGGGTGAATCCACCAAGGTGCTTGGGTTCGATGTCACACTCAAGTTGTGCGATAAGAACACGGAGAAAATGAGTAGATCGGTCACAAAATTACTCTCGGATCTGCTGTATGAAGCGGCAAAAATGGACGACATGGATTCCGATTCGGACCTGGATTCCGATGACGAAAAGACCGCAGTCAACCATGAAAAGAATGCTGAAGTGTTAAGAAAGGCCCAGATGAATAAAATCCACACTTTGATCATCGAGTTATGGCGCTACGCCCCCGAGGTGCTCAGCTCTGCAATCGGGTTACTGGAGAACGAGTTGGAGGCGGATGACGTTTTAATCAGAACTGTGGCAACAAAAGCGGTGGGGTATATTTTGTCAATTAAGTCCAAGATCAATTTCACAACAAGCCATTCGGTTACCTACACCCAGTGGCTGAAAAAGACGTTGGACGTTAACCCCAACGTCAGAAGGGCCTGGGTTGGCCAGATAGATAAGGCGATTGAAAATGAGTATAATTTGCAAGGTGATATTCAGTTGGGAATCATGAAGACGTTAGTAGACGTGGACGAGCGGGTGCGCCTTGCCACAATTCACCAATTGTCCAACCTGAAACCCTCGTTGTTCATGGAGAGAATTGCAACCGACAAGATCATGCAGTTGATGAGACAACTTGTGAGAGACAAACACAGCTTGATGAGATATGAAACAATCAACTTCTTAGCCACTTTATACAACGTGATGGAGAAGGAGAAGACGCTTGATTGGATTCCCGATGAAATCTTGAAATTGGTATACATCAATGACACGAATATCGAGGCTGACGTGGATTTCATTCTGTTTGAAAAGCTCATTCCATTTGAACCCTCTCCGGAGAAGAGAGTGGATAGGTTACTGAGGGTGATTTTCCATTTGACCTCAAAATCGCAAACGGCTTTCTTCACAATGATCAAAAGACAGGTCCAGTTGAACGAAGTGTTATCACAGTTGATGTCTTTGATGGACGAAAACAACTTTAATTTTGATGAAGAAGGAGAATTGTTCAAAAAGACGACCAAGGTGGTCACGTGGTTATCGTCAAGATTCCCACCAAAGTTCAAGGCTCCTGGCAATTTAATGAGATTTTTTAAGTTGAAGAATAAGCGGTTTTTGAGACTTTTGACGCTGTGTATCTCACCGGTATCAGATTACCAAACTGTCATTGCCGGAGTCAAGGAGTTATTGACTAAAGTATCTGATCCTAAGAATTTAGTCCTCAATGAGGAGCCTAAAGTGGATCCAGAATCTATGCAGAAAACAATCAAATTACTGTTATTGAGATCCTCTTCCATTTGGTACAATGTTGACAACATGCCACTGATTACGGAGATTTCTAAAGATAACATGTCACAATTTAACGCGACCGCTCTTCTACTTCTGGATAACGTTTCACAAGTTAACCCAATTCTCCTGAAATCCAATGTTGAATCATTGGTAGCAGCAATTACAGATGGCACCAGCTTAGACCTGAGGTGGAGGGACTTGAAGGCCCTCAACAATTATGCGAAGCAATTCCATGATTCATTTTATAACAAGATGAGCTCAAATGATTCTTTTTATGAAAAGTTGAAGGAAATATCTATTGAAGGTACATACATTGAATCTCCAATTGCTGTCCAGCTTTTGAATGGACTGAAATCCAGCGACAAGACCATTTACTTTAATGAAATTTTCAATAAGATTTGGCCTTTGAATAGGGAGCAACCCAATTTTAACACCAAATTGGCTACATTGGGGGAGATCTTCCAGCGCGATTTCTTTACGGTAGAATCACATGCCAAAGATATAGGAAAGTATTTGACCGATGAAATCTTATTTAAGAATTACTCTTCAGAAGAGGACGAAAGAGACTGGATTGAAAATGACGAATTGGAAACGGTGGATTATGAGTGTAATTCGAAGCTTTTGGCTATCAAAATCTTCACGACGTGGTTGACTGTTGAGCTGAATGATGACCCGGAATTGCTGGAGTCCATGGGAAAACACATCATTCACTCTTTCTTGTCTAACATTATAAAACGTGGGGGTGAGATTTCTAAGGAAAAGAATACGCCCAACAGGGTGCAGTCCCGGTTGAGACTAGAAGCTTTCCTTCAGATTCTTGAATTAGGGAGGTCTGAGAGATTCAATGATTTTATGACTGAACAAGTTCTTCAAACCCTCCTATATTGCGTTCAAGACGCAAACGAGAAGGTCCGTGAGCGGTGCTTAGAAAGGCTAAAACAATGTTTGACCGCCAATGCTATTTCAGATAAATTTCTACCTTTAGCATACTTCGTTGCTCATGATCCTAATAAGGAATTGAGAGAAGATATGAAGGTCTGGATTCGTGCAACATTTTCAAAACAAACTGGAAAGAAGAGAAACGAGTTAATGTTTGAGAAGTCGTGGATCAGGTTTCTGCATATGCTTCATAATCATTTTGAATTCAAGGAATATTACAAGGAATGGGCCGATTCGAGAATGGATAATGCTGATAACGAAGAAGACCAAGAGGAGATAGAAGCGGAACAGCCCATTTCAAAAGCATTCAAGGAATTGGTGTCGTTCACTTGCACATTTATTATCTTTGTTTTGAATGCTATTGGGTCTAATGAGAACGTTTCCCTCTTCTACTACCTTTCACAAAGACTCAAACAATCGTTTGATGCTACTATTGATGATCCTCATCCTGGAAATCCCGGACTAGACGCTAATAAGAGACTATATTTTGTTTCCGATCTCGCCCAATTGATCATCAATGAAGTTTCCAGGCTCAAGAACTGGAATATAACTGTGTTCACGGGTAAGTTAGCTTTACCGAAGGACCTTTATGGTACTTTGCCTAAGGGTACAATTACCAACGTATCCAAAACGGACTACTTACCAGTAGAGGCTACTGAGGAGATGGCGATGATCACACGGAGTAAATGGAGATCCGAGAACAACGGTAACCACACCAATAAGGCCAAGAAAGTCACCATCTCTAGCATTGAAGAGGCAATTGATTCACAAAATTCCGTTTCCACTAAAAAGAAAACTAGAAAGCGTAAGTCTCGAACCAATACCCCTGCTTCAGGCTCCGAATCTGAGACCATTGCCAGCGAGGGTGAAACAGAGTACCGTGGTGGAAAGGTTGATGTAACCGAGTTGAGAAGAAGTAAGAGATCCAGAAGTAATGCTGTAATAAACTACAGTGAACAATAGGGTGGCTATTTTTGCAAAAATAAATTTGAGTTAATTTGCTGAGCGATTTGCACCTTTTTACTGAGCATTTTCTTCAATTTACCCGCTTTCAAAATGACAGATGCCACGCGCCTGGAAAGCTAACTTTTCGTGTTTATGGACAGTGTAGGCCCATATTCTCTTTTTCTGATCACTTTTTAAATATGTCTACCTTTGCTGACAGAGAACAACCAAAGACTTTGTGTCTTTTTGATGTTGACGGGACCTTGACTCCAGCCAGATTGGTTGTCTCCCCAGAGATGGACAACTTGTTGAAGGAATTGAGAAAAAAGTGTGTTATTGGATTTGTCGGTGGTTCAGATTTGTCCAAGCAGGTTGAACAATTGGGTGCCGACGTTTTGTCCAAGTTCGACTACTGTTTTTCTGAAAACGGGTTGACCGCATACAAGATGGGTAAGGAATTGGCCTCCCAATCCTTCATCAACTGGATCGGCGAAGAAAAGTACAACGAATTGTCCAAGTTCATTTTGAAGTACCTTTCTGAATTGGACTTGCCATTTAGAAGAGGGACTTTTATTGAATTCAGAAATGGTATGATCAACGTTTCCCCAGTGGGTAGAAACTGCTCCACAGAAGAGAGAAACCAATACGAAGCCTACGACATTCCAAACAAGGTGAGAATCAACATGGTTGAAGCTTTGAAGAAGGCCTTCCCAGACTTGGATTTGACTTACTCTATCGGTGGTCAAATTTCCTTCGATGTTTTCCCAACTGGTTGGGATAAGACTTACTGTTTAAGACACGTTGAAGATGAAGGTTTCAATACCATCCACTTTTTCGGTGATAAGGCCTACAAGGGTGGTAACGATTGGGAAATTTACTCTGATGAAAGAACCATTGGACATGCTGTCAAGTCCCCAGAAGACACCATGGCTATTTTGAAGGAAATTTTCAACTTGTGAGCTACTCCTTCACCGAAGTGAAGTTTTTAACACACATTTAATACACAATCAATCTAAAAATGCAATCTAGCTTATGTTGAGTCGATAAATTTAACCTAAAGTTTTGATGGTTTACGTAAACTTTCCGTGACCTTTAGAACTGAACAATTTTCTTCTGTCAGATGTAGTGGTGCTAGGCAATCCTTGGGATACAGTAGGGTAAGCGTTCTCCACAAATATGGTGAGCGTTTCTCCTCTTATCACCACTGGCACCACTTAAGCATTACATAAGCACGCGCTTAGGTAGGCTCATGACATCCAGATTATGTAATTTTTGCTCGAGTTTTATTGACAGTTACAGCATGCTCTGCTTTTGGCAAATTAATTTTTGTTTGCAACGTGAAAACTTCCCTTTAGTTTTCGGCCTTTTGATTTCGTTTACTTGGTCCTTGAAAGGAAAGATTTATAAAATTACTAGATTTATCTTATAATAAAAATATCTTCAATAATTAAATGTCAACTAAAATAACGATAACAACGAACAAATAAGGACAAATAAGGTTGGAATCTTAAAGGCATTAGCCCCACCAGTGTAAATGGCGTAAGATGGAGTTGCAGAGGTTGCAGCAGTAGTAGCTGGAGTGGCCTCAGTTGCCAAAGTGGTGACAATTGCTGGAGTAGCATCAGTTGCATGTTCACATGCTGTGCATGAAACAACAGTCACAACGACAGATGCAATTTCACCTCCCGTAGTGTATGTAACAGTGTTGGTTGACTTAGCAGAGCCGGGCACAGTTGCGGTTTGACATGGGACAACAACAGTCTTCGTGATGGTACCTGTGACATAAACAACAGTTGAAACACCAATTGATGGAGTTGGGACAACAACGACAATCTCAGTGGTTGGAGTACCAGCGGAATTCGTAAAAATGGACGTGGTGGTGTACGGTGGGTTGCCACCAGAGGTGATGGTGGTGATGCCCAATGATGGAGTTGGAACAACGACGACAATCTCAGTGGTTGGAGTACCAGCGGAATTCGTAAAAATGGACGTGGTGGTGTACGGTGGGTTGCCACCAGAGGTGATGGTGGTGATGCCCAATGATGGAGTTGGAACAACGACGACAATCTCAGTGGTTGGAGTACCAACTGAGTTTGTGAACGAGGAAGTCGTGGTGTATGGTGGGTTGCCACCAGAGGTGATGGTGGTGATGCCCAATGATGGAGTTGGAACAACGACGACAATCTCAGTGGTTGGAGTACCAACTGAGTTTGTGAACGAGGAAGTTGTGGTGTATGGTGGGTTGCCACCAGAAGTGAGAGTAGTGGTGTCCAACGGGGTGGAAGGATCAACAACAACATATTCAGTTGTCAGATCGCCACTTGGGTTGGTGAACGTCGACAAGGTTGTGTATGCTGGAGCTGTACCTGAGGTAGTGGTGGTGGTTGGAATTGGGTCGACGACGACATATTCGGACGTCAATCCGCTACTTCCAGAGAAAGTAGCCACGGAAGTATATGGTGGGACGCTGCCGGATGTAATGGTGGTGGTGTCCAACGGGGTGGAAGGATCAACAACAACATATTCAGTTGTCAAATCACCGCTTGGGTTGGTGAAAGTGGACAAGGTTGTGTATGCTGGAGCTGTACCCGAGGTGGTGGTGGTGGTTGGAATTGGGTCGACGACGACATATTCGGACGTCAATCCGCTACTTCCAGAGAAAGTAGCCACGGAAGTATATGGTGGGACGCTGCCGGATGTAATGGTGGTGGTGTCCAACGGGGTGGAAGGATCAACAACAACATATTCAGTTGTCAAATCACCGCTTGGGTTGGTGAAAGTGGACAAGGTTGTGTATGCTGGAGCTGTACCCGAGGTAGTGGTGGTGGTTTGCCAGTCATAAATTGTAGTGGCTAAGCAATCGGAGTCAATGGCCGGAGCTGCCAAAGTGCTGAAGTCAGTGATGACCGTACCATCTGGGTAAGTAATTTCAAAATCCAATGAAGCATCATTTGGAAAGGCGTTGACATAAACAATACGCATTGGGATGTAATATCCAGAAGAGAGGAAAACGGTTGCTGACAAGCTAGGTGGATCGACACCTAGAACTTTCGCAGTATAGACAATATATGTATCTGCAGAATCTGAAGGATTAGCTTCAGACAAATCTGGTGTACAACAGGCAAAGGCACCTGAACCTAGCCAAACGGCAGCAGCATCATCAACCGTTAGAAGTGAGAATTCGTATAATCCATCCATAGGAGGTTTGAAATATGCAGTGTATTCAAAAATAAAGTGCATGATATCGACCGTCATACCATAGACCACCTCCGTTGCAGAGACGTCAGCAGTATGAAAACTAAAACTTGGTGACACCACACCAATGACTGAAGTAGAGTAAGTTTCGGTCAAGTAACCAGATGCCATGTATGAAATGGTTGAAAAGGCGCTATCACTAGCGGTGTATTCATAATATTTCACTTTGAAACCAGTACCAGAAGGCGTGACCAAACACGCACTAGCACTGGAAATGGTAGTTGCTGCATTTGTAAGCTGGGATAATAATGACCAAAGTAAAATTGGAATCCAAGATATCTTTGCCATGATTGGGTACTTAGATATCTCAATATGCATCAGTCGAAGGGGACGGAAACCATCCTATTTATATCTGTGTAAAAAGGAAATGCCGCATGGTTTGGCATGAGCTCAGAAAAAAACAGATTAGAAATCGTGCATTAATCCAAAAGAGTTTCCTTTATCGCCTCCAAATGCAAAATTTAGTAAAAAAAGACCAAATTAAGAAAGTAAAATGAACGATTGTCAATTATTCTTTTGTGAAACTTCCTGGAAATCTAAAATACGCCTAAGAAGAGCCAAAGTAAGTTTGGGAGGTCCAACCCGACGCCATCATCATATGCACCATGAAATGTTTACATTCCAACATAATTGCCGCAGCTCGCGACATTTTCAAACTGCAGTTGAAACAGCCATTCCAACTTCATTTTACTCGTTTTGGATATTGACTGATCTCCTAAAACGGATAACGCTCAGCGGTACCTGAATACTAAGAGCGGAAACTATGAAAATTATGCAGGCTTCAACTCAACGCTCATTATTACACCCATAACTCTTGGGAATAAATATGGGAGATAAATAAAATGGGATTGGTTTCCTTATTTTCATGCAAGAGAGCTGCAGTGTAACTTTTATAATGGTAATAAAATCAGGAAATTTTGGTGACGTAAAGGAATGATGTAATTGTTTAGACCTTATAATTTGTATTGTGTATTCAAATACCTAACGAACAAATATGTTTTACAAAGGTGATGAAATATATGACTATTATTCGCTTTCTAGACATAAGTCGCTGAGAATAAAAATCCGCAAATACTTTGTTTGCAAACAAGAGCCATTTCCATAGCACGAAAACTCTCATATTAATACTCCTCTTTCTGTCTTGGGTGCATGAAATACTAAGCCGCCTGTAATCAGTGATTTTCAATTATTTTTAATACAATATTTCATTTTGCTAGAATATGACGGTTGAACATGACGCCACTAAGGGCATATGCTGATAGTCTTTCAAAATGTAGTTTAAATGCGGCAATTCAATGTTAGGGAAGCGGGAAATGAAAATATCAAACCAATCCCGGCCAGGCATTAAAATGTTCCTGCATCGCGGAGTCGCCGGATAAATCACATCCGTTCCAACAAATAAACATCTTCTCTAGCGTATGATGTACCATGATAATAGTAATGAATAAAATTTGTCCGGCCCTTATCTTCACAAATGACATCACCGATCTGGCGGGACCCAAATGACCTCATGGTGACTCTCCGCCCAGAATTACCCTTTTGAGCTGTTTATATGCAGGATTACCTAATGTGTTTCATCCGTGACATTACCGGTCGCAATTATGGGTGGTTCGCACACCAATCCCAGACCGCGATATATACAACCTATGAGGTCACGCTGTCCATTTATCTAGCGGAGAACCTGTAATTAGAGTGTAAATACATGTTTAGCTCTGAAAATTATGCGTTTATCAGCCAGCTCGTCGTGTATATTTCAGCAGGAATGACTAATTGGTTGATAATTAAGTATCGGAACATTGCGGCTCCAATATTCAGAATGTTTATGTTACAATTTTTGATGATCATGCTATAATTTACAATAATCGCGTTACAATTTACAATAATCGCGTTACCATTTAGGATAATCATGTTTCGAAACAGCTGTTATGTCACAGAAAAAGTATATCCAGAACTATATCTTGAATCTAAAATCTTTCAATTCTTAGCTCTTTTGTCAGCGACTCTTATCTATTCATCTACTCCATTCCAATACATTATGTGGTGCGAATAAGAGGGGAAAAAGAAAAGGCAAACTCTGTACCTGAAAATCGGTGGCTTTTTTTCCACTCTCTCGGCAAATAGACTATTCTGTATCGACCCATATTTTCAAACTTGAAACAAGTTAAACAGCCCTTAGAATGCCTTCCAAATTCAGATTAACCTTGTTTTAAAATAAGTACTGATGCAGACCAAGCCCTAAAGGTCCAATTGCAAGGGGAACATCAATCCGGCATATAATATTAATGTCTTAATTTACTCCTCAATTCAAATTGTATTCATTGGGTCCCACGGAAGTGAAATAAAGATATATCTCATAGAAAATGCCAAGAATTTTATGTCCTATCTTTGAAATTAGAATACAAACTAGGCTATGATAGATGCTAAAAATAAGTACAAGTATTGAATTGGTGGTTGTCCAGATGGCGGAATAATAATACAACGATATTCTGACAGGCCAAGTAGTGTGTTTCTCACCAACGGATAGTCTGTAAATTTAAATTGGCTAATTTGGTTCCTTTGAACAGAATTTCACTTATAGTAAATACTATCATCAGCAAATGACTTTAAGTCACTAATGCTTAACGCAAATACATTGATGCAAAGGGTAAATAGTACAGAACCGCACTAAACAACTCTCTCTTCATGCTTTTCAGGTCTATAGTTGACTTCACATTATCCGAAAACCATGACATGGCTTGAAGCTTATGTAATAACGGTGGGAATGTGGCTTGTGTTAAAATTTATACCGGTAATTACCTCAGCCAGGACCGCTGAATGTGGCTGGTGTTGTTATTATGTAATCATTGAAACCCTCCCTGAGATTGGGAATAGGAGAAAGTTCTTCATATTTATGAAGCTCACCTACCCCAGTAAACACACAGATTTGCCATTGCATACAGACAAAGCGCCATAATTAGTCAAGTTGAGTACTCGCCTACAGAATACCAGCTTTACTTGAAATTAACAACTTTACACAAAACCAAAATAAGTCAAACCTTTCGGTTCATGTTATATACATAGCGATTCTATATAAATTCCTGAAATTTGGAATTTATTAACTGTTTCAGTTCAATGCAAAGTTTTTCAGACTGAGAGTCCGAGAGATTTGTGACCAATTTAAAAGAGGCGGGGTTATATGCAAAAAGACGACAATACTGCATAATACCCTCGATGACGGTATCAACATTCTGACTTTCATGGCGGTTTTTAACAATCGAAAGCAATCCATATTTCTCCTTGTACTGGTTTATGAATTGCTTTTCGTAATCCTCTTTTAATCCTCTTTCTAACTTGAGTAATCTTTTTTCTAACATCGTACGCACGCCAATTACCACATCTGGGGGTAATTCCAAGCCTGCAATACTTCCGTACCACTTCAAAAAAGCAATACACGTGGCAACATCGTTGTAAACAAGCAAAACCCCCACTGCGTCGGTGATTATCTTCGGATCCTGAATCTTGGCATGTGTAATCTTCTTGATAAACTCATAAAGGGATTTGTTTCTTTTCCTCATGACTTCGACAGTAGATATACTGACAATCATAGATTTATAATAGGCCAATAGGCAGGTGCTCCAGAGGGATGGCTTTTTATTAGGAAAGACTCTAATGGATTTAACAGCAATGGGATCGTCTGTCAAAATAAATCTTTCAATGAAATCAATAGCAATATCAAAGTGTTTATTGATTATGAGCTTCGATATGATACTGGCAGCCAATGGCTCCTCGATGGGTATATTGGCCTTGGCCATAATTTTGAGAACTCCCTCCAACGCATTCAACTTGGGTCTATCAAAGGCCAATAGATGTTTACAGAAGACACCATACAAGTGAGAGTTAGCCTTGGGCAAGACACTATTTGCATAATTTACCCTGGTAGCATTGAGATTCATCACGTTCAATAATTCTGTTGAAAGTTGCAACCCAATATTCGACCTACTCTTTAATAGTAAATCCAGTAAAGCGTTGGTATCAAACGTCGTCAATGGTCTTTCACAAGAAATGCTCTCCTGTAGGTCCTTTACCACTTTTAGGTCCTTTTTGTTCGTAACAGCCAATCTGTTGAGATAAACCAAGATGTTGTTCATCAAAAGGGTTTCTTCTATTGAAATAGATTCTTTAACCTCATCACTCAATTCTCGCAGAAGAGAAGATTTTGTGTCCTTATCCAATTCCTCACTTTCGATCAATTCTTTCAAAAACAGTTGCTTACCCAAGGCGTCAAAACTTGATTTAAAGGATTTAATGAACGAAAGTAGATAGCTGGAATCTTTGGTAACGATGTAATTTAAAGCGGCAAAGCCCTCCTTAAATCTCATATTACCGACAAAAGCAAAAAGAATCTCATCTAACAAACTCCAGCTCACCGGCTCAATTCTATTGTAGTAATCAAAAACCAGCTTGGAATCGTTTTCATTCATTAACTGTGTTTCGGGGACATAAACCTCTCGCAGAACCCCCACCGAGTCTATATTCATTTCAATTTCCTCCCAGAACCATAAGGAGTCATCCACGTTTTGTTCCTTTAGGGAGAATTTCAAACCTTTCACCAAGATTAGAGAGCTCACATACCCGTACTTTTCCTTTATTTCATCAATGAGGTCAATTGCTGCGTCTATGTCACCTTGAGCAATCTTGATTTCGCATCCTAATTCAAACCAGAATCGCTCATCTTTAACATCTTTTGTCTTTCTGGAATCAAACAATTGAAGTGCTTTGGAATATTGACCATAGGTAATCAAAGATTCGATGTAAAACTTCTCATTAATTGGATCTGGTCTCATGTTGGGTCCCCCTGCCCTCTCAAGGGCCAAGTACAGTAGCTTACCACAGAGGTAAATGCATTGATTTCTAATTGAGTCAACTTTTATTGATGTTGACAACGTGTATAATTCGGCAACCTTCTCCAAGGGTATTTTTGATGCTAGATCACTGTTTCTCAACCTACTAATGCGGTAAAGAAATTGTGGAAGTTTCTCTAATGCGTTCTGCTGGTTGTGGCCCATTTCACCAACAATATCGAATGCTTCAACCAAAGATTCCGGACTTTGATCATCGGATAAAATCATTTCGTTCAATTTTGTATCCATTTCTGACATTGCTTTGGTTGAATCATTCATCATTCGTTGATTACCATCTCTAATAAGCCAATCTATATAATGGTTGATTTCATCAATTGTTAAATGGTTTCTTGTGGAATTGGGATCTTTAAGATATTTTTTCAAAACCTGCTGTTCCTTTTCCGATTCTTCAATCATTCTATTAATGAAATCTTCATCAACATCAACCCCATCACTTTGAAATCTCTCTTTTAATTCTTCACGAATATTCTCAGGTGATTTATATCCAATTTTCTCAATCGATTCCTGAATTTCTTCATTTATAGGATCTCTTTTGAATCGTGATCGTTTACCACTTCCGGATAAAGATGTAGCCCTCTTAGTTGAAAAATCAATCTTATTCAATTCATTCTGTAACCCTATATCTTCCTCTTTTTTCGGCGAATTTAAATCCACTTTAAACTTAGATCGTGTTCTAACTCCTCTGATAAATATTAGCTCATTAACTGGTTGTCTGAATCCAAATCTGGACCTCAACATCACCAGCAGTGGATTAGAAAGTACCCTAATCTGGCACCTCTCCGTATAGGGTTAAATTTTTTTCAGCAAGTTACGTAATCCTCACGTGACGGCACAACCCTCGCGTCTGGCCCCACCGCCCTTGTGTTGATCCAATTGGGCGCGAAGTTTTCCTCTAAACTGGAGAACTCTTCAGTGTTACCTTGAAGGTTCAAATCAAAGATGCAAGCCGTGTTCAGAAGATCCCTCTCTACCTTGATTCCACCAAAGGTTGCTTCCCCAGCTGTATGTATAACTCTGTGTCAAGTTTTAGGGTTTTTTAAGCGAGAAAATGGTGTTCCAAATGATGTAGAAAATAGTGGTAGACATATACCAATTAATTGAAGAAATGGAATGAGAAAAGCGTTCAATTGGTTTATTTCGGTGTTGAAATCAATGTATGAGGAAAATTGGATATAATTTTGGGTTTCACAGCAAAAAAAGGTCATTGATTGTTATCATTTAGGAAGGTTTTATTATGAAAGGTTGAAATGACGAATTTATCATTAAAACAGCATCACATCCACTTCAAAAGATTTTACTAGACTCTATCTCCCCTGCTTGTGTTCACTTACTAACATTTTATTTAGAACTTGGGCTCTAACCCAGCCGCTAAGAGAATGGAACACATTGTTTCCTTCTACTCCAAGTTGCCAAGAGGTGCTGCTGACAAGGTCTCTCCAAAGACTCCATTCACCAAGTACAGAGAATACTACAGAAACTCTGGTGCTCCAGTCTTGCACTTTGCTCTCTTCTTCTTGTCTCTCGGTTACGGTTTGGAATATTACTTCCACTTGTCTCATGAAAAGGAACACCACTAAATTCTGGTTTGTTAACTTTATTACATATATTTATTTATTTATTTTTATTCATGATTCAATGATTCGTTATTAGATTCTTACATTTTATATAATCTATATTTGGTTCATTTGTTCAAAGGTCAATCTTTGAGCAATCTTACCATGAGCCTTGCCTAGTTGGGTTTCCTCTAACTCCACCTTTTTCCATTGATTCCAAGTGAATGGTTTAATGCCCTTCTGAAATAAGAGAGGTTCGACTGCCGATCTACCGTCCTTTTCCACACAGGAATCCTTCAGATCGGTAATGATTGTTTCCGCTGTAATTGCGCTGCTCATCACTGTCGAATTGATGTTACCCACCGAACCGGTTGCGACCCATCCCACACAGTATGAATGATCGAGACCGGGAATCTTACCCTCCCTGTTCAAAATCTTGCCCTTATCAAACTTTATACCCAGCTCCTCGAACTCCTTCAAAGGTTCTGCTTTGTACCCAGTGGCCAAGATTACTAAATCTGTTGGAATATCACTGATAGACCCTGTGGATTCCAATTTGTAAGAGCCGTCCTCGTTGAGAACAACCTTGTTCTTAGCAACAATCATCTCCTTCAGCAGTTCATCGTCGGCAACCTTGAATCCGATTGGGGATTTCAAGTAATCAAAGTTGAACCGCTTGCCCTCGGGTTTCTGGTCGCATGTGAACTTGTCGATCAATTGGATTCTTCTCTTTTCCACTCTACCCAATTTCTGCGCCTTGAGCAGTTCTGTGAAATCTTCCTTATTGTAACCCTCAAATCGGACACCCTCCAGCTCCAGCAATTCTCTCAGTTCCTTGTTAGTGAACTTCGATTCAATCACACCCTTTCTCGCAACAACGTTCACCTTCTCCACTGTGCTCAGTTTCAACTTATCCAAAGCATAAGTGGAAATGTCGGTTTTAGCCCAATGGTCCACCTTTCCAAGCAAAACCCGGACAATATCAATTGCAACATTACCGTTACCCACGATGGTGACAGTCTTGGCCCTTTCGAGGGGTGGATTAAACGTCTGATATTTAGGATCATTATTATACCAACCAACAAAAGTCTTGGAATCAATGACACCCGGGTGTTCAATACCGGATATTTGAGGAATATTAGGCTCGCTGGATCCATATGCATAAAGCACGCCGTTATAGTGTTGATAAATACTCTTCAAATCAATCGATTTTGTTGCCTTTGGATCTGAAATGGCAACATTACCAAAATATTTGAAGGAATCCCCGTACTGCTCCACATCCTTGAATCTATCGATGCAGTTTTTCACCTCGGGGTGGTCCGGAGCAACTCCGAACCTCACCAATCCGTAGGGGTTTGGGTTCTTCTCGAACATGTCGATTTCATACTCATTGGAGTGAGATTTGAGGATATTCAAAACTGTGTAAAATGCCGACGGACCCGAACCAATCACAGCCAATTTCTTCTTGCTGCTCACTGCAGTGGACAGTCCTCTGACCAGCGATAGCGCAACACTTGTCTTCATTGTAGAAAAGAAAGTTTCATAAGAATTTTAGACTCACTCTACTAATTTCTTGAAACCGTGTACCAGAAGACGATGTCAAAATGTCGGATGAGTCACTTGGTTGGGAATACGGGAATGATTCCGCCCTATTGGCAAGTTTGCGCAGGGTAGAGGATCAAAGAGCCGCAGAAAACCCTCAAATGGGACACCATGAGGAGGAGGTTATGACTGACGCCGATGATGCGCACATAAGTTGTAAATGGGACACAATGAACAATTCCCAGTTCATCCAATATGTGAATGGGTTATCGAGCTCCCATAGGTTTAGTTCTGTAACCGAGTGCCGGCTGGGCGCCCAAATCTCCCAGTGTTCAAATCCCGAGGATGCTCTCAGGGATGAGGATGTTGCGCCGTTTGCATTTGATAATCATGAGACGTATTTCTCCGTCAAGAGTAAAAAGCAGCAGTTGCAGGACGAGCAGTATCTTCAATCCAGTGAACAGCCTAAGTCGAAGATATTTGCCAATTGTTGTATTCATGTCAACGGTAGGACAGATCCCGACATCATGACATTGAAGAGACTCATAGTGCTTCATGGGGGAAGGTTTATACATCATTTGAAGTCGAAGGGGACCGCCACACACATCATCGCCGAGCATTTACCACCTAAGAAGAGAGTCGAATTTTCTAGCTGCAAAGTTGTGAAGCCGGGATGGTTAATGGATAGTATTAAGGAGGGAAGGATGTTAAATTGGGCGCTTTATCGAATTGAAGGGTTGAATCCGTTTGGACAGAGGCAGATTGTTCCGAGTAGTGAAGGGATTAAATTGAAGAAAAACGGTGATAGTGCTCACAATGGGGTTGAAAATGAGGGTACAAAACTGAATCAGGAGTTGGATTTGGCTGGAGAGAAAGAGGTTGTTTTGGCCAACGAAGGAATCAAATTGAAGCAAACTGGTGATATTGCTCATGATGGTGTTTTTGAAGATGAGGGCAGCAACCCGCATATCGTTGACGAAAACACTCATCTTGTTGACGACAAAAACCCCCATCTTGTTGCTGGGGTGAACTTGGCTGGAGCGAGTCAGATTGGTGTGAGCAACAATGGAGTCAAATTGAAGCAAACTGGTGAAGTTGCTCATGATGAGAGTTTTGAAGGGGAGGCCGTTGCCAGCAATGAGAATCGGGTTGTTGATGCGAGGCATCCTGATTTCCTCAGACAATTCTTTGCGAAATCCCGTCTTCATCATTTGAGCACGTGGAAATCTGATTTGAGATCAACATTTTTAAAGAAGGCGATATCTGTGCTACGAGAGAAGAACAGGGGTCCAGCACCCGGCGAGTACATTCTGCATGTGGATTTTGACTGCTTTTTTGCCACTGTGTCGGCGATCAAGCATGGGGTGGACATTTCGAAGGAAGCCGTGTGTGTTACGCATGGAGGAGGATCCTCTGATATTGCCAGCTGCAATTACGCTGCAAGAGCGAAGGGTGTTTCTAACGGGATGTGGTTATCCTCAGCCAAAAGACTGTGTCCCAATTTGCGCTGTTTGCCATACGAGTTTGATGAGTATCAAAAACGATCGACCCTCTTTTACGATTATCTCTTGAGCCTGGACATTGATTCGATTCTTCCTGTGAGTGTTGATGAGGCGTTAGTTGACATAAGCACAATGGCGAACGGCGGTGATGTTGAGAGCTTGGCTCGTGATATTAAACAGGCGCTAGACAGGGCTACTGGCTGCACGGTGAGCTGTGGAGTGGGTGGGAACGTTCTCTTGGCCAAATTGGCGTTGAAGAAGTCTAAACCCAATGGAGTTTTCCATATTGGAGAAGCAAATGTGATGCAAGAAATCGAGAATGTCCCCTTCGACATGCTTCCGGGTATTGGTGATAAATTGTCTGCAAAGTTGGCAGCCCATCTGGCCAAGAAGAAGGTCACGTTAGGAGATATTCAGAAACTGGACAAGACCACTCTAGGCCATGTTTTGGGGATCAAGACAGGGGAGATGGTGTACAATTATTCTCTTGGAAAAGATCCAACCAGTATTGACATCTTGGCTCGTCCAGAAGAGTATGAACGGAAATCGGTTGGTATTGATATCAATTGGGGGATTCGCTTTGATGATGATTTACAAGTGGAGGACTTCTTGAACCGGTTGGCCCATGAGTTGACTAGAAAGCTACTTGATGCTCAAATGCGAGGATCTCAATTGACAATGAGGTTTTCAGTTCGACATCCCAGTGCTCCTATCGAGCCGCCCAAGTATTTGGGTATGGGTAGATGCACATTCACTTCTAAAACACACAAGCTTGGTGTTGCCACGAGGGAGCAGGGTCTTTTGGCCTCGGAAATGCGGTACATCTGGAGGTTTGTCAATATTGAACCTAAGGAGTTGCGAGGGGTCGGAGTCCAGATGAATGGTCTTGTTGGTGACGATTTTACGATAGGGGTGGATAACCAGCAGCAATTACCTTTTACTAAAAAGCAGCTGGATATCAATGCCGGACTAACCGATTTGAGCTATAAGAATGGGGTTGTAGAGGATGCTGGTGGGGTGTTTATTGCTGCCAAAACAAGAAGAACTGCGACACCCCCGATTGGTGAGGAAGAGATTGATTGGGAGGTGTTCAATCTGCTCCCGGAAGACATTAAAATCGAGATCAAGGAGGAATTGAGGAGGAGAGCGCTGAGGACGTCTCCTAAGAAAAGGAAGACGTTTAACAATGATAAGGACATTGCCGTGATGCTTTCACCGTCGAAACGTCGACAACTTGTGGCTAATAAGCCCAGTGAATTTAAAATACCCAATAGGAGTGATCAGGATGTTATATTTCAGGGGTTGAAGATCGATGATTTATCGGGGATCAAGGAGAAGCTATTTAAGTGGGTTACCAGTACGATTGAGGATTCCAAGATCAACGATGAGGATCTTGCGATATTCAACACCTTCATGAGTCAATTGATTCTGGAGCACTACTATTCATCATATTTGGAGTTGGTTGACTGGATCCGCGTCATTGCTGATAACCGCAACGACAAAGTTGGATATGATACATGGGACCAAATTGTGGGTTCTCTAGTTGAGATGTTCAGCCAGCATAGTTATCTTGAAATGGAGTTTAGGTTTTAGAGAAGATATAATTTGATCCCATTAATCTACCCTGAAATCACTTTGTTCGTTTGCCTGCTCCGTAACTTGGCAACTTTCTCTAACCATTGCTATGATTGGAGCATAGGTTCAACCGAACAACCGAAAGGACGAACAAATCCAGTGAGCTTGCCAGTGAGCATCTCCGTTGGATCAAATCATATCTTGTCTAACCGCGTTGTTCTATCAACACAACTGGATCATAAGTACAATATACCACACAGACATACGTTTTAGCGCTCTTAAAATCGATGTATAGCACGCCCCATCCCACTCACTCAATCAATAAATACCTTAATCGTGTTGGAACCAACACAGTACAAACATCTATACATCCTTGACGATGAGCTCCTTTGGAGCCCTCAGGGCCCATTCGGACCAAGACCCGTCATAAACAGCAATCTTGTCAGAGTCGTAGCCGGCCAGCTGCATGGCTGCCCGCACGACGCATGCCGTGACCCCGCTCCCACAGGACACGATGGTGGGCTTTGACGCGTCGATGCCCTTGTCGTTGAAGATGCTCTTCAATGAGGATGCCGAAAGCAACGCCTTGTCCCCGGTGAGCACCTCGGTGAAGGGGATGTTGATTGCTCCCGGAATGTGGCCCGAAGACATGCCTGGTCTCAGCTCAGCCGCCTCACCGGTGAATCTGGCGGCGCCTCGGGCGTCAATGAGGTTGTAATTGGTGATCTCTCCGGACTGAACCAAATCCAACAACTGCTCGTAAAGAACAACCTTGTTGGGGTTGAAAGTCACCTTGTAGTCGCTTCTTGGAAGCGAAGATGGCTCTGTCACCAGAGACGTGTCGATAAACGTCTCTGCGGAATGGACCTTGAGAACCAAGTTGTGGTTCGATGGTGCCTTGTAATAGGCCGGAAACGTGTTCAAATAGTGGATCTTGTCCAGATCGTGGCCAAACACTTCAAAAAGCCACCCCACCCGGCAGGCCGAGAAGATGCCTTGTTGATCGTAGATCAACAAATCTGCATCGTTCTTCACACCAAGCTGCGACACGCTTTCACAAAACTGTTCCGCGGTGGGCAGCATATGAGGATAAGGCTTTGACTTGTCGCTCACTGCGTCAACGTCGAAGAAGACCGCCTTGGTGGTGAGTCTTCTCTTCATGAACTCGTGCAGTCCCGATTGCGGCACCGTGGGAAGATACCACGTGCCGTCAATCGGCTGGACGCCTTCTTGCGCCAAATACTTTGCTGTGTTTGCTGGAGAGATTGTGGAAACCATTCTGGCGGCCGATAACAGAGTCGTGGAACGTGAGAGCATTACGTAAGCACACCTTGCAGACGCCACAAATCAAAAAATGGTGGGTTGGAGGTGGAAATTTATTGGAGAGCTACACCATTATTATGTCAGCGGAGAGGGACTTCGAGTCTGCGTTGACAGGCCAGCTGGACGCGGTCGAAGATCTGTTCAATGAGAAGAAGACGGTGCATGCGGCGGATGCAATCGACTTTGAGGACGAAGACGAGCTTGCAGAGGAAGAGGAACCGGGGGAGGGTGTGGTTGGGGGTGATGAGGAGGACGACGACGAGGACGACGACGACTTCATGAAGGAGCTTCAAACTGAGGCTCTGGAGGGTGTTGAAGGTGATGGTGAGCAGATGACCACGTTGCTGGGCATTCCCGAGTCGAATGCCAAGACTAATGTGGGGTTGCATGATTTGGATTTCGCCTCAAACATCGATCAGGGCCGAGAAATGGGGGAATCGGAGGTGGAATCCCTCGAGGAGGAAGAGGACTTTGAATATACCGAGGAACAACGCGAGGCAATCCGCCACGAGAACAAGATGCGTAACGAACAAAAGAAGGCAGAGAATAGAGAGAAACTGTTGAGAATCTTCTGTCCCACGTTCAAGCGAGGCAAGCCAATGAAGTTACAAAAACTGTTTCCGATTTTCCCGTTAGAATTCACATACCAGCAGCCTCCACCAGTGAGAGGGCCGTTGATGCCAAAAACATTGCAATTCGAGGTGGAACAGGATTCTCGTAAGGAACTAAGAATGACAAATAAACATTTTAAGGACCAGCATCTTAAGTACTTGGAAAAGGGGGGGACAAAGGCTCTACCCAAGCGACAACTTATTGAAATCGCTCTCGACGACTTGAAACAGGAGGTGGACGCAAAATCATCAAATGAGCCCTACGTGGACCATAAAACAGATATCAGGGACTACCAGTACGACCTAATCCTTTCAACAGCAAATTGGGATGATGACGGCATCATCGAAGGTCTTCCACCGGCAAAAAAGATGAAAATCGACGAATTCAACATGGACGACTGGGTTGATGACGACGACAGGATATTCGCTGGGACTCTTGACACGGCA
This sequence comes from Saturnispora sekii, assembly GCA_030563565.1. Lineage (NCBI taxonomy): Eukaryota > Fungi > Ascomycota > Pichiomycetes > Pichiales > Pichiaceae > Saturnispora > Saturnispora sekii. The sequence continues at coordinate 297,056 of JAJMJM010000002.1, forward strand.
TTAATGAACTTGAAACTGGACCTCAACGACGACCAAATGATCCTCATGGACAAAGAAGAGGACGATCTAGTGGCCAAGGGCGATCCAAAACTGGTGCCATACAATCAAAAGCTCATGGAGCAAAGATTCAACATTTCCAACGACAAGGAATACGAATATCTCAAAGGAAACTACCACATTAAGGTCAGGGCCACAATCGGTACAATGACAATCGATCACGCGCCACCTGCAGCCAGACTGCAAACCCCATACTACAAGGTGAAACCGCCACCAAAACAGATGAGATTGTACCACAGACCCAAGTTCTCGGTCAGATCAGGCACCGTGATGCAGTTCTCAAGACCAAAGCATAGAAAGAAGAAAACTGATAGAATCAAGGATGTCAACCAGTTGTTCAAAGAGTCGAAAGACTTGACGTTGGGTGACACCGGGACCATCTTCGTCCTGGAATATTCCGAGGAATTCCCTCTTTCCATGTCAAAGTTCGGTATGGGATCCAAAATCATCAACTATTATAGAAAGATCCACGACGACGACGCAAAACGACCAAAATTCTCAATCGGTGAAACCCACGTCTTGGGTGTCCAGGATAGGTCCCCCTTCTGGAACTTCGGGTACGTGGAATCAGGAAATGTGGTTCCTGCCCTATACAATCACATGGTGAGGGCCCCAGTGTTCCAGCACGAGGCCTACTCCACGGATTTCCTCTTAATCAGATCACACGGTGGTGGTAGCAACACCAGGTACTTCTTGCGATCCATCAACCAGTTGTTCTCTGTGGGCCAATGCTATCCCGCTCAGGAGGTTCCTGGGCCCCATTCCCGTCGTGTTACAACAATAAACAAAAACCGGTTGAAGATGATCGTCTACCGTGCGGTCAACAACAATCCCCATCAAAGAATCGTTGTTAAAGACATTTCTGTTCATTTCCCCGATCAAACGGACATGCAGAACAGACAGAAATTGAAGGAGTTTATGGAATACCAAAGAAACGGGGAAGATCAGGGCCATTGGAAGGTCAAATCGAGCGATTTATTATTGGACTACGACCAAATCAGAAAATTGGTGACTCCCGACGATATTTGTTTGATGGAAATGATGGCCATGGGTAAGCAGCGGTTTGACGACTTAGAATCCTTCAGAAGAGAGCGACTGGAAAACTCGGAAGATTCCAAGAAGGATCTCAAGGATAACGAGGAGGATATGGCTCATAAGCTGGCCCCATGGAATACGACGAAAAATTTCATCATGGCCACTCAGGGTAAGGCCATGTTGCAGATCCACGGGGATGGAGATCCTTCCAATAAGGGAGAGGCGATTTCGTTTCTCAGAACTTCTATGAAGGGTGGGTTTTTGAAGAATGTTGGAAACTCAAATGGCAATACCCCCACTCCAGCAGCAACCCCACAACCCCAGATGGTGTCGGGTCCAAATGGCCAACCGCTTCCACATTCCTACAACGTGGCTCAGCAACAGAAGCTCTATGATGACGAGATTGCCAAAGTGTGGTACAAGCAAAAGTCGAAATTCTCAAAACCATCAGCCACGCCGATTCCAAGAGAGAGAACGGACAAGGATTTCAGAGACGTGAGTTACATGAAGAAGGCGGACAAGATTGTCAACGCCGACGTCGACGACACCCCAAGATACTTGAGGATCACGCGTTTAGTCAAGAACGAGTACGGCATCAAGGAGCGTAAGGTGACAGTGATCAAGGACCCCAAAGTGGTGGAGTTGTATGTGAAGCGCAAGCAGCAGCAGATGGTGGAGGGCATGCATTCCGGTGACGGTGGCCAGCTCATCCTAACTAATGATAATGAAGAGAATTTGAAGGTCAAGAAGAAATTGGAGGAAGAGTTGGCCAAGTTGGAGAAGATGCATGAAAAGAAGAAGAAGAAGGTTCCAATGATCACCGCGGCCAACATTGACAGTGAAGGACGTATTTCCGGTAAGGGTATCGGTAAGGGTAAATCGACGCTTAGACGGTGTGCAACTTGTGGTGCTCTTGGTCATATCAGAACAAACAAGACCTGTCCGTTGTACTACACCGTCCACAACAAGTCCAACCCCAATTACAACGGTTCAACCGCAAAGTCCAACCCCTTGGCCAACCTCCCGGCCAAGTAAAGTGTACTATACTTATTACGTAATGTGGAATTCTTTCCTGATACTTGTCCTTACCACGTCTGAACTGATGAGTCCTGTCTCCGGCCCCAAGAGGGTGTTCAGGTCTTTTGATGCCTTTCCTAAGAGACTTACTGCCGATCAGGTGCGGTCAAAAAGAGGGGCTCTTTCCACGCTGACCTCCTACTTCTTCATGCTGTTTCTACTCTGGGTCGAATTTGGGGCTTACTTCGACGGTTATATGGATTATCAATTTTCTGTTGATGAGAAGGTCCGCCAGACCATTCAATTAAACGTAGACATCATTGTTGCAATGCCATGCAAGTATTTGGACGCAAATATTAGAGATCAAACGGGAGATCGGTTTTTGTGTGAAGAATTGCTGAATTTTGACGGTATGTTAGCAAACGTTCCGGATTACTTCTTTCACAAGGAGCTACGTGTGAAGAATAACGATATTGACAAGATATTTGCCGAATCTTTGGAAGCGGACTTTCTGCAAAAGGGTTCGAGAACTAACATCGATTTACCGTATTGTCGAATCTCCGGTGCGTTACCTATAAATAGAGTACAGGGTGACTTCCATATAACAGCAGAAGGACATGCGTATCTAGGCAGGGAAAAGATCGATAAGAACAAGATGAATTTCAGTCATTACATAAACGAATTCTCGTTTGGAACATTCTATCCCTACATGGAAAACAATTTGGATATGACGTATAAGAAGACAGCAGATCCTCTTCATACATATCATTACAGTCTAAAGGTGGTTCCTACAGATTATAAGAAGTTAGGCGCGGAGATTGAAACTAATCAGTATTCGGTGGCCCACTTTGAAACTAGTGATCAGTATGCTCAGGGTATCTTCTTCAAATATGACTTTGAGCCGCTCAAGATGGATATCATTGAACAGAGAATGCCCTTCTTCCAATTCCTGATCAAGGTGGTCACCATTGTGGGAAGTATTTGGGTGGTGGCCCAATGGCTATATAAGGGGCTTGAACAGTTTATTCTTGTTTCCTTTGGCGAGCAAGTTGCCCGTAGGGGCCAAGAGAAAAAGGGAGGGTTGTTAGACAGACAGCAGGATGAAGAGGAACTTGAGTTGCTCAAGTGAGAGGTGATTACCTGCAAGTGCTCAGCACCAAACGCTTGGAACCCACTAAGCATATTCTTGTAATAAAGGTTTCTCCCAACAAAACGATTCACTTCGCAATTTAATTAGGTGATCTGTAAAAGTGTATAAAATGTATAAACTTGAAAGTAACGAGCGCATCGAGTTAGTAAGTGAGTTATTGTGCATGAGTATATGTGAGATCCCATTACGCATTAAAAGATGGGCTCATAAACCCAAACCGTCTCCAAAGGCTGTGTAAATGGAAGAAAAAAGACATCCAACTCATGATATATAAAATATCCCATTTATTCATCTATATTTGACTTCATGGTGGTTGAAAAGTAGACCTTAGTGGATGTTTAAAGTACAATCGATATAGAAATTGTATAGCAGATCTACATTGATCCAGATGCATAATGCCAAAGCAAGTCATAATTTCAAACCTTTCCGTGGATTTTCATCCATTATTTCTATGTAAAGTTGAATATCTTTATTAATCTGAATAAGAATGGGCTACCTGCTTCGATCCAACCCCAGGAACCATCTCGGTGAATCTGTAATACTCGTCATCATCAAACGTGATGACGTCCCAGTATTTATAAATCATCATGTAGCAGAACATCATCGCAAAAGAACTGAAGACTGATCCATCCACATAGTGCTTGATGGAATCACAGATCTCGTAACTGAACCCGTAAAGAAGAATCTGCGAGGCGATAAAGAAAAAGGCTGTCAAGCCAAGAGCGCCCAGTGCCCACCAATTGAGAACCAATGTGAACAAGCAAACAAACAGTTGGGTCGAAAACCAGAGGGCCAAAAGCAGGGGGTTTAAAACAAAGACAAAAACGTACAATGTTGTCGTTTCGCTTGGGTTCAAAGTGGAGCCCCACCCTTTAAAGGTAAACAATGCAACCAAGTAGTTAATGATGAAAACACATATACTTGTCGCATGCATCATCCACATCACCCTTTTCGACCCATCATCCCAAAAATTGAGTGCCGACAACCCTGCATAAAAGAGGGCCCAACTACACGTGGCTTCCAGCGCTAGTTCCGCTGCAACAAAGTATGCGTAAGTGACGCTTCCTGGCGGAGAAACGCCCGTATCCACCACTAGCAACATGATGATATTGGCCACCAAACACCAGAAGAAAACAAGCATTTCCTTTCTTGCCACAGATGTATATCGCTGGCGGACAAGATAAATGGCCATAAGAAGAATGAATAAATTCCCAATGTTGATGAAGGCAGTACCAATCTCAAATATCAGTGTATTGGCCAAATTGACCGATCTGGCGTAACATTTTGGCAAGATCCCCGTGAATGTGTCATCAGATTCACCCAATGGGTTTATCAGAGTGCATAGAGGCAATGGAGCCCTTTCGCACACCGAACTGAAGTCACCAAACGCCATTTTATTAGCAAAGAACGAAATGTGTAGAAAAGGGGTTAAATTCCGTTGTTCTTACGCAAAAAAAGGGTGAATTTTCTAAAAAAAGGACATATGAAAAGGGGTGAATGTGGTGGGTTTTCAAAGAAAAATCGGGTATTAGTGTAAGAACAATTGGTTTGAGTGGATATCCATCTTTTTCCCCTTTCAATTACTGGATTTTGGGTCCTTTTCAGAGGATGAATAAAGAGTGCTCATGATAATCTGCTGAAATTTGGCGATATTATCAATTTTAAAAAACCTAATATCAGTGATAAATTACGATCAATCTCATGGTATTAAAAATAACCCAATAGAGTCCCTGAATGTTCCCATTTCGGCAACAATCTCCGAGTCGAATGGAGTCATTTTTTTAGAGAATTTTTTTACTTTCCGACATTTTTCAACACTGCTCTTCATCTCCTAATGTCCACCGTTGATAAGAAGCAATCGGCTCTTGCCAGAATTCTTGGTCCTGCCGCCGCAGGTGTTTGTGAGATTGGTGTCTTCCACCCAGTTGACACGATTTCCAAGAGATTGATGTCGAACACCTCGAAGGTTGACTCATTGGTCAAGTTGAACGCAGTCATCTTCAAGGATAAGGCTAACGAGGCTGCAGGTAAGAGATTCTTGTCCTTGTTCCCAGGGTTAGGTTATGCAGCCTGCTATAAGATCCTTCAAAGAATCTACAAGTACGGTGGTCAACCTGTTGCTAAGGAGTTCCTCACGGGTAACTTTAAGCAAAACTTCGACGATGCTTTTGGTGCTAAGACCGGTAAGGCGTTGTTGTCTGCCACGGCCGGTTCCCTTGTTGGTATTGGTGAAGTTGTTTTGCTTCCATTGGATGTTCTGAAGATCAAGAGACAAACCAACCCAGAATCGTTCAAGGGTAGAGGATTCCTGCAAATCATCAAGGATGAAGGATTTTCTCTTTACAACGGTTGGGGTTGGACTGCCGCCAGAAATGCACCAGGTTCTTTTGCTTTGTTTGGTGGTTCTGCATTTGCTAAGGAGTTCATCTACGGTTTGGAGGATTACTCTTCTGCCACCTGGGGCCAAAACTTTGTTGCCTCGATCTGCGGTGCCTCTGCATCCCTTGTTGTGTCTGCACCATTGGATGTGATCAAGACCAGAATCCAAAACAAGAATTTTGGTACCAATGAGTCTGGGTTCACCATCATCAAGAACATGGTTGCCAATGAAGGGTTCACCTCTTTCTTCAAGGGTTTGACACCAAAGTTGTTGACCACCGGTCCAAAATTGGTCTTTTCCTTTGCCCTTGCCCAATCATTGATTCCTGCTTTCGACAAGTGGTTGAAATGAGGGGTATGAGAGGTCGCTCGTGTAAATATCCTTCAGATTCCTCTTATTTATAATATAACCCTAGATTACTAGACCACGTTATTGAATAAGTTTCACTCGAAAGGGGTGAACAACTCACTGCTCATCTAACTCGGTCAACTTGTTTTTGACTTTCTTGAATTGGGAGGTCTTCTCCTTGGCTTTCTTGATCAAGTTTAACTATCAGATTTACTCACTTCGATCGTTTGTTCGATATGGCACTGTATTTAACTTACACTACGTATGGGGTCTTATGTACATGACTAATAGGTCGGTCACTCCTCAGTCAACTTGTCCTTGACTTCGTTGAATTGTGAGGCCTTCTCCTTGGCCCTCTCCATCTTCTTGTCGTTTCTTTCCTTTTGGATTTGGTCAGCCAGCTCCTTGATATCCGAGTCAAACCCGGTCAATGTGTGTTCCACTTGGATGAAACCAGGACCTTCGTTCACGTTGTCCAATATGGTGTCCATCAACTTGTTGTCGAACGCTGTGTTGTCGATCTCCGACCAGGTGGACTTGGAGTAGATTTCTCTCTGGGATTCCAGGGCTGAGTTGCTGAACGCGTCGTTCACCATTTGGTCCAACTTGTCCTCGGTGATGGCGAACGCCGATGAGGAGTTGTACAAGCTCAGCAATTGGTGTGCTCTTTCTGTATCCACCTCCAGTTGGGCTTGCAATCTGTTGGATTCTCTTTTCAGCTTCAATTGATCCTTTTGCTCCTCGCTTCTTTGCTTAATCAGAGGACCCTCTAGGTATGATTCGATTGTAGGCATTGTAAATAATTCTGCTCTTGACTGTTCATGAATCAACTTTTGTGCGTCGTGGGTCTCTTGGTCCAACTTTGCCTCTTGTTCTCTGGCGCTAGCCTTGTCCAATCTTTCCACCTCCTTCTTGTATGATTGTTGCAAGTAATCTCTTCTCATTTGAGATTGCTTGATCTTTTGTTGTTGAGCCTGTGGCAAGTTCGCAAGCTCCTCCTTGGTGAACTGGGTTTTGGGGGCTTTAGCCGACTTTTTCAAACGAGCCTCTGGAGTGAAAACCTTTGGTGGTTGGTAGTCTCTTGATATCTTCTTTGGATGAAGAATCCCTTCTGCGTAACCGGTATCGGCTTGTTTGATGCAGTCTTCGTGCTTGAAAGGTTGTTTAAAGATCTTCCTTGCACGAGGAAGCAACCCACTGGAAACCTTTGCTGCAACCTTCGACATCTGGTGTGGTGAAAGTTGGTGAGAGTTGATGAGAGTTGGCGGCCAGTCAAAGGATGAAAAAATTTCATTGTAGGAGAGAGCCAGAGAAGGCTGCTGACATAAGCGGATCACGTGGCATCCATTCAGCTACATCCTCACTTGCTCACCCACCCACCTACTTAATCGCTCACCTAATTACACCAACAAACAAACAAACAAACAAACAAACAAAGTGGACTTGTCCAAACTCAATAGACAAATCAGCACAAGAAAATACCAATTCAATCTGTAAAAAGAATCAAACATACTTTCTCGATTGAATAAAAGAGTAGAAACAAACTCACTTTATTCATCTGTGTCTTATCATTACGTCGTTTTGATTGGAGCGGACTAGACTCATTCACCAACTGAGAGATGTCGTTGATGAGCAGTTGTCTGTCATTTTCCAGCACGGGCGCCCATGTGTCCGCTTACGTAAGCACACTCTGAAGTTGAAAAACCTACTCCCTGAGCACTTTCCACTCGCTTACTCTCCTTTGATCTGCTCTCCTTCACCGATGGACTACAAACTATTGGAGGTGGTCGGTAGAGGCAAATTTGGAACCGTTCATAAGGCTCAGTCCAAAGAAGGCGCAATTGTTGCGATCAAAATCCTCAACTTAGACACTGATTCCGAAGAGATCAAAGACATCCAAGGTGAAGTCCAACTGCTCTCCCACTTGCGAAGTGCTCCCAACATCTCCCAGTACCACACTTCCATAGTGAAAGGCCACAAGTTATGGGTGGTGATGGACTTCTGCTCGGGAGGGTCGATTCGAACATTGTTGAAGCCAGGTCCGTTAGATGAACGATACATAGGTGTTATAGCCAGAGAGTTGTTTATCGCGCTCAGGTTCATCCACGAGCACAAAGTGATCCATAGAGATATCAAGGCGGCAAATATCTTGATTTCAAAGGAGGGGAACGTTCGATTATGTGATTTCGGTGTGGCTGCCCAGCTAACAACAACGGCCTTGAAACGTACAACCATGGCGGGCACACCCTACTGGATGGCCCCGGAGGTGATCACAGAGGGTGCAACATATAATTACAAGGCAGACATCTGGTCCGCAGGTATAACCATCTACGAAATGGCAACAGGTAACCCTCCTTACAGTGACAAGGACGCAATGCGAGCAATGCAGCTCTTGACACAACATGAACCTCCCAGATTGGAGGGTAGGCAATACAGCACCCTCTTGAAAGAGATCATTGCCCTCTGTTTGGAGGAGGACCCAAAAGTGAGACCCTCAGCAGAGGGCGTTCTTAGAAGTAAATTCATCAAGAATTACAGGCCACTGGGAACCTCAATCTTGAAGGAGATTGTGGGCAGATATCTTCTATGGAGAGATAGCAATCACCAGGGGGAGTATGAGGCCAACAACGACAACAACAACAACCCCCAGCAGCATCACCATCGACTGTCCACCGATGTGGCAAATCTCGACGACGGTGAGAGCATCAAGTGGGACTTCGATTCCTTGAAGTCTGCCGAGTACATCATCGATAATGAGATCGAAATCGAAATCGACAATTATATCGACCCAACTCATCGTATTCCAATGTCCGACTCTGCAAATGATTTCACAAGCACATTCACAATGGGAAACACATTCAACGCCACCTTGGGGCTCACACACAATCAGGCCCACACACAGATCCACACACAGACCCAAACCACGTCAAATACAATGAAAACAGACTCGACAAACGGCCAGTTGAGAAAGGAGGGACCACGATCCCTCCTGAGCCTATTCGAAACCTCCTCCCCCTCTCATGATCAACACACACCCCAGCAGCTGCCGGCCCCAATTGAGGAGTCCGAACCCGAGGATGAGGACCTGGATCCTCCTCTTCACATTCCTGTCCACACAGCCAAGATGTCCTCCTCCTCCTCCTCCTCCAAACAGCACCAGATGTCCACAACCCCCCAGTCTCGGGAGCTGAACTTGATCGAAATCCCCAACATGGACAACATTGAGATGGATATTGTCGAGAAGGAACGACAGAGGTCAAGAAGCGCAACGGTCAACGCCCCGGTTGCCGCCCCGATAACGTTGGACCCCTTGCCAATCAGAAGACCTACGATGTCTCTTGCAAAGAAAACACCTTCCCCAAGCAAGCTCACCATGGACTTGATCTCAACAGAATCACCCATCAGAAGTCCTAAACACATGAAACCTTTGCAAACTTCACTTTCTCAACCAATGCTTCACCCCTTGAATCAGCGGTCCACTCCTCCATCCTCCGCCCACACTCTTACCTCTCAGACAACGATCACAACCGCCGACGACTTGAAAATCCAGATGCCTGTGCCCACCAAGAACAAGGAGTCGACAATAATCCCCCCAAGTTCCCTGGCACGGCCTTCCCTACAACTGAACCTGAATGGGGGAAACTTTGCCTTGAACCAGTTTGGGGTTGATTTGAATTCCAGCAATGTGCCCTTGTCAATGACCCCAGTCACGGAGTTCCCACCTTCCTATATGACAAACACAATAACACCGGAGCCTGAACCTGAAACCGAGATCGAGGCCGAGGCCGGTGCTGATGAGGTTCCTTTCGGCGTTTCAGATGATCAAGTGAACACTGGCGAAGACAATTATTCGATTTCCTCTGCCTCCAGCTTACCCCTCCATATGAGCAATTCAGCTCATCTCGAGTTTGAATTCCCATCCAACGACTACAACGATCAAACGCTCACAGAAACCACCTTTGACGAGACGACGTTTGCCAACGGTGTTGGGGCCCGCAACGGCGAAGGTAGCTTGGATCCCCTCTTTGTTTACCCGGTTCTAAGCGAGAGTGATCTGGGATTGGATTTGAATGAAAACCACCTTCCTATCGTCCCAATGACCCTAGAGGATCTATTGATCAATATAGTCAACGATGGAAGAGAGAGCATGGATCGAGTCCTTGATGACGACTTTCAATGTGATCCAATTGCTGGTGAGGAGGACATCACTGGCGTATATATTGATGAAATCTCCCATCTTTTGAAGAACATGTCCGATGTTCTCGAGTTGACTTCCACCAAATTGGGTACGTTATCCTTAGACCAAGCTGTGGATTCCCCAGTAGAAGATCTTCCCCAAAATCAACCACAGCAGCCACCAGAACAGCAGCTCCAACAACAGCCCCAACAATGACCATTTTAGCATTTCATTTTGTACTAGTAACACTTTTTCTACTCCTTCTCTTCTTATGGATGCTTGCATACAATTTATCCATGATTCCACTGATCCTGACCAGCAGCAGCTGTTGTACACCAGAATGCGTATTAAGAAGTTGATTTCCGGAGCCCCCAACACCCCCGAGGCGAATTGGATCACTGTTCCTATCGAGAATACAGCCAAAACCATCAACCGTGAACAAAACGTTGATCACTGGAAGAACTTCCCCAAGTTCCAGTTCCATGGTTCACCCGAGAAAAAGGATTGGATTGATGTGGAGCTTCCCCATAAGGATATCATCACCGAGTACTTCAAGGGTAATCCGATCCCCTCTTGTGAAGAGAAGGAGGATTGGGATCGAATATACCTTTTTGTGGATATCATGTATCCAGAAGGATCTCAGTGGATCCAATTGCATTCTCATGTTTTGGTGAAGGACATCCAGCTGGTGGAATCACTAAATGAACTGGAAGATGATATCAAATGCCGATGGCTGAAGGAAATGATTGTTAATCAATATTGTGACTTCAACACCTATCAGCTCAATTTAGTGAAATCTTCGGGTGATTTTTACTTTGTAGTGAAGGTGAAACACTCAGGAATATATACCCGTGTTATGGGTTTACAATTAGATGTGATGAGTGGCATGGAAATGCACACTTTGATGTTGAACGATTTGATGCAATTGAAAGAGGACAATGTGAATAAAAAGATAAAATTTACACACATGGTGGAAGATAAGCGATATATAATCCGGCTGCTGCTACAGTTTTGCAAGTTATCCACTGTTAATCAGTTGAATAACTCGATCAGTGATGAAGAATCGAAAAAATTGGCAGGTATTGTAGGAGTCAATCTAAGGGATGAAAAGGCTAGTGATCCGATCACGGGGTTGGACTCCTTGATTGAAAATGTACGGGATTTCTTTGATAAGACGAGGGCTCAATTCTACCTACCCTTGATTCAAAATTTACAAAATCGAGCTTACGATTCAGCAACCGCTAAGAGGGAATTTGAAAAGGAAGTGGTGGAAATGGAAACCCCGGGTGTGGAAGAGGCCCTTGGTAGGTTGCGTAAGAAGATTAAGACGAAGAAGGAAGGCGATGACGATGACGATGAAGATGGCGAAAATAGTCTTACAGAGCCAAGTGCTCATAGCGAACCCAGTGACAATGAGAGAATCTTGTTAGCGGAAGAAACTCCACCTCCAGAGGACCCGGCTGATGGGCCCTCGCAAGTGTTTCTTTCCAGTGTCCCAATGGAAGATATCCAAATTCAAGATACGCAAAAACAGCACTCAGAGTGTGCCAATATCGATATCGATGTTCAGAATAACGGTGAGGGACTTATTGCGAAGGTTACTGATGGCTCAAACGGTCACAGCTCTCTGGATGACGACACCCAGTTGTCATCCGATTGAACTTTTAAAAAGCATTTAAAATCTCTATAAATTGTCTGCATTCACTCATTTCTCAACGGCGACAATCTTTTCGATTTCCCTTGTTTTGAAACGTACTGAGTGAGGTCGTTGCCTTCCACTCCGATGCCGGATAGTTTTCTCGTAGACGCCACCGCGATGCTCATCCATGGAGCATCCTGGTTTCTTATCATGTTGACGGCCTTTTTTGGTATGATGTCCTCTGTTAGGAAGGTGTGGGAAGGAACATCGTCTTCACGTGGTGGCAACGTGATCGTTGTCCAGAGTTTATATCTCGCGAGGGACATCAATTTCAACTCTACCAGATATTCCACCGATAATGCTGGTGACTTGAACCATCCATTTGAGTTGAGTCTGTCGTGAAGCTTTTTTTCAAAATAAAAGGGGTCCTTCTCGTCGTAATTCATGCTGTTGGTATCGCCGTTGTAATGGTCCATCAAAAACTGGTCAAATATGTCGAGTTCTTCCTCACTAATTGTTGTTATGTTGTTCATTTGCAAACGCTGGATTATGGCATAATGTCGTAGGTAATTAGAATTGAGACGCTCCTCTCTTAATCTCCGAGACTTTCCGTTCATTGTTGTGGTAAGCAGGTTGGGTTCTAAGGGATCGTCGGGATTCATGAAATGTTTATGACAGAACGTTTCTAGGGGGACCTCTTGGATGAACCGTTGATTAGAGTCCAACGTTTGTCTTGTCGTTTCCCGCACCTTTTTGAAAAAGTTGACCAACTTATCTATCGTAAAATACGATGATTCCTTCGTTTGGGCAGCAGATTGTATTCCACTCTTGGATTTCACTTTCGAATCAAACGTGAATGATTCGAGGGATTTTGACTCCAAAGTGGATTCCAAACCTAAATTAAGCTCTTCTTCTTCACTATCTTCATCGCTCGACAGGTCAAACGATCCCAAGGGGTGATAATCGTTCTCTTTCAATGGGATCTCGAATTGGGAGCAGAGGGAGTTGCTCAGCACCGACAAACCCCCTTCAAAGAGGCTCTCGTCTCCCATAGAGGATCGTAATGAGGAGTGTCTCCTCATTGAAGATTTGCGTCGGGTATTATAAGCCACACAGAACGATGGCGACCTCGATAACTGCATTAGACATGATGAGGAATTGGACGAGGATCTCGACGTGTAATCCTCCGATTCCAATTCCCTGGTGACTGGGCAGGTAGATATGCACACCAAGGAAACTGATGTAGTTGGAGCAAGACTAATAGGGAAATTCATTCGTCCTTTCTAAATCCGGTTCCAAACCTATCAAATTTATCGCTTTAAAAGAGGTTATCTTCAAATCTATCCTCGTAATCAATCCACAATGGTGCTATATGTTCAACTGGTGGGTACAACGGCTTTTCGAGTGGAGTTGTGGTTAAAAGATATTGCTCTTATCAGAAGAAAGCAATAAACCGTTGAGAGAAGAAACAGCACACGATAAACCCGCAGCGGCGCATTGTTTTACGTAATCGCCTACGGCGGACCTTCTCGATTGGGTAGGAACGGCGCACGCTGATGTAAGCTTACGTGATGCACCGCCTCATTCTCTGTGGCGCATACAGAACTCAACTCTCTCTTGTGGCCACATGGAAGATCTAAAAATAACGCCTCATTCTTCATCAATGAGTACCAATCTGGACCCACCCACGTTCGCTATCCCGTCATCGCCTGAATTGTTGGAAGATGAATCGGTTCTTAATGCGTTAAAGGCGGATTCCGCGTTTGAAATGCTGGCCCACCGTTTAAAACATAGTTTGAAGACGTGTGATGAGTTCATCCTTTATCTGAACAGAAAAGCACACAACGAGGTGAGATTCGGCAAGGAGATGCAGCGTGCAGTGAATCACTCCAAGAACTCCATTTCTACCAATTTATTTGTTTCAAAAGGGACAATTCCAGCTTGTCTACAAGATATCATTAAATACGATGAAAGGATATACAGTGTACGGGAGGCATACATCAAGGGGATGGAGACGATTTCTAGTGAACTGGTCTCAATTGTCCAACACTTTACAGTTTTGCGAAAACAACTAAAGGAGAAGGGAAACAAGGTGGAGCGGGAGGTTCAAGAGGCAGTGGCTTTGGCTAAAAAGGCCCGTAATAAGTACAACAATTTATGTTCGGACATGGAAAAGTTGGTCAACTCCGATAGAGATAAGAGTAAAATCACACTTCAAGGTAGGAAGACAGTTTCCGAACAGCAGGATTTATTAAAGGCCAAGATCCGAGATGCAGAGGGGGATTATCAAAAAAAGGCACACGGTTCCCAACGGTTGAAGAACCAATTGGTGGATGTCCATAGGCCCCAAATATCCAAGTCCTGGAAAGAATTGATCGTGGAATTAGACAATGCTTTGGAAGTCCAAATTGAAAAATATTCCATCTACACGGAATCCATGCTCATAGGTATGGGCAATCAAGTCTCACCAATCAATGGCCAGGAATCAATGAGAAGGGTTGCATCCAATGTTGACGTTGAAAAGGCCCTGTACATCACAATCAAGGGTACAGCGATGATTTCAAAGGAGACATTAAAACCGGTGGAATTTGTCCGCCATCCCCTCTATGGATCCAATCTTACCCCAACGAAACCATCAACACCCTTTGTTAAGAATCCAAATGCAGTCCACCAACCTTCAAAGTTGAGAAACGTGTCGAACGCCACAACCAGCTCCGCCGCAACAGTCGAGTCCAATAAACCCCTACCGTCGATTGTAGGTCTGCCGCCCGGGGTGGTTGCTAGCCCAAGCTATGGTGAGGAAGACACACCTCCTACATACAGTACGCTAGACCCAACGAGGGGGGCAGCTTCGCCAACCCTGACCGGTCCAAGACCAATGGACGCCAATGTCTTGACACCTGCTATGGGCGGAGATCAGGAAGATGCCAATAGTGTGGCCTCGTCTTTTAAGCATAACATGTTTGGCCTGCCGCTGGAAAACCTGCCCTTGAACGATGAGGCCGTCCCACTCTTCGTACTCAAATGTATTGAATTGATTGAACAATATGGGATGAATAGCCAAGGCGTTTACCGGATGTCTCCCAACAAGGCCTTATTGGATGACATGGCCCGTAGAATTGACGAAGATCCTACGAATTTGGACGTCCTCAACCCTCAGGAGAGTGTTGGGGATGATTACGTCTTCCTCATTGCCTCCCTCTTGAAAAGGTTCTTTTCACAATTGCCTGAGCCGTTACTCACGTTTGAACAGAGAGATAACTTTCTCCAGGCTGCTCTTCTTTCCGATTCACAGAACAGAAAGGCTCAATTCCATCAATTTGTCTACGAGTTGCCTGATTGCAATTACTTCACCTTGAAGGACCTGTTGGGACATTTCATAAGATTGACCAAGGCTCCGGTGCTCAAGATGGACGCGAAAAACTTGGCAATTGTTTGGGGAGGTAATCTGATAGGCGGGGAAGCGACAACTCGGGAGGAGCTGGAGTCTCAACAGCGGGTCATTGAGGATTTGATCAATTTTGCTGAGGAGATCTTCACATACGATGACGAAGAGGACATATGATGTGTAGCCATCATTGTGAGGATATATCCCCACCAAGATGAAGAGTGTACGTTTATAAAGTTATTTTTTTATGTTATACAATGGCTTCTTAATTGTTACCCTTTCTTTTTGCCTTTTCCCAAGCATTTTGAGGTTTGCGCCTCTTTGAGGAGCCCTGTGTATTGAACTCCCGTGAGTTATCAAACATACTCCAATCCTCACCAAAAAACTCGTTTCTCATTCTCTTTGATCTTGCCTTCTTATCCTCCTTCAACTTGGTTGCCGGTAATCTTGTGAAATTCTCCTCCTCATAACGTTTAATCTCCGCTTCCTTTTCTAGTTGTCTCTTTGTCTTCATATCTCTACCCTTGTTAACAATTGTGGAACCAATCGACTTTTCCGCCATTGGAGCCTCACTGATATCCTGCAAATACTCATCCATTGATTGCAGGTTTCTTTGCTTTCTTGATCCTTTGACTTCCTTATCAGGATCTGATTGTAAAGCCATGGCTGCAATCTTAGGAGGTTTATACTTGCCGTTTGCCTTCTTGTCCGAATCGGAGTCACTATCGGAAGCGTCCTGCTGTTCTTCCACTTTGCCCTTGCCGGGTCTCCTCATCGCCTTCTCGGCGCCCTTACCCATTAGAGCACCCAAGTTTGGCTTGAAGTTTAGGCCTTCATCTTCTGATTCTTCTTCATCATTCTCGTCCTCATCCTTGTCAGAACTGTCCTGCTCGGAATCCTCCTCATCTTCATTCGATTGTTTGTGAACGTTATTTTCTATATCCTTTTGTTCCTTTTCCTTACGTTGGTATGCAGCAGTTAACTTTTCCAATTGATATGCTAACTTCTTTTCCAGAGACTTAACACCTCTCTCCATTGTCACCCTGTGAATCACTGAAGATTCAATAATCTTCTCCTCCTTTTGCTTCAAATCCCGTTTTTCTTCCTCCTGCATTTGTTTCAAACGAAGAGATATGAGTAGGGCAAGATCTGTGACATAACCCACCATGCTGGTGTTCTTCAACGAGAGTAATGAGACCGGTTCTGTTGCCGTAGTAGATTGCACAGATTCCAACATTTTCTTGACCAGTTCGGGATTTGAGTCGGGCAAATCCTCAAGTGATGATTGCACCCCATCTAATGATTCCATTGTGGCGTCTAATGACTCGGACAGTGTTCTCAGCAGTGCATCCATTGGTACTTCAAGCTTGTGTGGTAACAAAAGAGGTTTTAAAAAATTTTTCAGGCTGTGCACAGCTCAAAAATTTTTTTTTCATAGAGCTGCACAGGTGTGTTACACTCTATTCTCATTAAAAGTGCCTCAGTATGCCACAAAACGACTATATTGAACAGCATATCAAAAAGCACGGTAGAAGACTTGATCATGATGAGAGAAAGAGAAAGAGAGAGGCAAGAGAGGTCCACAAGGTGGCTAAGAATGCCCAAGAATTGAAGGGGTGGAAGGGTAAGATGTTCGCCAAGAAGAGATACGCAGAGAAGGTTGCAATGAAGAAGAAGATTAAGGCCCACGAGGAAAGTAAATTGAAGGGTCCATCCAAGCCAAAGGAGGACGATGGCGAAGCTCTACCAACCTATTTGTTGGATAGACAGCAACAGAATACTGCCAAGGCTATTTCATCCTCAATCAAGCAAAAGAGAATGGAGAAGGCGGACAAGTATTCCGTGCCATTGCCTAAAGTGAGAGGTATTTCAGAAGAGGAGATGTTCAAGGTGATCAAAACCGGTAAACAAAAGAATAAGGCGTGGAAGAGAATGATCACAAAACACACCTTCGTGGGAGAGGGATTCACTAGAAGACCGGTGAAAATGGAGAGAATCATTCGACCTTCCGCTTTGAGACAAAAGAAAGCCAACGTGACCCACCCTGAATTGGGGGTGACGGTTCTTTTACCAATCCTCTCTGTGAAAAAGAACCCACAATCCCCAATGTACACTCAATTGGGTGTTTTAACAAAGGGTACTATCATTGAAGTCAACGTCTCGGAATTAGGTCTTGTTACTGCCGGTGGTAAGGTTGTTTGGGGTAAGTATGCTCAAATCACCAATGAACCTGATAGAGATGGTGTTGTCAATGCTGTTCTTTTGGTGTGAACGTTATTTTAGGGGTTAATAGATGAATTATAATTGCATTTAAAGTTTGTTTGCTAGAGGTTCTTGTAAAAGAAGGCATTTTAAAAAAAAGAGAGCTGTCATGAGCAACCTTTATGTTCCAATTAAAAATTTGGGAATACAAGAGCACGGCGGGACTCGAACCCGCAACCATCCCCGCCGGAAGAAGACATGCTAACCATTGCACCACGCGCCCAAGTATGACAAAAAAATGTCCTGTATGGGTACATCTAAGTGGGAAGATGAATGATCACTTTGAGATTGTCTCCTGGTGTCTTTGTAAGATAAAGAGGGAATTGAATAGAAAACTTCTGTATTTTGTCTCTTTTTCTTTAAACCTGATGTAATTGTGGATTTAGCATGGAAATTTTTGAAAAGAATGTGAAAGCAAAGACAAGAAAAAGTTGACGAATAACTTTAGACAAGAACATGATGGAAAGAAGCTTAGTAGCATACGAGAATCTTTTCTTTGTTAATTTCACATGACGTTCGTCCATACTGATTGGGTAAAGGACGTCCCCTTGATTTTTTTCTACACAGTCAACTCATTTGGTTGTATAGCAAAACTACAATTAAAGACACGGAATTGATATCGACAGTTGTAAAATGATCAATCCAGGTCAATTTTTCGCCGAAACAGGTTAAAATATGCCATCTTTCTTTACAAACCACTGCACCAAGCCGATCTTACAATCTTCCTTTTGACAACGATTTGACGATATCTCATCATTTCATTTGACAGATCTCAACATGTATTTTTTTTGTATACATTGTTTATTCAATTGAACATTAAATTATAGACGTTATGTCATCTCCACAGCGTGGATCCAGGGATCTCACGACTCCCCTGCGACCTTCTGGAAATGGCTCCAATGATGGGATTTTGGAAATTCCCCATCAGACGACTGATGACGCAAGATCATTTTCTGATGATGATGATGATTTCATACCATCCCCAACAGACAAACATCCACGACGGTCCTTTTATTATTCTGCAACCCCCGCGAGACATCCAGATCCCGAAAAGGAGCGTTTATTGAACGAACTGGACTGCATTGAGTTGAAGATAACAAATCATATGCAGCAGATCCATAACAACTTCATCAAGGCAAACGCCATCTTGGTAGATCGGGTGATGCCAACATTGGATGATTTTGCCACGAACTGTAATAAAATAAATACCCATGTCAATCATATTAAAGAGTTCTATCAAAATGCGGCCAATGTGAATATCCTGACAAGAGACGACATCGATTTCAAGAGGGAAACCAACGAAGAGGACGTTGTAGGATCGACTTTGGACCTCTCAATTAATGATAGATACAAACAGAATTTTACTTCCTCGAATATCTTGGAATCGTCATTGGTTGGCCTTGGCCAGGAGTTGCCCTCAATTAATCTGTCTCATTTGAACGATTTTTACGATGAATCTACGACTAAAACACCCAAAGTGAGCTTACAAGACATCCCAAAGACACCCACACGTGATCGTCCTGCGGAGTGGATTGATAGTGACGAGGAAATACAGAATCACGCCAAAGACCAGGAAGCCACACCGAAGGGTCGTAGCCACCAACATATCGAGGATTTGGCCAGAGATTACGATTCCCCACCTTGGGACGATCCTCCGCAGCTGGAGTCGGAGAAGTTCATCTCTCCATTAAGGAAGAAAAGAAAGTTACTGTTGTCTCCTCACCTGATTCAGAAGAGTCCCAAACTAGACGGCGAAGAGGATGTCAGCATCAGATTCCCCATGTCTCCCAAGTATGGTGGTGGTGGCAAATTATTGAGATCCCAAGAGGGTAGAAAGTTGGCTTTGGATTTTGCTAGAAGTGAGATCCACTCAAACCACCCCATCCTTTCCCTGCAGTCGCATGTCTCCATATCACAGGACCACATCGACAATGAACCTACAATCACTGGAACTTACTATACACTCGACTCCAACTCCACCATCGACAATCCTCCTCATACCTCGTTGGTTCCATCCGCAGCACGTGACTTGGCTCCGCCAGTTGTGCTTAGAGGTCAAAACGAGATTTCCACACTCGCCACCGATTCCCCACCAGACTCATTCGATTACCACACAATCTCCCAATCACAAGACCCACACTCGTAGCTAATCCCCTTCACTTTAACTCCGTTCCAATAATTTTATCCTTTGTATAATTAAATCCGATAGGGTCCACCCTGACCGAAAAAATCTGATTCACTCCTCTGACATATACGAGACTTGTTCTTCCACTGTCGTCATCAGCAGGAACAGTGATGACGGATATTATCCATTTGAGACAATCAATCGATAAATTCAAGCACCATAGGCGAATTGTGATGCCGAGACTGATTAAGAACACTCTTCTATTTACAGTATTGATCAGCACGATAATATACCTCTGTTCTCAGTGGAGACCCTCGGAGACCCTTCTTGGAGGTCCCCTGACTCCCTTGAGTACCAAATACTGGACTGTTCAACAAGCCCAATCGGAACGATTCAAATCATCCCTGCTTCACGGAGAGGATCATTTGATTTCAAAATTCTCAATGAATCCCTCATACAAGATAGAGCCATTCAATAAAGAAAGCCTGGCATTAGTGGGGACACTGATGGCCTTCTTCAGTATATTTTTCGTGCTGTGACTCGCTTTTTTTGGGGTGTTCCCCGAAGCAAGAGGCATTGCAAAACCTGATCCAAGTTAAGTGATTATTTTGGCGATTATTTTCTGCAGTGATATTAGAAGGGCAAATTCCAGTAGTGGAACTACCCACGTATCTTGACACACAGTTTACACCGATAGGAACGACTCTTCTGGATACGAAAAATACCCTTAATGCCGTTCGGTATATTTTTTTATGGCAGTAAAGGCTCCGATACAGGGCCGTAAAACGGAGTCAGTTTTACCAACCTGTATACCAGACGCTTTTCTTGCAAGAGGTAAGCAAATAATGACACTCCCAGCCAAGGATTACCAGGTTGTGGCCAATGAGAAGGCACAACAGCTCTTAGATAAGATTCCATCAAAGTGGAGATTGCAAGAGATACCATCGATCGAGCAGACACCAAACGGATCGGACTTTGCAGACACGCTGATGAGTAAAGAGGAAGTTAACATCATTTCAAAGTCTGCAAAGGAGTTGCTCGAGCTTCAAGCGTCGTCTCAATTAACCGCTTTTGAGATCATCGATGCTTATTGTCACAGAGCAGCCATCATCCATCAGCTCACAGGATGCTGTACCGAGATCTTCTTTGAGAAAGGTTACGAAATGGCAGAACAATGCGACACCTTCCTCAAGACCAACGGAAAGTTGATGGGTAAGCTGCACGGAATCCCAATCTCTCTCAAGGACCAAATCAACCTCCCAGGAGTGGACACGGCGATCGGTTACGTTGGTCCCTACATGGATCCAGAAATCCAAAAGAAAATCACTCATAGAAAGACCCTGATGGATGAATCCTTGATTGCGCAAATCTTGAGAAAGGAGGGTGCCCTCTTCTACGTTAAAACCACCGTTCCTATGGCTATGTTGGCAGGTGAAACAGAATCCAATCAAGGCCTCACCAGAAACTCCCTGGACAGAAGAATGGCACCCGGTGGGTCATCAGGAGGGGAGGGTGCTCTTTTGGGAGGCAAAGGTTCCGTTATCGGTCTTGGAACCGATATCGGCGGATCGATCAGAATCCCCTCTATTGTGCATGGTCTCTACGGGTTGAGAGGATGCTCCAATAGATTCCCCTACTTGGACATCGCCAATTCATACCCTAACCAGGTTTCGATCTGCTCAGTCGTGGGTCCAATGTGTAGATTCGCCGAAGACTTGAAGTTGGTTTCCGAGACCATTTTGAACCATCCCATGTGCGAAAAGGATCCAAAATGGATCCCAATCCCATGGAGGGAGTCCCTCTATGCCTCTGCATTCAAGGATGACTTAAAGGTGGGTGTTATGAAATGGGACGGTGATATTATGCCTCACCCGCCAATCACTAACAGATTGAACAAAGTTTCGCAACTTTTAACTTCTGAAGGTATTGAAACCAAAGAGGTGGAGTTAAATAAGGGCACCACTGCTAAGTTGACCGACATTTTATTGGGTTTTTACATGTGCGATAACTTTGAAGAGATCCAGGCGTTTTGTGATTTGGGCGGTGAACCTAAATCCGATCTGTTGCAAAGATCGTTCAAATTACCTGGCCATGTCGACACTCTGGCTGAATTCATGTCCAGAGTGGGTGATAAGTATGAAATGCAGCAATTGGTCGACAAATGGTGGGAAGAATCATTCCCAGGAATGGATTGTATTGTGATGCCAGCATACACCGCGGTGAATTGGGTCATTGGCGATCAATCTAAGATTTCCAACGGATACACCAGATCCATCAATGTTTTGGATTACACTGCCATCACTATTCCTGTTGATCACGTGAATGAAAATGATGATTCTTGGATTAGGAATGATTTTGTTAGTGAACATGATAAGGAATGTTGGGAGTATTATGACAAGAGCATGATGCTAGGGAAGCCAATTGCACTTCAAATCATTTGTAAAAGATACAAAGAAGAGATGGTCATCGGACTGGCAGAACGGTTCACCAAGTTATTCAAATTTTAGACTGATTTCACTTAAATAGACACTTTTTTTTATTTTACCTAAAAACTTAACATACAGCTGTGCCCTGCAGACACAAGCCGCGTTTAAAACGTCATATCACATTGGATTACTCGTCACCACTTTGCATTCACGTTTTATACTAATATCATCACTTAGAAATTCTTACATAATTCATTCTTAAAACATTCCAACATATAAAATCACTGGTTCTTTTTAGAACTCTCCTCGGTACCGTAAACTCTGTCATCAGCACCACCTTCAACATCTTTTCTTATTTGATCCATTTCCTTCGACTGTTTACTCCAGAAACCCTTGTCAGTTCTCTTGTTCTTATCAAAGAGCTCCTTTTCAGGTTCTCTATAGGAACCACCCAATCTATCCCAAAGGGTGGTGAACTGACCGTAGTTGTAGTTGAAATACAAGTGGTGTACCGTGTGACATGCAGCACCGTTGACAACAGGATCGTTGGACATGTATTCTCCATCGTGAATCATGACAGTCCAGAAGTTGACAAAAGTGAAAAGAAACAAGTATGAAACCTTATGCAATGGGAATAAAAATGGGTACCAGTGGTATGGCAAGGACTGGAAGTAACCATCCACTGGGTGGAAAGCATGTGATGCAAATGGTGTACAGACAATCCACTTGTGGTGTGGCTTATGGAGTAACTTGTAAACGGATGGCCAGTGCAACCATCTGTGAATGAAGTAAATACCACAATCTGTGAACAAGATGAACGCTGGGAACTGGAATAGAATCGACTTCCAACCCCCTGTACATTCGTTAACATCCCAGTACAGCTTAGAATATCCATGTAATTCTAAGAGAAACCATGGAATAGTTAATAAGACCATCACTGGGATCGCGGTTGCAGCCAGGTGGATCTCCATCGCAACTTGGTTTTTCAAGTATCTTGGATGGTTGAAGTTGGACTTGTCGTACACATATCTGAAAGAAAACCAAGCAATTCCAAAGTAAAGCAACCACCCAAAGATAGTTGTCACAACGAATAGTGTCAAGGCTTGTCTAATCAGGTTGGATCTTGCCAACAAGGACGCAGTGGATGCGGCGGTTTCCCCGAACCAGGTATATTCTGCGTTCATCCCGTAAATTTCTCTAGCCGTTGTTGGAAGTGGATCGAAGATGTCATGGAGTCTTGGTGTGGCCAGTCTTGACCTCGTACCGTTAGATAATAATCCCATTGCATCATTGACAAATTTTGGTGCTTCTGGGATGTATTTCTCCAGAGATTTTGGTAACACCTTTGCGTAAAGGTTGTCAAACAGAAAATGATCGGTGACTTCGAGGACTAAATCCATCTCTCTTGTTCCTTTACTTAGAAGAAAGAAAGTAGAAGAACGGGGGAGCTTTTTTTTTTATATCCGTTAAAAGCTTTGGGGAACGAGGGGAACGAGGTTAACCTGAACGAGAACAAAAACGGGTTAAAAGATACTCTTTTCTGAAGCCAAAGAGATGAAAAAGGGTTCAATGAATTGGCAGAATTTATATCTACAATTAGCTCAATGTCCGGAAAGAAAGGGACTACAAATGAGTCCACTAGGTGACATTTAAATTTATCATGTCGTTTATTCTCGTAATCGGACGATCACTTCTAAGTAAATATAATAAAATTTGTTGCACCACTTTGATCGGCTCATGAAAACCAACAGGCTCATAAACGACGGCAGTTCTGATAATTATCTAAGTAAATTTACGACGGTTTATATAATCCACCTGGATCTTGATATTGAATGGTTATGGATTCCACTGGGGAAATAAGCCCTTCGCGCAATTACTGGGACTCCCCGTGGGAGGGAGGGCTGCAAAAAAAAACCACTGCGCCGCAAATTGCTTCGCACAAATTGCTGGGGTACTGTATGGGGAATGATACTCGGAAGCCGTGGGAGGAGGGGTGCAAAAAAAAAACCACTGCGCCGCAAATTGCTTCATAAAAATTGCTGGGCTACTATATGGGGAACTATGCCCACGAGCGCCATAAATTACTGGGAGTAAAATTGGATTAGACCTGATGCCCCCTGAAAGAATTCTTTTTTGCCTTTGACTTATCGGTTCTGAGAAAAAATCCCCCCCCCCCTCGCCCTACCACTCACGACGCTCCCTATTACTGCGACCATCTGGAATTTAGTTGGGACAAAAAATATCAATAGTGGGAACAATCACAGGAACCATTTGAATCATTCGGAATCACAGTGGTCAGGAGGATCAATAGAAATCACCGTTTGGTATAAATAAAGAATATCCCTTACCCGGAATCAACTCCTCTTTGCCCTAGTGATCTGACTAAGCCCCGGGACAGGGAAAGCCCCGGGGGGGTGGATTGAATAAAGTGAATCCACTGTTTTCCGACTCCGAGGTGTTTCTCCACTCTATCTATAAAAATTTTTCTAAACCCCCCCACCTTTGACATTACTTCTTTGAGATTCATCACTTTCTTTGCCAATGCTTTCAAAATCAGCTCTTGGAAGAATCTCACGTATCCAGTTGAGATGGAACTCTTCTTCATTCACAAAACCAACTTTAGACTACAATAAAGACAACACGAACGCAGATGCAACAGCAACAGTGCTATCAGATCGTGTTGATTTTCAAAAGTCAGCTAAAACAGCAGCAAATAGACTCACATGGTGGGAGATCTTGCAGAAGCAATCACAAAGACTGAAAGAGGGTAAAAAGTTTGAATCATTGACTATTGAAGACGTGAAAACCACAGACATCATTGAAAAGACAAGATCGGATTCCTTCACATATTTGAAGTTGCCATTCAAGGACAATTTGGAACTGAGGGACTTCTACATTAATGCCTCGGGAAAGTTGAGGTTTGGTCATTTGTTCCAGGATTTGGACTCTTTGGCAGGCCAGGTTGCATACACGCACTGTCTACCTGCTGAACCAATGAACGTCACCGCGGCCATTGACAGAATCTACGTGAAGAAGAAGATCGAGGAGATCAACAAATATAACTTCATCTTTGTTGGTTACGTCACATACACAGGAAGCTCATCAATGGAAATCTGCATCAAGGGGTTTGCTTACGAGGACGAATTACCGGAAAATATCACACCAAAAATCATCGAAACCGATAAGAAATTCGGGTTCCTGTCAGCAAATTTCACCTTCGTTGCTAGAAATCCAGCTACAAACAAATCCCACAAAATCAACAAAATTCTGCCAACGAGTGAAAGCGAATGGATCGATTTCAAGAGAGCCGTCTCCCATACCGCTGCAAAGAAATTGAGAGCCAAGACCTCCAACTTGGAGAAGGTGCCACCTACCGAGTACGAATCCAAGGTCATTCACTCACTTTACGGGGCAACCAAACAACTCGTGACATTGGGTGAAAGACCTAAGAATATCTCGTTGATGAAGGAGACAAAACTTTCTGCCGCTCAAATTCAACAACCCCAATACAGAAACAAGAATGGGATCATCTTTGGTGGCTATCTATTGAGGCAAACGTTTGAATTGGCATACTGTTCTGCGGGCGCATTTTCAAGATCCTTCCCAAGATTTGTCTCGTTGGATAACACCACCTTCAAGGCACCAGTTCCTGTGGGGTCCGTTTTACAAATGGATTCCGAAGTTTGCTACACTGAACACATTCATGAGTTGGACGAATACTCCGAATCCGCCAAAATCGTCAAGGAGCTCGTTCCAGATTTTGACCCTGCCGCCAACATGCTGAGTGAGGATTTGAAGGATATTATTTCTGTGCCTGGTACTCTCATCCAAGTCAAGGTTAACACCAAGGTGAGAAATTTGAATGAATCCAACAAATACACCCCAACCGGTACTTTTGTCTACTCCTTCTACGTTCCAAGAGACTCTGAGGGATTTGACGAGCCAGGTTACTCTTCAGTCATTCCTGAATCATACCAGGAAATGATGGATTATGTGGAAGGGAAGAGAAGAGCCCTTGATACCGCGGCATATGCCAGTCTATTGAAGTAGGGATATATTGTCTGCCCTCATTGCCCTCATTTGTTTAATTAATTCATATATACTTAATACTATACATTTTAACCCTCGGTTGAAGTTGGTGACATTGAGGTCAACTGTATCCCTTGAGGAGGCACCAATGGAGTGTTTGAAATTTTACCACCCTGTTCTTGCTCTTCTTGTTTTATGCGTTCAGGTTCCTCACCACTTTCCGCCTTTTTCTTCTTTTCGTCCTTGTAAATCTCCTCCTTCCAATAGTCCACCATGTCCGCGAATAATGCATTCGTTAGGCCCGTGTTCGCCAAGTCTGTTCTGAATTGTTCATTTTGTAGTAGATCTAATATGTGCAAACAATCGGGATACACAATGTGTTTTGAATATTGCGGATCTTGCCAATATGTCAAGTATCTCAAATAATTTATGAAGCTTTCGTTCTTCATGAATCCGTTTTGGACCAAATAGGTCAAGTATTGCATATTAGCTAGCGATTGGACGAATTCTAGTTCTACTTCCCAACGCGTAGGCAAATTACCATTTGCATCTTCATTTCTTGCTGTATCTACATTTTCAAGTGAAGTGGTGTTGGAAACTGTCTGGACATCACTCATTTCTTGTCAAGAAAGAGACGATGTGATAGTCCTGGCCCTTACGTAAGACATCTCAAAATTCTCTATGTGAGGTGTGTGCTTACGTCAGCACTCTTTTTGGGTCCTCCATTCAGTCATGGCGAGCTGATTGGCACTTGCATTAATTGAGGCATAATGGGTCAAAGTGTATTTTGGTTCCGTTAGATTGGTTGGATACTGCTGGTTACATGAGAAATTTTCCCAATTGGGGATTTATTATTGCAGGCTTCAACGTTTAGGATAAACACGGGATGTAATTACGAGGGTGTAAAAACGGGATGTAGGCACGGGATGTAGGCACGGAATTTAGGCGCCGTATGTAAACACAGGAGGAGATGACAGCGAAGCTTGAGATGATTTTTTTAGATCAAGCCACCCGATAAGAAAAGGATGCGTGTCCGCTCGTGTCCACCCGTGTCTACCATTGAGATGTGAACTGACATCCACAGATCCCACACTGTGCAAGAAATAAACCATAATTATCTTAAATAAGGAATTAGAAATTAAATATCGTTAAGAAACATATCATCATTATGAGCGGAATTCAGTTAAACATACTCGACCCTGTTTTCATCGGCAGGAGGGTTCCAAGACCCTGGCATTCTCAACCACTTGGCTTCTGGCAATGGAGCATAAGAGTTAGCGGCTGCGTTGATACCATCGTAGAAGGCGTAAAAGGCACAGATGGAGGTGATGAAACAAAAGACACCAGCTGCGGTTTCACAACCCTTGTGGCCACCAAAGACAGCAATGGTGTAAAGCAAGAAGAACATCCACAGACAGAACATCAAGACAAACAATGGAACGGTTGACTTGAATGTTGCGGTCCAGAGGAAGAAGGTGAAGACAGTCCAAGAGGCCAAAAAGATACCAATGGCATCGGTTTCTCCACCGTCAGCGTAGGCTTCGGTAACGCCAAACACATCAGAAAGGATGCCACCCAAGGACATGAAGAAACCACCGTAGGCCAACAAGAAGGTGGACCCGAACAAGTTGTTGTCGACAATGGCCCAGACACCACAGATGACTTGGACCAAACCCGAGGATAGGAAAAGGGCACCAGTCATCACAGTGGCCGATGGCACGTGTCTGGCACCTGAGATGATCAAACCAAGACCGAATAACGTTGTGGCCACAACCGCCAAACCTGCTGAGCACGATGTTGGATAAGCTCTGTGGTTACCGGTTCTCTTGTAGTAAGAGGTTCTCAAAAGACCCGTTCTAGGTGGGTGCAATTGGCCGTCGTAATTGTATGGCAACCCGTTGTAACCCAATTGGTATTGTGGTTGAGTTGGCATTGGTGACACTTCTTCTTTTGGTTGTTCTTGTTGAACTGCGGTGTTAGTTGAGTGTGCGTCTGACATATTATTGTTGATGGCAATTGAATCAAATGTGTCAAATTCTCGGGGGACTGACCCCCTTTTATACACAAACCCAATGGGCCCATCACGGCTGCGTCGGATGCTAAAATCAGATCATGAGCATCTCTTTCGTGACACATAAACCGTTTTATTGCCAAATTGGGTAATGGCGAGATTTTTTTTGCCAAGGGTCTGCTGGCGTTGATTGGCTAGTGAGGATCTGGATTGGAAGTCTATAGAGGTCGTGAACACAGTTGTAGAAGACGAGACGATTGGTACCATTGAAGCTCTCCTCACAAAAAAATATCACGCCATAACACGAAAAATCATTCCATATTCAGCTTATATTATTCAGCCGTTTGAGGCAATTTGATCTTCTAGAAGCGAACAGCCATCGGAACCCGTACCACTATACTGCTCATGAGACCTGTACCAAGACCGGTATTACCCAATGCGCCTGTTGTCCAAACGGAACGACAGCATTACATTAATTCCTTGATAGCCTTGTACAAATCGTTGCCCAACTCTACTCTTACAAGTAAGCAGATCGTGGAAAGAGCGGTAAATGGGGAATACAAAGTAGCATCCACTAACAAGCAAAAAGGAGAGTATCTCTCGCAGATCAAGAGGTTGATGTTCAACTTGAAAAAGTATGGCAATGAGAACGGCAAGAAAGGTGCGGACGGTGAGGGTGGTGGTGGAGATGTGGTGGGATCGACGCTGAATCGGCCTCACTCCTTTGATTCCATATACACTCATTTGAAGTCAATCTGTGTGTCGAAGGAAAGATTGGCGAGACATTCATATGTGGTTGAGACACCCATTGGGAAGCCAATCAGTGACAGCTACGGCTGCTGTCATTGCCAGAAGGATTTTCTCATCTCTCAAATTGATCTCCCAGACGCCAGTTGCACCTTCCACCCGGGCAAGATCCAAACCAAGACCTATGAGAACTTGAACATGGGTAAGAAGATTTACGGAACCCAGTATGCTGATCGAATCCTCCAATGCTGTAAACAGCCAGTGGGGGAATCTCTCGGATGCAAAACACTAGACCATCATGTTTACAAGTTGAAAACTCCAATGGAGCTACAAACCGTGAGACCATTCAAAACCATTGAACAGGTGAGGCGGGAATTCGACATTTCCAACGAATCCAACATCCAAAAGAGACGATCGGACAAGATCAAGGCCGTGGGATTGGATTGTGAAATGTGCTACACCAACAAAGGATTTGAGATGATGAAGGTGTCTCTGACAGACTTCAAAACAGAAAAACCTCTCCTGGACACCCTCGTGCATCCCGAGGGAGATCTCATCATCGATCTCAACTCACACGTGTCGGGGGTCACCGAAATACCTCCATCAGCAATGACGTTTGACGAGGCCTTGGTGAAAATCGCCGAATTGACAGATGAAAACACCATCATAGTGGGCCACGGCTTGGAAAACGACTTGAACGTGCTCAGATTGATATATCCCAACATTGTCGACACGGCAATCATCCTTAGCTCGAACCAAGTGGACATCCGACGCAAGGACCCGTTGAAGAAATTGGCATGGGAGTATCTTTCGCAAAACATCCAAACAGGTTCCCACGATTCCCTCGAAGACGCCATCGTTCCAATAAGGATCATCAAAAAGTACATTTCTAAGCGGTTGGATAGGATGGCGAAATGACACGGTGAGGGGCGCCAATTATGATATGACGATTGAATGCATTATTTATACAGTTATGTACTGGGAGGACCTTGAGAGGGCTTCAACAAATCTACCCAAGTCCTCCTTACGGATTTCAATTATCGCACTTTGGAAGCTGTCAATACGGGCCTGGATGTTGATCTCCTGAGTCACCCGCTCGAATATCACCGAAAAGGTGTTCAACAGGTTTTGCTGGTCTCCGCTCGTCGACTCGATCTTGGTCTTTGGCGGCAACCCGCAAATGAGGTATGTGCCCGCCTCGTTATCCAATGCACCGATGATCAGCGGCAGAAGATTATCATCGTCAATCTCCGCATAAACATCCAAGATCCAGTTCCCCAACCGGGTCAAAATTAGTGGGTTTTGGAACAGCTGGGTCGTTCCCAGGGTTTGTATACCAACCGTTTCATCATCGTTAAATTTGTTATGATCCAATTCACTGATGGTCGTATTCGAGGTGAATGCTTCATTAAGGATCACCACCTTGAACTTGGAATGACTTTTCACCATATCTTTTTGGAGAATTTCGGATCCTCTTTCAAAAATGAACTGCTGTTCAATTCTTGAGTACTGTAGGCCCTCCGTCACCTTGTCAAAATCCCCCAATGAATCATATGCTTTCCAAAAACTTTTAAGAAAAGCCTCATCTCTCCTATTGTTAATCCTCTCAATACGGTCTTGGTCGGTCTCCTCATTCTCATCGTCGTTGTTGCGAGGATCATCACCCTCTTCATCCACCGGTTTAGCCTTTTTCTTCACCTGGAATCCATCAGATTTGTTGTATTCCAAAAGCGAGGCAACCGCGTTTACAAAATCACCCGAGCTGATGACCCCATTAAACCCATAATATCGCTGAAATCCAGGAATCACTATATCAGTTAGATCGAATTTTGGTAAAATTGTGTTGAAGAGGTCATTGAGAGATCGCTTCAAATCCGTGTCCAAGTAGTTCCAATTCTGATTGGCCTGATTGAGAGGAACCCCCATTCTTGCGAAGATCGACTTTAACAGCCTCATACCGTCATTGGTGTATAGATGG
This sequence comes from Saturnispora sekii, assembly GCA_030563565.1. Taxonomy (NCBI): domain Eukaryota; kingdom Fungi; phylum Ascomycota; class Pichiomycetes; order Pichiales; family Pichiaceae; genus Saturnispora; species Saturnispora sekii. Next base: position 327,825 of record JAJMJM010000002.1, read on the forward strand.
ATTTTGGAGTTGACGTAGTTGGAATAATGGAAAGAATTGTAGAGGGTCCAGTTGTGGAGCATGAACAAATTGTGCTCATCGATCGGCTGGATGATGACACCGCCTGCCTTCTTGTTGACATCGATGCTGAACTTATTGGAGTTTATCCCTTCCTCTGTTTCTCTTTGAAGATAGGAATTTTCCGATGCCTGCAGTCTATTCACTTCTTGTTTTAGGATCGGATAAACCGCGTTGTATACCGATTCATATTTGTCTCTCAATGATTTTGTACCGACGATCGCCATCCAGAGCAAGTCCAAATTCGATTCACCCATGCCTGATATGATATCGTACATTTGTAATGATGTTGGCATTGACAGTGTAGTACCCTGTGAATAGTATTCTTCGATAATGTCCTGATATTGATTCATTAAGGTGCGCCTCCTCTTTTTAAGAGTTTGCTGCTCCCTGTCATGTGATCTTTTCCTTCCTTCTGAACTGTCCGAGTCTGAGTTGGAGTCAGAGTCCGATTCTGCAAGGTTCTCCAATTCCACTTCTTCCTCACTGGATTCCACTTCTTCCCCTTCGTTGTAATTACTGATGATGAAATTGAACGCCGTCTCTTCGTTCTTGAGGGAATCTGTGCTTCCATCGTCGAGACAACAAATCATCGCTGAATTGTACAAATTGTCCAAATTCCACGGTCTCTGGCCATCAATCACGTAAATTCTTCTACTCAAAGGAATGTCTTCGAATTTACCCTTGTTGATCTGATCTGTCAAGGTATCTGTCTCGTAATCCTGTGGTAAATATTCCTTCACATCTATATCTAAAAAGCTCTCTAAATCTGCTGAAGCACCACAACCAAGCATAATAACGTTGGCTATGTCCTCATCCAAATGGTGATATTTCTCCTTTAGGTCCATATACCCCAGAACAGGGATTATTTGGTAGATATAGTAATCTCTTTTGAGAACTTCGACAAGGATTCTTGCAGCGCAGATTGCGTCTATATTAAAAGCAGAAACAAAGACAACCAGCTTACAGGAAGAGTAACTAAGTGAGCTCTTCAGAATCTGCTGGAATGTCCTACCGAATTGACTCTGTGTCAATATCATTAAAGAATCGTATAAACATGAGATTGAAAAATTTAAGGTGACGCGACGCGTCTCTATAGAACCACAATTGAGTCTAAGAAGACCTTGAGCTTGTACACGTCGGCGCTTTCCGACCACAGGATGCAGGAGGATGCGGGTGTACCACTGTGGAAACACGTGAGATAAATGTGGGCGACGATCCGGTAGGTTGCCAGATCGGATGGGATTGCGTTGGCACGCAATTCCTCAAGCAGTTGAAGCACCTGGGGAAGACTTCCTGTGTGTTTCCATGTGTGTATGAGGAGCATGTTGTAGACGTCAATATTCATGCCGTATCCGTAGAGTTCGATGCTTGGATGTTGTTTTATCCAATCGACCAACTTGATTGCAGCGTCGAATGCTTGAAAATCATCGATGAGGGAGTTTAACGTGAATCTGAGAAGTAGAGGCAATGTGAGGGTGTTGATTTTGTCAATATCGATCGTTTCCACTTCTGAGCTTGATACCAGTCGGTTTTCGTTTGTCAAGAATGCCTCCACGATAGAATTCTGAATATAATGGTACATCAGGCTGGAATTGGTGATTTGGGTATTAATGAGGTTCAAACGGGGTGCCAATCGTTCCAATATTTTCATATTCAACTTCTGTTTCTGTTCGTATCTCAGTTCCATGTTGATAGGTGTAGACTTCTTACCGAAGAAGGAGAACTTCAATTCGTTTGATTTATCGAGGCCGATTTCACTTTTGAGGGAATCCACCACTCCTACACGGTTGGTGGTCTGAGTGAGAAAGTCCAAGACCTGTTTGAACGATTTCTGCTCTTCAAAAGAGGTAATTCTGGCTTTTCCCTTCGTCTTTTCAAAATCATTAAAGAAAGACTTGTAAGACTCGTTCTGGATCACTTTTTCAACAAAAGGGCCCGAGGTGGATTTAAAATGGGTAGCGGCATCAGCCACCGTCTTTCCCGTGAGAGAGTCAACTTTGGTGTTAAGAGATCTGCCAAATCGTCTGTACATTACGGAGAAAGAGGGTGAAAATTTGTACTTCAAAATGTGCTCATGGTTGAACGTGTGTAAGGGAGGGTGCACAAAAGGGGCATAGAGGGGAAGCACATAGGGAATCATGGGCGGAGCATTTCAAATGCTACCAAACCGGATGCAATCGATCATTTTGTGGAGAAAAGTGATCAAAAGGGGGACGGTTGAAGACCTCATCAACAAGACCGTTCACAGCCTCCAACTATCAGAAAATCCCAGCATGCAGGGTCTATGCCGATCTTATTGCAAAGAATAATCCCATGCTCTGATCATGCCATCATCTGATGATATCACCACCGCAATCACCTATTCCAATTATCTCCCTTTTACATTGACCTCCTAACCTCCACCTCTTCATCGGAATTCCTTCACTCTTTTTTCAGATATACACATTTACACAGCGGAAAACCGCTTCAAAATGACTAAAACTATATACACTTATTTTACCTCTCATATTCACACAAACTTCAACCCTACGCAACCCAGCGCATCCTTATTTCTCCTGCTTGTGGATCTTTGGAAGCAATCTAGCGGCATGGTAATTGAGAGTTGGCTTTGGTGCAGGTGGAGCCTTGATACCCTTGGCCATACAATTCTTGAGATCTGCTTCAAGAGACTTACAACCTGCAGCACCCTCACCGTTCGAGGCCCAACAGTTGAGCATCTGCGACATCACAACAAGACAGGGATTTGCCTGTTGTTTCGCCACCTGGTTCTTAACACGAAGTCTTGGCAACGGAGGAACAACTGCCCTGTGTTTGCTACCCATTATTTGATGATGGCGATGAAGAGGAAAAATTTAACATTTGTGAGCAAGTAAAAAAAAGGAGAGAGAAGAGGGCTTACGTAAGGCACATTCGTCTTTTCAGAAAAAACGTGCCAACCCCATAAAACATGTTACGGGGAATCAATTGCACCAAGTCAAAACACCATAGGAATTTTATTGCGCGGTGATAACCGCCATTGAACACTACCACCGATTTTGGCTTTTCCAGCAGAGCAGCTTCGCGCTCTGCAAAAAAATTGGTTTGTTGCCCACAAGCCATACACCCCCCAGTCTCCTCTTCGAGCCACTCAACAGGACAGTAGAAGCTTGAAGTTCTCAAACAACTACCATTGACAGGAGCAAATTACGTCAAATAAAAAGCCCCCTTTTTGAACACAAGAATCACTGAATGACAAGACCTGAAGACGAAAACTCACTTTTGGATTTGAATCCAAGCATCAAGGCCTCCCACCTGGAAACAATGCCAGTTCCTAGCTCCATTGCAGGTGGGGTGTTTTCAGCACACCAGGAGTTTCTGACAGACCAGCTGCTGGGGGAATCCACGATTCCCCTTCACCAGGACCACCACAGGGGTCTGGAGACTCAAAATGCGGCTACTGAGCCAATTCCCAACTCATCTGGCGCTGTCTCAAATGTAGACTATACCAGCTCCCAACTGGCGACCGAAGGGACCCCAGCCACTGAGGATTCCACCGGGGACCTCGGCGAAGAAAACGCCACAAAAGAGTCCTCCGGTGAACCGCAAACGTTGGGTGAAGAGGATGAATTTGATGAGGACGAAGAAGACGAAGGAGATGACAGCGACAGCGAGGAAGATGACGATGACGATGACGAGAGCCATTTGAAGGAAATTATATACGAGGAATTGCCCCAGGAGCAAGATTTGGGCATCAACTTCGAAAGTGCCACTCCTCCGGTTCTAAGTGAAATCAAGTTCACCAAGAAGACCATAACCCAAGCAAGAAATTTCCTCCGTTCCATGGGTCACCATAAGTTCTTGGACGCCCTTGTCCACTCGGGCCCAACCCCAGATGACATTCTTCTCTTGGTGAAATTGCTGGGATACATTCCAAGAGTGAAGAGAATGAAGAACAGCCAAATGACTCTCGAATCCTCGATCTATTTCCTCCAAGAGGCGATCATCAAGGTCCAAAAGAAGCGTGCAAGATTGACGGATTTTAACACAATCCCCCAATTGTGCTCCGCTTTGAACCAGGCCAAGAACATCTTGGTTTTGACCGGAGCAGGAATTTCAACCTCACTTGGGATTCCCGACTTCAGATCCTCGAAGGGGTTCTATGCCCAAATGGAGAGTCTGGGGTTGGACGATCCTCAGGAAGTGTTTAGTATGAACCTGTTCAAGAGAGATCCTTCCGTCTTTTACTCCATTGCGCACATGATTCTTCCTCCCGAGGGACGGTACACACCTCTACATGCCTTTATTAAACTGTTACAAGATAAGGGTAAATTGTTAAGAAATTATACCCAGAACATCGACAACTTGGAATCCACCGCGGGCATTGACCCCGACAAGTTGGTCCAATGCCACGGGTCTTTTGCCACCGCCAGTTGTGTCACTTGTAAGTACAAGGTTCCCGGTGAAACCTTGTTTGCCAACCTGAGAAACAAGGAGATTGCATATTGTCCATTCTGTGCCCCAGAGAGAAAGACTTTGATCCAAAAGTTGGAGAAGATGGAAGATGCGGGTATTTACAAGCGGGGTTATGATCAGATCAACTCTTTTGGTGTCATGAAGCCCGACATCACCTTCTTCGGCGAGGACCTTCCTGACAGGTTCCACGACACCATTGTAAAGGACGCCAGGGATTGTGACCTATTGATCTGTATTGGGACCTCGTTGAAGGTGGCTCCAGTCAGTGACATCGTCAACAGAATTTCCGAGAACACTCCTCAGATTCTCATCAACAAAGACCCAATCAACCACTCAGAATTTGACATCGAGTTGCTGGGGTATTGTGACCAAGCCATCACATGGTTGTGTGGTGACGAACTTCACTGGGAGATCCCACACAAAGAATTCCACACCATTTTGCAGTCTGGCTTGGAAATGAAGGTCGTCAACGAAAATCTGGGGATATTTGCCATCACCGACACCAAGCAGAGAGAGGCTGCCCTTCAGGCCGCTGAACCTGTCAAGACCGAGATTGAATTGGTCGAGACAATCAAAACCGAGCCGGACCACACCGTCGAGACGGAACTCTTGCACGTCACTGCCATTGGTGTTCAAACCCCAACTGCGCCCGCCATTTCCGCAACCGCCACCTCAGATCCTATCCAGTTATCCACTGAGGATTTACTTTCCATGGACACAACACCTTAGCTTGTTTTTATACTTCTTTTGAATTTAAATATGTTTTTTGATGCTGAGCTTATTTCCCAATCCAGCCACCGCTGAACGATCCACTCTACCTCTGTTTTTATTCCTAAACCTTCAATGAATGGCCACGGAGCAAGGGCATTCAACCCCAGGAGCGGGCCAATGCCCAGAGCCGAGTTTCACCCATCACACAGGCCAACTTCTTCAATGGATTTGGCTCGCCAGTACAGCCAGGACATGAATAACATCACAAGAAGTTTGTTCAGAGAAACCAATGCCGAAGGCAAGAAGCTCAAGCGGTATCTTTCCCATGTGAGAATTATTGAGGACTCAAAATCTCCCAGCTCCAGACCTCCACCCAATAGCTCTCCTAACAATAAGAAGCAAAGATTTTTGATTCTTAGTGTGAAGGAATCAGGTCGAATCGAGCTTCACAAGGCTAAAGAATCCACTAATGGGGTGATCCAAATTGGTAGAACATGGGACTTTGACGAGTTGAAGAAAATCGAGTTGGATAATGAAGTTACCACAGGGTTTATCTGCACCATGACAAAGGATTATTACTGGGAAACAAACAGTCCTAAGGAGAGAAGAGTGTGGTTGACGTCACTGTTGGAGAAATATATCAAGTATACCCAGGGTAAGACCCCCGACTTGGTAAATTGTGATGTGTCTTACTTCCATTTGGACCAATTATACACACAGTTTAGAAACGGAACAGTAACGCCACAAAGAATGTCGGTGATTTCACCATCAGCTTCCCCAATTCCAGAAGGACGTATGTCACCGGAAAAAAAGACTTTTAGCAATGAATTGCAAGGCAGAGCAGCGGCAGCCGCAGCATTGAGTGGAAAGAAGCTCATGACAAGTCCAACAAAATTTAACACAGACTTGATGACACGGGGGAATGATGAGGAAGAGAGGCATGCAAATATGCAACTTGAGGCTCAAAAAGAGTTTGAAAGAGCACAGGAGGCCAAAAGACAAGAAGAAGCGAGACGAGAAGAAGCGAAACGCGCTCACGAGAAGATGGAAGCAGAGAGAAAACATGAGGTGGAAAGACAGCATCAATCGGTACTGGCCAAAAAGACGGAAATGGAAGCGCAAGAGAAAATCGCACAACAGAGAGCTGCTGAAAAAGAAGCTGGCGAATTTGACGTCTCAAATGGTCAGTTTAGTTTTGACAACACAAATGGCGATGATTCTCACTCTTACAATGATGATCTGGATGATATAATGGGCGACTATACTCTCGAAGATATCGAGGAGGACAAATCAACTGCCCCATTGCAATTCGGAAACCAATCCAGTGTTCATGCACCACCAAAAATTTTCATCAATGATAACGATACATTGGAAGAAGATCTAAACAGGGCAATTCCTCCATCAGATTCAAGTCTCGAATTGGACCAACAGTTAAACAATTTGATGACAAGTAAGGACAAATTGGAAGCTTTGATTGAAGAAGACCACGGACCAAGAGATAGGACCAGAACAAGAGCCTTATCACGCGTTCAAGAGGACGCCAGCCCACTAGATGATGATTTTATGGACCTCTTGGATGAAGTGGGTTACGATCCATTAGTAGATGACTCAACTTCATTGGAAAAGAAGATGTTAAAACAATTAGAAAAGCTTCAATATAAAAAGATACAATCTCTAGCAGATGCCAACAATGTCATTTCCTCCTTGCAGAAGTCACTTGTCAACTCTGTCCAATATTGTGATACCATTGCTCCTCAGCTAAACCTCTTCAATGCTCAGTTATCTTCATTCAAGAAGAATGTGGAATTTGTGGAAAGCCAAGGCCAGGGATTACAGGTCTTGACAACGAATAAAAAGTTATTAAAGAATGAACTTTATGAAATTGTTTACTCGGTTGATGTTTCTGATGCTAAAATATCTTCCTTATTGGGTAACGATATCACACTGGGATTCAAAAATCAAGAGTTTGAGAACACTCTTGGGGAGCTTTATCAAGCATTACAGAAAATCAAAGGTAAAAATGGCAGCAAAGATACTCAATTATCAAACATGGTGGCTTTGCAGGAAAGAAGGACCAAGTGCGAATCTGCTAACTCCGCATTCATTGAACTGTTGAAGAAGTCCACAAGGACTTTGTTTGAACAGATGTCTTCCAGTTTGACAAATAAATTGGTCAACAGCAAGGTTGATGAGTTTGAAGGTAAATTCATAAAGGTCACGTTGGTGGATCGTTTCTCTTACTTATTGACATTGAGCGGGCTGATTTCATATGTGAAGGAGATGTCGGAAGAGGATTATCGTGAAATAATCAAATCGTTTGAGACGGCCTTTGGGAAATTTTTTGACAATCTAGCCCTATTCATGACAAAGAACGTGAGAAGGAGATTGGAAACAATGGATCTTTCTTTATTTTCCTTTATCTCTGATCCAAAGGAATTACTTAATGAAACATATTATTCAATAAAGGATAAGAAGACAACCCATGTTTCCACTGGGAACACTCTTTTAGAGGAACTTGGGTTAGGAGTTCAGGCTAAGAACAGGATCGATGAGGATGAGGGAAAGTCGAATGAGATTAAGGCCATCCATATTATTGAGGATTTCTGCACCCAGTTGATTTTGGTGTTATCGATGTCTCAGGAGTTGATAACCCAGTTGTTTTCGATTTCTTCTTCTGCTGAATACCATTTTACCACAATGATAAAGACGTCACTGGAAGCAAGATGCGAAAAGTTTCAAAGAAGATCTCATTATTTCAATGAAAATAAAGAAATCGATAGATCAATCAGTGATACCATTTTTGAATTTATGAAGATCCTTTTCGAATCTACATTCAACCTGACCTTGAAAGAACTGAGCGACCTTTCAAAGAGGGATATGTTGCAGACACCGGCTATGTTGATGATTCTCAAAGATTTGGAATCTAATGTCGCCTCCACCAATCAGGAATACATATATAGTATGTTCACAAAGTTGGACAACAAACTCTCTTCGATTTGGGATAGAGAGGTGGAACAACAGATCCAAGCCATTAATTCCAAGGAGGTTACATCAAAGGTTATGCAATACACAAAGGCATATACAGTCTTCTTCATTGAGATCCAGGGGATTATCGATACGTTGGACTTTGATATGAAACCTCAGTTCGGGTCTGATGAACAAACAAACGGTAACTTTGAAGTGATGTGGAATGCCATTAAACTGTCGTTGACTAAGGGTGTAGAGAATGTTGCAGTCACTTCCTCCAAATCCGGAGAAACCGATTCAAATGAGTTGAATTTGGTCATTCAAAAACATTTGACGTTGTTAGTCAACTTTAAATGGTTAGCTGAAGAGTCAAGGGTATTGGATAATTTACCCAAGTCGATATTCAAGGATATCAACGACTGCAGAAACAAGGAAATGAAGGACTTTGTTGAAACTCTAGCTCATAGAAACGATATTGGGAAATTGATTAAATTGACGAGGGAATTGGAATCAATAGTGGAATCTCACGCCAACCCTGCCATTACTCTCAACCACTCACCTAAAAACATTGACCAGATTTTGGGGTTGTTCAGAGATGATGAATTCCATAGAACCATCAGGGAAATTTCGGCCGATGTTTCCCACTGTATCAACGGATCTTGTTGTACACCTGGGGATGCGAAGGAAAATAAGTTTAGTATTGAGATTGGTCAGCAAATTGAAAAGGAATTGTACAATAACTGTATGAATTCATTCGCACAGTTGTATATCTCAACGATGACTCAACTGAATCCTATCTTGTCTCAATACTACAGATCAATTTCTGCACCATATGACAAAAGTAACGTCAACTATTACTTTAAAAAGACTTATTTATAGCACCTCTTTGTTTTGTATACGTTATCATGAGCATCACCTACCTTGTAAGAATCCCTGTGAAATGCTAGTGGGTAATTTTTTTCCCAGTAAATTTTTTGTTCCCAGCAAGAGGCCCGTGTGAATGACGTAGGAGGCTTTTTCTGCTCCCAGTAACTTTTTAGATTTTCCCAGTAACTTTTTGCCAATTAACGTCCCACTCAAACAACCCATTGAACATTCTGAAACTACTCTTTTCTAATGTCAAATACACTAAATCTGATATTGGGGGCCATCGCTTTGGTAGTGCAGATACCTATGCTGATTTTCCATTGGCTGGGAATAGAGCAATGGCTTGAAAGTGTCCAGTCAAGGTTCAACAAGCCTGATAATGTTCTTTCGAGTTTGTCTTCTGATAAGGATGGATCTTCGACCGAATCGTTGATATCAGAGCACGAAAATGATGAATTAAACGAGCTGCAGAACACAGTTATAAATGCAGTGGACATTGTGGACATTGTTCATGCACACGGATACAAGGTTCACGAACATGTTGTCCAAACCAAAGATGGATATCTTTTATCCATTCATAGGATATTGCCAAAAGGTAAAGCCAAAGTTGATGGAAGACCCGTGGTTTACATGCATCATGGTCTTTTGACTAATTCGGAGCTTTTTGTGCTTGGGGAGACTACTGAACGATGTTTACCGTTTAAATTACTAGAGGAGGGTTATGATGTCTGGTTGGGCAATAATAGGGGTAATAAGTACTCAAGAAAGCATCTTCACCTTTCTTCAAGAGATAATAAGTTTTGGAATTATTCTCTTGATGAATTTGCCATGTTTGATATACCCAACACTATAGACTACGTTTTGAACATTACAAAGGAGAAAGACTTGGTATATATTGGCTTCAGTCAAGGGTCTGCTCAAGGTCTCGCTGCAATCTCGTTAAATGACTCCCTGAATACGAAAATCAAATTCTTCGTTGGATTGTCCCCTGCAATGATACCACAGGGATTGAATAACCCTGTTTGCTCCTTTCTCGTCAATTCCGCCCCAAGTTTATTGTACAGATTGTTTGGGTTTAGAGCCATTTTACCGTCGGTGGTATTTTGGCAAAAGGTCATGGGACCCAGCTTATACGAGCAAGTGGTCGACAAGTCATTGATTTATCTCTTCAATTGGAAATCAAAGAATATTTCAGTATTACAGAAGAAGATAGGATATCCCCATATGTTCTCCCCCTCTAGTGTTAAAACAGTCGTGCATTGGTTTCAGATCATTGAAACAAAGAGATTTCAGATGTTTGATGAAGGAGGCGCCTCAGGGTCAAAATTAGTCTATTTTAGCGGCACCACTCTTAAGACAAATAGGGTTGCGCCATTTCCAACCCAGACCATCAAAAGTCCTTGTTTGCTGTTTTATGGAACTGGGGATATGTTGATTGACATCGAAAAGACTGTACAAAAGCTCAGCTGCCCAGTTGAGGTGGTGAAGTTGGATGGCTATGAGCATATGGATACATTATGGTCTAAGGAGGTGGAAAATCAAGTGTTTAATAAGATTGTTTCAAAATTAAAAGTGTTATAGAAGCTAGTTGTAGCCGTGTAGAAATTAGAAATTAGCAATCATACATCTTAACGAGTCTGCAAGTAGACAAAACCCACTGGTGAGATTTTTATTCCTAAGCTGAAGATACGAGTGTAATAAAAAAGCTCACGATTCCATGCTTTGTTTCATCCATTAAACGGCCACCATGAGCATAGCGTCACTTCAGAGAATTTGCTGCAGCATATTTCAATTAATACAATCACCCTTTACATAAATGTCTTCTATTTGATTGTGCTTCCTAATAACAATGGGTGTATTGACATTAGAAACTTTCTTATATTCCAGGATTTTTATAGTAACTTTCTTTCTCGGCTTCTTTATCTTAGATAAGGCTTCGGTGACATTTTGCTTACTGGTTCTGTTTCTTTCACAAATGGTATTGTACATATCAGCATTAAATTCTACCTCCTTTTTTGCTATATACAGGAGGTACTTGTCAACATGCTTTGATCTCCCCTTATACATCTTCACAACGTTAGTATGATAAATCTTTAATGAGATGGAAAAAATCAACATACTATTGAAGTGGCTCTTGAAATGTCATGAAGATTGGCCACTTGTAGCTTTTTAACAATATGTCCCTTTACTAATGCTCTGTAGATGATAAACTTATTCCTAGGTTTTGAAATGACCAACTCTGTCTTCGATTTTCTAATTTCTTTGAATTTCTTCAAGTTTGGTCCATCTTTAGGGTTCAAAGGTTTACTAAATTCAAGATCTTTTGCACACTTCAAATGGAATTTGTTTTTATTCAGCATAGTAAGTGAAGTCCGATAGAGAGAAAGATATTGCTTTTCCCTCATCTTTGTAGCAACGCTGAAACAATATTTCATTCTGAAACAATATATTTCCCTCTGAGACAATACGTCTCTTTCTGAAACAATTCTGAAACCCTACGGTTGCAACCAACTAGATTAGCCAAACACTCATATAGCGATTAGAGCACAACATAGGAAGAGAGGTCATATCTCACATATTTTCAACTTAAAAATGAATGCCCATGTCCACTCAACTACATCAAACGAAACACTGTTTCTAGTGAATAGCATATGTGATATCACCAAAAATTATAAGTTGAAACACTGTCCCAAACAACATATAATACCCTATGATCTAGGTAAAGATACCCATGAACTACCAATTTCAAGAACTATACAGTTGAATCAACTTATAGGCCAACTTCAAAAATTCTTTGTGGTTGAAGCCAATATCCTATTGAATTGTCAGATGTCTGACTATGATGTCAAGGAGCTATTTTCTAATTACCAAAACTTTCTAATTGCTAAGTATTACGCGCACAGGGATTACTACAGTGGATGCACCATCGTCAACAGTCCGGAAGAAGAACCAAATACATTTAAACAAGACCAAGCAGAAACTGATTTTACTATCCAGACAGACGACTTTCTATTGGAATTGGATTCCGTGTTATCGATAGATAATTCAGGCATTTCTGATTCATCGGGACAACAACTAGAACCATTTAATTTTCAGTTGATTAATGAATTTATATGTCCACAGTATCCGCAATTTAAAACCCCCGAGGACCTAAGTGAAGAAATCATCAAGAAACCTTTCGGGAAAGTTAAATCTGCAACAAAAGATGAGGACAATATGGTTACTGTTTTTCCATCGAAAGGATTGAAAAAAAGGAGACATTTTGATGAGGAAGCAAAAGATTTCCTTGAATCTGTCTTTAAAGTGCGACCATTTCCTAACACAATAGAACGAAAACTGATTGCAGAGCGATGTCAATTGACGAGTTATCAGGTGAGAAATTGGTTTTCAAACAAACGAACACGCAATAGAAGCAAACAGAAAACCTGCTAGTGGCCAATTTCCAATCTCAATTTTACTTTCGTTATAACTTCAAAGTAATGTAAACTTATTTAAACAATCAAATGTCAATCCTCGTCACTATCGCCATCTCTGTAACTAAACTTTCTAATTTCGCCCAATCTCTTTCTAGCAGAAGATAAGGCATTTTCTAATTTCAAAATCTCCACCTGCTGCTCCATTTCTGCGGTCTTGTTTTCGTGTACGGTCAACTTAGAGTAATCGACTTCATCCAATTCGTTCTTTGAATTCATCAATTCACCCACCTTAGTGACCAACTGCTTACATGCGTTATTGACCTTTTTTGAGGAGTCTTCCAATTTATCCTGAGTTTTCGACATGAATTGAGATTTGACTCTTGCCGCCGACACCAATTGAGCAGTAGATGCCGCCACCTCATTGGAGGCCACAATTAATTCCTCACTGGAGTTTTTACCCTGCAAAACTCCGTCAGCAACCTTAATCAAAATACTTGTGGCATAGGCGATTGATTTGGATGCAGAAATCAACCCTTCTGTCCACTTATTGTTCTTCTTATAAAAGGAAGTCTTGGAATTAGATCCTCTACCGTTGTTGACGATTTCCTCTTGGGCTTCAATGGAGGATTGGATCAAGTATTTGATGGCAGTGATGATGGCAGAAGCACATGCCAAGATTGACTTATTCACTTCAACATCAATGGCGGATATTGAAGCATCAAAAGGAGTTGCCAATAAATGGTTCAAGTGGCTAGAAGCGTCTGAAATCACCCTGGATGCATGCTCCATCTCCTTATCGACCAAATCACTCAATTCACCCTTGATATTGTGTAAGTCAATCTTATTTGCGGGTGCTTTCAATGATTCAACCAATTGTTCAAGGGACTGAAGAACTTCCTGAACATCCACGTTACCGTTAATGACCTTATCGGTCTTGGATTCCAAATCGAGATTTTCCAAATTTTTAGAGTAAAGGGACTCTAAGAACACCTGGGAAATGAGAGCCAAATCTCTAGCAGTGTCAATTAGATCATCTTGGAAATCATCTAATTTTGTCAATCTGATGAGCCCCTTTGTATTCAGGAGTATGTCGCCAATCGCCGTAGTGAAGTTGGTGATGGTGTCGATGACAGCACCTTCATCACCGTTTGACCCATCGACTAAGAAAGAGTTAAAACTGGATGCAAAATCTGTTGAGAGGTCGGACGCTTTTTCTGTTAAGGTTAACAGGTATTCAGGGGAAGCGTTCGAGTTACCTGCTTGCATTGGGGAATCCAATTCAAAGACTGCATCGTCGATTCTCTTAACCCCAGACTTCAAAATCGCGTCAATAAGCTCAACAAATTTAGTCAAATGTTGGCTTAACACCTCGTCAATTTGACCATCAATTGCTGAGTCCTTTTCTTTTTGTTGATTGACGAGGTCACTGATTGCCTCATCCATGGCCTGTTGCATCATCTCAATCTCAAGGTCCTTTTCAGAGAGCTTTTCCTGCAATTCCTTTATCTGATCACCAACCGGACCGTCCAATGATGTGGATTGCAACTTTTCTTGCAATTCCTGCAATTCCCTGTTATGTTGGGTGAAGATGGCCGAGAGATTTGCGGATTGAGCTCTATCTAACGTTGCCAACTTACTTTCCAAATCATCTTTTTCTAGCATCAACTTCTGGTAATCATTACCGGATGAGTTTCTCAACTTTTCCAATTCCAGCATAGCACGATCCCTTTGTTTGATCAAATCCGCCAATTCGATGTTCTTTGACTTCATATCTCTTTCCAACTTTTCTCTCTTCTCAATGGCTTCTTGTGCAGAAGCTGCTTTTTGTTGCACTTTTTTGGATTTGGCCAAAAGGTTCAAATGCTCCTGTCTGAGCTGGGAGTATAATTTGGCTAGGGAATCGTACTTGTTCTTCCAGAATGTGACTTGTTCTGTTAAATATGCAACCTGCTCCTCCTTAGAAGCTAACTGCTGTTGGAAATTTTGTTGGAAATTGGCCAAGTCCTGTTCTAACGATTGCACCTTTTGATCATAACTTTGAAGCATGATTTGATCGTTGTCGTATTGACCCTTCAAGGCAAGAAAGTCTCTTTCCAATTCGGCAACATGGCCCTGGGATTGAGCTTGCGCTTGTTGGAGCAGAAGCTGTTGTTGAGCTTGTGCCTGTTGCTCAGCAGCCAATTTTTGTTGTTGTTCCCAGTACTGCTGCTGTTGCAGCTGCTCTTGTTGGTGTTGCAATTGTTCCTGTTGTTGCTGGAGCATCATTTGATGCTGTTGTTCTTCGAATGCCTGTTGCTGGTTCATGAACGCGGCGGTTTGTTGTATTGGAATTGGCTCAGCAGATTCGGCTCTTGCTGAAGAGGGTGCTTCGGACCAATTCGTGGCGGCTGTTTTTTGTTCTTTTAACTTGGGCAAAGTCCTTTCAACATCTTCATCGCCTGCAACCAAACTTGGTGCGTCGAATGGGAGTTTTGGAATCGTGACCAATGTCGTCAAATACTTGATTCTTGAACAATCCGCATAGAGGTCGTAAAGTCTTGCGTGCTGCTCCCTAAACCGGTTTTGCAATGGGGCTAAGATTTCAAGATCGTCCGCTGTTCTATTCATTGCTCTCAGCATCGAGATGAGGAATTTATAAATTCCGTAGGATTCGGCAATGATTGGCACCAAGGCACTAATGATGCATTCTGAAGAGTCTCCCTTTGCGGCGCGCAAGATGTATCTTGCGAGTTCGTCCAACGCGTCCTGTAGAGAAGATAGATCGAGAATGGCCTCATAACCTTCGTTTGGATCCGACACTGTACTCAAAGAGACGTATTCTTCATATTCAAAGGTCCCATTGAAACCCCGGTGGTTGTGGTGGAATCTCAACTTTCTCAGAAGATACGACACGTATTGGGGGACCAGCATTCTATATCTTCTGTCCTGGGTGGACAAGGTTTCCAAGGATCCGATCCAATCGATGTTTTTGAACCCACCGATGAGCGCAGATGGGTGACCCTCCTGGAGAACCTTGTGCATAAGGATCAATGACTTGAACAATTGGATATCCGAGTCTCGGATTGGCTGGACTTTGAGTGTTTCCCAGAACGCTCTTGAAGATTTGTGTTCCCATGTGTACACAATGCAGGCTCTCACATGCTTTCTTTTCGGCGCAGTGTCTTCCGGAGAAAGAGCCTTCTTCACTGCCGTTTGGATGTCGACAGCTCTATTCAAGCCGAACATTTGGATTTGGGTGTGTAGAGGCTAATAGCCATCGGTGTGAATTTGACGATTATCGATTATGTAATCTGCAATGCAGCCCACGACACAGGGTATGTTGCATGGTGCACGGATGTAAACATACTTTTGCCAAAATCACCATGATATTGCTCCCCGAATTTCCAGGAGTATAAAGACACCCAACAAAAGCAACATAAACATCCATATCGCTTTGTTCACCGTACCACACCGTTCTTGATATACACACAATTTTTTCACTATTTTTTTTCCCCCATTCCCCCCATTAATTCACCATCCTTTTTCTTAGCTTAAGATGAGTAACATTGAAAACCTCAAATCGTTTGGTATGTTTGCTT
This sequence comes from Saturnispora sekii, assembly GCA_030563565.1. Classification (NCBI taxonomy): domain Eukaryota; kingdom Fungi; phylum Ascomycota; class Pichiomycetes; order Pichiales; family Pichiaceae; genus Saturnispora; species Saturnispora sekii. The sequence goes on from JAJMJM010000002.1 coordinate 343,876, forward strand.
GCCACTTGACCAAATTGGACAATTATACTAACACGCCTGCTTAGACCCATTTGCTGACACTGGAGATGCCGAGACAGAGTTGACAAACTACATCCACATTCGTATCCAGCAAAGAAACGGTAGAAAGACGTTAACCACGGTTCAAGGTCTTCCAGAGGAATACGACTTGAAGAAGATCTTGAAGGTGATCAAAAAGGATTTTGCTTGTAACGGTAACATTGTGAAGGACAATGAATTGGGGGAAGTTATTCAATTGCAAGGTGACCAGAGGCTCAAGGTGATGGAATTCATGATCCAAAATTTGGGGTTGAAGAAGAAGAGTATCAAGGTCCACGGGTTTTAAGGACCGTTTATATCCGCTTTTGCTTTGTCTTAATTATATAGAGTCAACTTAAATTTGATTTGCATTTACATCCAACTCTTTCTTCACACTATGGCGGGTGATTTAAATTTGAAGAAGTCGTGGAACCCGGGGTTGGTGAAGAATAGGGAGAAGGTGTGGAAGTTGGAACAGCAGCTGCTTAAACAGCACAAGGAATCCAAGCAAACCCAGGCCAAATTGGATCAGTTGAAGGCTACCGGTGAACTGTTAGCCATACATAAGGGTGATGAGGGCCAGCAGGCCGGTGGTAACGAGGGCGAGATGGATTTGGTCACCAAAGTGGTGGACAAGACTCGCTGGATGTACAAGGGCCCAGAGGACGAGCAAGCTGCAGAGGAAATGATCAATGAAGATTACTTGCTAGGAAAGAAGAAGTTGACAGGGTTGATCAAGGAGGAGCATGTAAAACGCAAGCGCAGCAGGGAGGACCGATTGGACCGTGTCATATCCATGGGAACGACAAAGGATAGCCGCGTGGATTACCAAAAGCAGAGAGATCTGCTTGATAAATCGGATCCTCTATATGCCATCAAATTGCAAGAGCTCAAACGCAAGGAACTGCTGACTAAACAGGACAAGATTAAAAGATACAAGGATGAGAAGAGCAGCAGTGATAGCAGCCATCGTCATCGTCGCCGCCATCATCACAGAAGCGGCCAGTCGCGCAGAGATCGTGATCACCGTGATCACGACCCCCAAGCACAATCTTCCCGGAATGTGTACCGAGACAGAACCAATTAGACTCCCTTGATGACACAAAAGACGGTCTCGCCCGTGTTGACGTCCAAGTCACAGAGATACGCGTCCTCCTTGTTGATGCCGAGAAGTTTACCCTTCTTATTGTACAATTCCACGTCCGCCAAGGTGATTTCCTTGAGCGTGTCCTTGTTGAGGTAATACACCTGGGAGTCGAGGAACCAGGCGTGAACCTTTTCTCTAAGGAACTTCAAGTTGGTGCCAAACTCCTCGTGGGCGTATTCGTCCGGAGAAAACTCAAAGTGGTAGACAATGGGATACTTCAACAAAAGGCCCTTCTCCAACTTGACGTTGATCGACACATAGACATGTGCACAGTGGACTGGGATCTCTTCAAATACCTCATCAGCAGGATGGGTCCAGAGTCCAAGCTTCACTCCACCGTTCAACACAACCTCATACACCCCAAGAAAGATCCCAAGATACACGAGAATCAACGTCACCACCTTGGACGGCGTATGCTGAACAAGGTGCGAGGTGAATTCCGTCTTGAGAAGAAGCGAGGTGATGTATTTTTCATTGTAGAAGTAAGCCATCTGAACAAGATCGCTGCTGGCCACCATGTGGGTCCATTCAACTACTTGATCCATCATTACCGGTGTGTAGCTTAAAATGAAAAATTTCAGGTTAAGCCATGAGAATAGAGATTATCCGATATGTCCAGTAAATCGTGGGTGATTCTTGCCCTAGCAATAGCTGGAACCGCCTGGTCAACCTACACGTTGACCGTGAGCTTATGTGAAAAAAAGGCGGTGAAACGCAAGTCCAATGTGGCCGATCTTATAGGCAACACGCCGATGGTGAAGATAAACTCTCTCTCTAAGGCCACGGGCTGCGATATCTATGCCAAGCTAGAGTTGGCCAACCCTGGGGGCTCTGCAAAGGACAGGGTTGCTCTTTCTGTAATCAGACACTTTGAAGAGGTGGGCGAATTGGTTCCTGGAAGAGGAGATATTGTATTCGAGGGAACTTCCGGTAGCACGGGGATCTCATTTGCCATGCTATGCAATGGGTTAGGATATAAGGCCCACATCAGTCTTCCTGACGATACCTCAAATGAGAAGTTGCAATTGTTGGAGGCGTATGGAGCTATCATTGAAAAGGTGAAGCCTGCGTCGATTGTCGACCCCAATCAGTACGTGAATGCTGCCCGAAAGGCGGCTCTGAGACTCAAAAACGACACCACAGTGGAGGCAAATGGGGTGTTTGCAGATCAGTTCGAAAACGATAACAATTGGAGAGTCCACTTCAGAACCACGGGACCCGAGATCTGGGACCAAATGGACCACAAATTGGACTACTTTGTGACAGGATCCGGTACCGGAGGCACGATTGCAGGTGTCTCCCGCTTTTTGAAGTCGGTCAGCAAGACGGTGAAGGTGGTATTGGCAGATCCTCAAGGCTCAGGAATGCATAACAGAGTTAAATACGGGGTGATGTACGACACAGTGGAAAAGGAGGGCACAAGGAGAAGACACCAGGTTGACACGGTGATCGAAGGAATAGGTCTCAACAGAGTCACCCACAACTTCATTCAAGGAGAACACTGCATTGACGACGCCATCAGGGTCAGCGATCAACAGGCCATCAGGATGGCTCGGTTTTTAAGTTCAAATGAGGGTCTCTTTTTGGGCTCTAGTAGCTGCATCAACGCTGTAGCCGCTACAAAAATCGCCATGCAAGCTCCAAAGGGCTCTAAAATCGTCATCATTGCGTGTGATTCCGGTAATAGGCATTTGTCCAAGTTCTGGAAGGAGGCTCTCATAGTGGAGAAGGGCGTGACGCTAGAAGCTGTGTTGGAGTGATTGAAGGTGGGTGAAAGGAGGTTACTGCAGGGGGTCACCGCACGACGCTTTCGAAATCGAGACTCTTGCCGAGTCTTGAAGGAGACCAATGAGGATCACCATGAGCAACTTATTCGAAGTGAATACAAGTTTATAAATCATTGACCGAAAAACTGTTTATAAGTCATCAAAAAACCCACTGGCCTCCACCTTCTTCTTCTTGTTGGCCCTCACAAGATCCTTCCAGTCGGTTTCCACCTCGGAATCGTCACTCTCCTGTTCGTCACGTATTCTCTTCATTTCCTGTTCAACAGCCTCCCGTCTCTTCTTGAGCTTCTCCTTACGCTCACTCTTGGTCTCTTGGCCATCCAACTTCTTACTCCAAGATGAGTTCTTGTTCTTTAATTCCTTTTTCTTTTCGGCCTTTTCCTTACGCTCCTTCTTCCTACGTTCTGTCTTCAGCTCCTCCAGACGGGATGCCTCTTTGACAGGATCCTTGTATTGGTAGGTGTCGAAGTCAATCGATTTGTCGATCCATCCATCTTCAGGGAAGTCCTTAATGTATCTGTTCTCGGGCATCTTTGGAAACCGCACCAACCCGTACATCAAGGCCAATCCATGGTAATCCAATTCGGACAGTCGGAAGATTGAATGTGCAATGTGGTTAGAGTAGTATCTCATGAATGAGACATACGATCTGATTGCATGGTCGTATCTATTTCTGTCCTCCAGGAGCCAATTTCTGAATGTTTCGTCAAACCATTGGATGTACTCGTCGGTCAATGGCAAGGCAGTAATTTCCTTCAATTGGACAGACTTGACCTCCATGAAAGTGATATAATCCTCTTCACGACCCTTGCTGATCATTGTGATGGCTTTACCCACCTTATTTGCTCTACCAGTCCTACCACATCTGTGGAGGAATCCGTCCGGATCTGTTGGAGGATCTACCTGTATGACAAGGTCTACATCTGGGATGTCCAACCCTCTTGCCGCAACGTCCGTGGTAAAAAGAACCGATTTGTTGGAGTAAGACTCTGTGAACTTCTTTAACACGTTCAAACGTGGTTTGGCTTCAAGTTTCCCGTGGAGAGAAAACAACTTGAAATCCTCGAGGTCCTCAATGACCTTCGACTTCTTAATGAGTGCGCTGAACATCCCGTAAAAATGGGTCACACTGAAACACGTTGGAAAGTAGACAATCACCTTTTTGTATTTGTATCTGATGAGCAATTCCAATAGCGTCTTCAATTTCACCTCCGGTTCAAGAACCATATAGAGCAGACTCAAGGTTTCTGGCGCTGCGTTTTTGATGAGTGCCGAAGACGATTTTACAGTCACCTTCACCGGGTTCGTCATACCCATTTTGAAGATGTCCGCACCGGCACTGGAAACCGTTGCCGAGAACAATCCTGTTCTTCGCTGTCTGGGTAACGTTCTGATGATGCTCTGGGTGTCATTTAGGAAACTGATATCGAGCAATTTGTCTGCCTCGTCTAGAATCACAATTTCACACTCCGACGTCTTCACCTTTGAACTGGTGAGAAAGTCAAGGACTCTGCCTGGGGTACCAATCAGAATCTGCGGTCTTTTCTCTGTAAATGTGAACAAATCCTCTCTCACTGATTGAACAGACCCAAGCAAAAGCTGAGTCGTGATTTGTTTGCCCTCCTCGGGTTGTAGCTCCAAAATTGAGTTGATCACCTTATTGATCTGATCTGCCAATTCTCTAGTTGGTGTCACAATGAGGGCTCCAAAATGACCCTTGGAAAACCCGCCCTCTTTCATCACCTTTGAAATCTTTTCCAAAACGGGCACAACAAAAGCCAATGTCTTTCCAGAGCCTGTCACAGCTTCCACAACCACATCTTTATACTGTGATAGGAGTGGGATTGTAGACGCCTGAACCGGCGTCATTGCACCAAAACCAAGTGCAACAAGAGCTTCTAAGATCCAGGATTGGAGTTTATAAGTAAGGGAGTCCCAAGCGACGCTACCAACCTCTTTTTTACTACCCATTGATAAAGAATGGATTATATCTTTAGACTGAAATTTTTTTTTCAAAACCGTTATTTTTTCACTCTCTTTTGATGAAGTTGACGAGGATTTTAAGGATGGATAAGAACCTTGTTGACTATTCAAGTTGGCCTAAGAAGGAGCTTATGAAGAGGATATTTGAATTGGAAGGAAGACCGGTTGAAAAGACGGAATCGAGTGAAAATAAGCCGGAGGTGAACCCCGTGTCAAATGTGTCAATTGTTCAACAAATTGCCAACAAGAAGAAGGGCAAACCGTTTGATTTCAGCAAGTATTGTAAGAGAAAAATTGCCCTACGATTTGCCTACTTAGGATGGGATTACCAGGGGTTGGCACTACAAGCAGAAGGCACAGAATTGCCTACTGTGGAGGGGAAGATCATGGAAGCACTATATAAGGTGAAATTGATTGGAACGATGGATCAAAAGGATTGTGATTTCAGCCGATGCGGTAGAACCGACAGAGGTGTGAGTGCAATGAACCAGGTGATTTCGCTGAACGTTAGGTCGAAATTGACGGAGGATCAGTTGAAAGACGAATCCAATGACATCAAGGAAGTGGATTACATCAAGGTGCTGAATCAAGCACTTCCAGAGGATATCCGTGTTCATTCAGTGTGTTTGAGACCTCCTGCAGATTTTGACGCAAGATTCAGCTGTACGTTCAGACACTACAAGTACATCTTTGATGGACGAAACCTGGACATTGATAAGATGAATCTTGGTGCCCAATACTTTCTTGGTGAGAACGATTTCAGGAATTTTTGCAAGATCGACGCCTCAAAGCAGATCAACAACTTCAAGAGAACCATCATGATGTCTCAAGTGGAGGAATTACCGGACAAGAAGGGGTTCTATGTGTACAACTTGAAAGGAACAGCATTTTTATGGCATCAGGTAAGATGCATGATTTCGGTACTTCTCTCGGTGGGCCAAGGTCTGGAGAAACCAGAAATTATTAACCAGCTCTTGGACCCTTCACTATATCCCAGTAGACCGGTTTATCTAATGGCTCATGACGTCCCACTAGTTCTATATGATTGTGGATTTGAAGGCGTTGAGTGGTTTGGAGGCCCACCAAGAGAGTTTGTCATTCATCATGAGGTGAACAACCAATGGAACGATTACCACGTGAAGTCATACATTGTCGACTTTCTCAAAGAAATAACAGATGCTAACATTCCTGAGAAGAACACAAAAACAGTAATTCATTTGGGTGACGGAATTGGCCAAACGGTGGGGGTTTATGAATCGTTTTCCAAAAGAAGGCGGCTAGATACTGCTGAGGAGATTAACGCTAAGTGGAGAAATGTGAAGGCCAAAAAGAGGGAGTGAGAATTTACTCAGAATGAAATAATAGACTAGGGGAATGCAATAGCAAGGAAATCAATATGTTTTCATGAACGGTTACGAATGGTTCAAGTATGCTGTAAATATAAATTTATCAGAATTTCAACTATGAAAATGGCACGAGGAAAGTAGATGGAGATCTACAATTAAAAAACCCCCTTACTTGGCATTCATAGAGAGTATTATGAAGCTTTTTTAAGACAACCCATTACCGAAACTTCTTTTACTGAGCACATGAGCACACAATTAATCTGATTTAAGTGGTACTCACTAACCCAATTAGATTGATGAAATCTTTGCTTTTACAATGACTCTACTTTTTTTAAACTTGAAATTGGCTGATGCTTTCTTGTGATATTTTTGGCGCCATAATTCAATCCATTTGAAGCGATTATCAAGGGAAAAATAGACAGTTTGGTTCATAAAAATAATTAAAACAAGCAGATGAGGTACAATAAGTTTGAAATCTAACAGAATGCGCGGAATTAGCTAATGTAGATGAGTGGCTACGCATTTCCCTGGAATTAGAAACCTTTTTTAATCTTTTATTTTTTTATTTTATGATTCTGAACAAGCTCCAATTAATCGTTTCACTCTAGACCAATTGAATTGAGCAATATATTTTGCATATATCTTCATATTAAAATGCAAATTATCCTTCAATAAATATTTCAGCAGGATAAAAATAATAATATTACGAATACAATGGTAAGTAAAGCCAATGAAAATAATAACCCGAGCGTTCGCAGCAAACCTAGGTCGGGATTGAGCCAAATTATCAAGGGCAGCTTCTGGTGACAGCATTTAGATATCGGATATTTTAATCATCCATGGTCCTCTCATCATCAACCTCTTCATAATGAGCAGCTTTATTTAGCAAATATTGACTTTTCTTCATCAATATTAAGACCAATACCGAACTAGCCAAAATTAGACCCATCATCAGTGAGTAAGTACCCCCCAAGTTCATCGAAGCAGTCATCATATCCAAACATGAAACAAAAATAGCAGCCATACCACATCTGAACAAATTGTTTAGTGCACTGACCCCACCGGATATATCTGGAAACATGTCCAACATGACGGTATTAACGACATTAACCGGATATATAGCGAAAAGAGTGAGTAAAAATGCAACAATCAAAACAGGAGCTACATTAACCGTGTATTGTAAACACCATCCAAAAGTGAGAATGGAGGCTGCTGTGATCAATGAAGAAGGGAGCACAGGAAGTAATCTGCAATTGATAATGTTGAAAGGAGGGACTTCTTGGTTATTTTCCAACTGATGATAATATTTCTCAACGTATGCCTTCTTCCTTTTCTTGTAAAGAAAGTCAATTAGCCTTCCCGATAATAACGTACTGCAAGTTGTGCCAGCACCGGTAACAAGAAAACACAACCCTGTTTTTAAAATAGAAAAATGATAATCACTTTGTAATTGAAGGGATAGCGATGTTTGGATGATTGTCCAGGAAGCAAATTGAATGGAACTTGGCAATAGAATTAAGAAGACCACAGGTCTCTTAACTAAGGAGAGAGGTTTCCAAGGATCGTATTTCGGACTTCCCAAAATTATGGAAGGTTTGTTCGCTTCATAATCCAATCTATTTTTCAAATAGAACAAAGAGGGTGACTTTTGGTACCATCTCGTTGGTCTAACGCCTAAATTCCCAACGAACCTCCTGTTTGTCTCTGGTAATAGAAGTATGACTAGGACTAACAGTGCCCCGTTGCAAATTGCACAGAACCAGAAGATGGCAGGCCAACCCCATGCAGTATCCATGACAGAACCTAACAATGGTGCCAGTGTTTGGCCCACTAATGTGAGGCCTTGACAGAGCGTTGACCACTTACCTCGATCTCTTTTGGTACTAATGTCACCCACCGATGCGATCGTAATACTGATGAGGGGAGCCACAGAGAATGCAACACAACTTCTAAGGAAAAGTAACAACCAGTAGGTTCTTGTACACGCCAATCCAACGTTGAGAACCGTACCACCGATGAGACAGATAATAACAGTGATCCTTCGTCCAATAAAGTCCGATAGCGACGAAACAAACACAGGTGCAGTAGCTTGTAAAACTAAATAACAAGTGACACTGTAATTCATTCGTGCCTCAGTTGTGTTAAATTTTTCTGCTAGCTCTGGCAACACTGGCCAATAAATAGGCATTTGAAATGATGAAGCTGTTCCAACAATACCTAGCAACACCACCAAAAAGAGTCTTTCCTTATTTTTCAACACCGTGTATTCAACGCCATTAACACGCCTAGAGTCTAAAATTTCTAGCGGAGCATCATTATCCAGTTTGGTTTCTGTACCTGTCGTCAAAATAGTACCTGTATTGCTTTGAACATCACTTAAATCTTCTTCGGACATAAAGGTACTTCCCGTATTGGAAAAAAAAAGTGATGCCAAGAAACGGTCAGATAACAAAAGAATAAGATATTTATTGGCTTTATTTTGCCGAGATCGGTACTCGACAAATATATTTGGGTAAATATAAGCTTAAAAGTAATATTTGGGGTTTATTGACCATCAATTTGGAAGAATCGGTATAAGCTATGGAAATAAAGCTTAAATCCGGCAACGGTTTTGCGTTGTCACGTGACCGGAATTTAAAGTTTGGCTCAGCGCTATGATTTTTCTTATTACTTTTCTCTTTGAATACTTAGCTTTTTCTTGGAAATCATTCAATTTGATGGTATTACCCCCATCCATCATTTTTTATAAATGTGATGTCCCATAGTGAAATTAGCATTCATATCCAAGCTGCAATTTTCCTCATACGTCTTCATATTTAGTCACAATCACGATGACGTTAGGAAACTATACATTTTTCTTTTACGCATTCAAACAAACAACGGAGAACTGTTTTCCAACCATATTCATTATTCAAGTCATAAATTGTTACCAAGATCCTCCATTTTTAAGGTACAGTCAAATGTGACAAAAATACTGCCATTCTTGAGATCCAAGGGAGGAATTTGATGTATGTACAGCCAGATCAATTCCCAAACAAACCACCAAATATTTTAATCCCCCCTCAATTATCAAATTTGGATCTATTGTTTACAGGGTTGGCTATAAAATCAGCTTGTTAAAAACATAAGTCTCACAATAATCAGCTATAATGTAATCTTGGTTGTTGTATCCCGTGCGGGGATTAGTACAATACCACATTCAAATTTATTGCATTTTTTTTTGATCATTATGTTTGTTTAAACGTGAAACCTTTTGAAAATATCATCACCTTTAACACAATGCTACCTCATTTCTGCGTTTGCTGAGCATCTTCGGAGATAAGTTGTGCCGGAGTTTTGGGGAACCAACAAATCCATTTTGCTTATAATCTGCATACGCCTCCATCCATTTGTTCCCTTCTTGCACCTCCTTATATAAACTTTACAATGACAGAAAATCATTTAGTTGTCTTAGTTCACGGGATGTGGGGATCAGCGTCTAATTTGGATAGACTGGACGCCGTTTTACATACAATTGTGGACAAGGATCCATCAGTAGCAGTCCACACTTTTGCGCCCACAACATTCAGTAAGTTTAAGACATACGATGGTGTGGAGAACATAGGAAATTATGTAATTCAGAGCTTGTTCAAGGAATTAGAAAGGCTCCACTTGAAAGACATTTCTATCGATAAGATCAGTTTTATTGGTTACTCCTTGGGTGGTTTGATTTCAAGATATGTCATCGGTGAATTAAATGGTGCTGGCTTTTTTGATACGATTGAACCGGTCTTATTCACAACGTTTGCCACTCCACACCTAGGGGTGAAATTCTTCAAAAATACCGGGCGACATGCTCCAGTGATGAACTTTTTAGGGTCCAACTTGTTGGGCCAATCGGGGAGAGATATGTTTATCAAAGAGGGAAAAGAGGGAATTCTATTCAAAATGGCCCAAGAAGATGGCAAATACTTCAATGGTTTGACCAAGTTCAAAAAGTTGATCACTTTTGCCAACATCCATCATGACAGAACGGTGGCGTTTTACACATCATATATCACCGAATATGATGTCTTTAGCGATTGGGAACATCTCAGTATTGAAACTGCCAAAGGTTTACCAACGGCTCACGTTGTTGGTGAAGAGGATTCCAAACTGCAACACATTGAAACACGAATCGTCAATTTCGAAAACTCTAAAAAGGTTGGTGAAGGTCCGCTGATAAATGGTGATTACAACTCTTACAAGGTAAGTAGAGCTTTGTTGGTAATTTTTGCTGGTGCGACGTTCATTTTCCCAATAGTTTTGTCAGTGAGTATATTCGCCACAGTGAGGAGTTTCTTTAGAACGAAGTTTTTGCCTGATTTTGATGTGAAAAAAGAATGGAAGAGTGTCAAGTCTATACTTGAGGGAAAATCTCGGGTTAAGGTTTCACCAGAAACTGAATCTCCTCAAGATTTGGAACAAGAAATAGCCGATACTACGAGGGAAGTGGTTGAAGATGGCTTGAATATCTTTGACCACGATCAAAAACCCAAAGTGGAGAGTATTAGTGAAGTTTGTGATAGCTCCGATGATGATAAAAATTTCCATATCGATTGTGAGTTCAGTGTCCATTGTGACAACGAAGATAATGCAATTGATGTTATGTTGGCAAATTCCAAGTACAAAATTGATGATAGCCCACTTACAAAAAACGTCGATCCTTTGCCATTCGATACCGTACAGGGCGAAATAAACAGAAAACTGAACAAGCTCAATTGGGTCAAGGTTGCGGTTTATCTACCATCTTTGAACGCCCATCAGTCTATTGTTGCCAGACGTGGGTTTTCCCAGACATCACAGGCCATTCCTTTGATGTTCCTGTATGGATACTACTTTAAAAGGTTATTGACTACACAAGAGCTGTGAACTACTCCTTAAATCTCATTTTTATCCACTAAATACCATTTTGAAATAAAGCCACCAAGATCATTGCAATGTGACATAATTGGCTGGGAACAGCTTCTTCTCACCGTTCAATTCTCCCAACCACCAGTCTTCATCGACCTTTTCGATGTTGACGATCAAGTCACCCTCGGAGAACGTCAATTCGTTATCCTCGGATGCTTCATAATCGTACTCCGCAACAGCCGTGAGACCAGTTGATTTTGGTTCCTCTGTTACCGGTGGCGTCTCTTCTCTAACAGGCAAAACAGGTGCCTTTTCCTCAACCTTTTCTTGAAGGACAACATATGTTGCGGGGAATAAGCCGTTCTCACCTCTGCTGTTTGTACCCACCCACCAATCATCATCGACAAACTTAATATCAATGATTAGCTCGCCTTCTAAAAATCCAATTTCGTTATCTTCGTCCTTTTCGTAGTCGTATTCTGCAATTGCAGTTGGAAGCTTTTCCTCGGCAGCAGTAGGTGCAGCAGGGGTTGGTCTTGCTGGGAGAGGGGCAGGTGCAGAATATGGGGTTTCAGCCACATCAGCAGGAGCTGCAGGTGTTGGTCTACCAGGCAAAGAAGCAGCAGGAGCAGGTGCTTCATTATCCTCCTCCTCCCCATCTTCATCCCATTCGTTGGTCGATGCGGTAGGAAGAGTTCTTTGTGGTGGTGGTGGAAAAGCCTTTTGATCCTCTTTAACAGGTGGAGGGAAAACAGAAGGTTTTGGCTCTTCTTTTGCTGGTGGAGGGAAAATAGAAGGTTTTGGCTCTTCTTTGGCTGTTGATTGTGTGTTGTCCATGGACAATTGTTCAAATTTTGATTTAGCATCACTGACATTCAAATCATCTTCCACAGAAACAATTGCTGATTCAGAATTCACTGGTGCCTCAGTATTTGCAACAGTAGTGAATTTACCCTTTTTGGCTGCCCATTGCTGGGCTGGCGTCAAACCACCTTCGGCACCGAAATTCTTAGACAGCCCTCCGACCAATTTGGATGTGTCTCTCGTGGTGCTGTTGCCAAAAGTTGGGGCGGTAGTTCCAAATTCGGGTTGGACCACTTCTTGCGGGGAAAATCTATTCAAAACAGAACCTGAAGGTTTTGGTTTTGGCAATGATGTCAAACCACCTGACGGGTTAATGGACACAGTCTTAGTTGGTGTTTCATTTCTCAATGCGTTGATATCCACTTTAACTGGTTTATAAGCACCAGGTAATGTTTCTAATGGTTTTTGGTTAAAATCTCTAGTTTCCAATTCCTCTTCACCGTTCCACTCATCATCGTTTGATGCTTTAACAGGCTCTGGTTTTTTTGGAGGCAATGGCTTAGAAGCTACTGGAGGAGGGGTTGGTTTAACAATAGCAGGGGCAGGAGCAGGGGCAGGGGCAGGAGATGCAGCTTTTGGCTTTGGTTTAAACCCGTTGCTGATCGATTTTTCCGGACCTAGAGATTGGATGGAGTATCTGGCACCGGAGGCTGATGAAACCTTCTTAATGATATCATCAACATCCAGATCATCCGCATCTCTAGCAGTGATATCAACATGATAATGCATCACCTTACCAACTTCGGAAAAGTTGGTAGCATACGAGACCTTTGACTTCAATGGGGCGGAATCTGGACACCAGCCCAAAAGCACCAGCTTCTTGACATCGGAACCAAACGGATTGACGGAAATCACACCAAATTGAACAGCTCCCTCTTCAAATTCACCAACAAAGTCCTTGATGTCTCCATCACCGAGCGCAGTTGGTTTCAACGCTGAATCCTTTCCGGTTGTAAAGATTGCATAAACGTGGTCCCCTTGAACAACAGAGTTGTAGTAGGACTTAATTTCTTTTGCATAAGTAGATAGATTCAGTCTTTCCATATCAATTGATACAAATTGTGGAAACTTGGTGAAGAATGGCTTTGTATCGTCATCGAGATTTAATTCTGGGGGTTGGAGATTATGTAAGCTTGTGTGTGCTTACCTAATCCATGCGCCATACCACCAATGAGGCGCAGGAGTGCAATTTCGGTGACGCGTAAAGCCCTGGTTGACTTCTTATTGTGTTGTTCCTGTATTCCCCTCTTCGTTTGATGACAACCTCTCCAATTACGCGTTGCACGATTTTAGGTGAATATGCAGATAATACCTTTTTGAACCCCAATAGTAAAAGAAACTATGAATACCAATTTAACAAGATTTACAAGCATAGGAGTGAGAAGTTGAAATCAAGGGTGCTTAAGATGGCCCAAATTAAGTGGGGATCCACCACGGTGAACGGCCAGAAGCCTAGATATATAAACAAAATTTTGGACGTCCCAGCAGCCGCCCCGGTGTTTATTATTGGTACAGTTTTTGTTGAGATGAAATACAAGCCTGATGTCTTGCGAGAGGTGGAATTGTCCGTTCAGGGTCATAGTGAAATAGACAAAATTGACGATAGCAAATTAACTCCAATGGAAAAGCTTAGATTGGAAGCTTACAGCGATCCATCCAGTGACGAGTTTTGGTTGGAGGATGAGTCTGGCCGTATTTTGATTTCGGGGGACGTTTTGGACCAGGCCATTCTTGTGAGCGGTATACTTGTGGGATTTCTAGGTATGGAGGTGGAATCCGGGGTTTTTCATGCTGTGGACATCGTTTATCCTGAGGTGGCCCCTCAATTACCTATAGGAGACCAACGAGAGGGAACAATGCTATTGTGCTCGGGTTTGAACATTAACGAGGAAGTGGACAGGACCCCCTATGAGCTGCTCAAGAGCTGGTTAAGTGGAGAACTGGGAGATGACAGAGCTCAGCATGTGGGCCAACTGCTTGTTTCCGGCAATATCATCAAGGCTTCAAAGCCAACACAAGAAACAAAGGCCATTAAGAATAAATATAGTGAGCAATTCACCTCGAAATATAACAAGGAGGCAATGTTGTATGCAGATACGTTGTTTGAGCAATTGTGTCACACAGTGCCTGTGGCAGTTCTTCCCGGTGTCAATGACGTTGTAGATGTTGGATTACCCAAACAACCGATCCACCATTCTCTCTTTCATAAGGCATCCAAAAGGGCGAATTTCTATAGACTAAGCGACCCAACTTGGTTGACAGTCAACGGATTGCGTGTTTTGACAACTTCAGGTGAAAATGTCTCGGACACGTTCAAATATCTTATACCAAATTTAAGGGTGGAAGATGCGGATATAGACGAATCGATTGCTCTGGACTCCCGATTGAGATTGATAGAAGACTCCCTTTTATGGCAGGTAGTCGCGCCGACATCTCCGGACACCCTATGGTGCTACCCATTTGATAACGAGGATCCTTTCACGTTGACAGAAACACCTCATGTTTATGTCGTTGGGAACCAACCCAAGTTTGAAACTTCTCTTGTTGAATTCAAGAGGAAGGATGGCACTGTTTGCACTGTGAGGATCATATCACTACCGGAATTTAGTGAAACCCATAAATGTGTTCTACTGGATTTACAAACTTTGGACTGCAGAGTTGTAGATTTTACATGCTAATGTATATATACAGGATCTAATCTTTGTTTAACTCCAACTTCGTCAACGGCACTTCTTGTCCCTTCTTAAAAATTGCGTCCTTACCATAGGACAAGTCGGACCCAATCTGGGCAAATTCAACCCCCCTCTTTTCAGGATCCACCTTCAACCTATCCAGCAAGGAGGCGGAGTATTGTGGGGTGAATGACTGCATTGTGATGAGAATAACCCTCAAGGAATCCAAGGCTGTGAAAATGATCATATCTTGAAGAAGTTGCTTGGATTGGGCTTCACGTGGGCTCATGTAAGGCTTCACCTTCAAAGTCCAGGGCTCAAACTTGTCAAACAAGCTGTTTACAAGAGGCCCCATTTTAAAAACCTTTTGAAGAGCCTTATGCATGTTAAAAGTGTTGACATCCCCGTCGATATCGGCGACCAGGGAGTTGATATTGGCTTGAATGAGCTTAAAGGTGGTGATAAATTCCTCATTTAACACTTGGTCCAACAGTTCATCGATTGTGCCATTATCCAATCTCACCAAAGCCCTCTCAATGCTGAAGTTTTTAGAAAGAGACCTGATGAGTAGGTTGCAGAACTTGTCAATGAATTCTGATCTGAGTAAGTTGAGACTTTCCTCGGTATAATCACCGTCTGTATCCAAGACGGAATATCTCATCAAAAACAACCTCAGGGCATCACTACCATAATATTCGGCAATTTCAACCGGATCCGCAACATTACCTCTAGATTTCGACATCTTTCTCCCTCCCATGAGCCAGTGACCATGAACGACAACTTCTTTTGGTAGTGGGATGCCTGCAGCAAGCAAAAACGTGGGCCAATGAATGCAATGGAATTTTATGATATCTTTTCCCACTAAATGTGTCATTTGGGGCATCTCTTCGATATTAGGGTATCCAATAGACGTGAGATAATTGACCAACGCATCAAACCAGACATAAATGGTCTGTTCTTTGTCAGATGGAACAGGAATCCCCCACTGAAGTCTCCATTTAGGTCTGGAAACAGAAAGATCCTGTAATTTTGTTGTCTCCAATTCATTGACAATGAAATCATAGTATTTCTCTGGTTTAATGAATCCTGGGTTGGCTTTAATGTGGTCCAAAAGTTGGGCTTGAAAAGCGCTTAGCTTGAAAAAGTAGTTTTCTTCTGATTGGTAGATCACCTCACTGCCTGTCTCCTTTGACACCATGATCTTCTTGCCAGTCTTTTCATCAACTGCTTCTTCAATATCGATTTCGGTGTAGAATGCCTCGTCGGAGATCGAGTACCACCCACTATGTTGGCCCTTGTAAATGAACCCTTTTTCATACACCATCTTCCAGAAATGGTTGACAGCTTCGTAGTGATCGGGGTCTGTTGTTCTGATGAATCTGTCATACTTGATATCTCCTAATTGGGCCAAATCTTTGAATTTCTGGGCCAAATCATCGCAGAAAAGCTTGGGGTCTATGCCAGCCTTTTCTGCTGCCATCTGAACCTTAAGTCCGTGTTCATCGGTACCGGTGGTGAAGTAAGTTGGCTTGTTGTTGAAGTTGGCCCACCTGTTTCTCACGTCCGCGAGGGTCATGGAATAGAAGTGGCCCAAGTGGGGTTTGGCGTTGACGTAGAAGATCGGTGTCGTTGTGTACACCGTTGACTTCGTTATTGACTTCATCTTGGAAAGAAAAGAGAGTTCGATAATGATATGATTATTTTTCAGAAAGTGGTGATTAGAATCGAGGAACGCTAGCAGCAGCATCTCACATTAAATACAAGAACCTTCTACCATACACGGATACATTGTTTATTTCTTATATAACTTATTTACAGAATAAAAAGGAGGAATTATCTATCAAGTTCTTCCTTGAAAAGCAACTTTCTGCTGTGTTTGTCGAACATGTTGGAGAAATCAGCAAGACCCATTTCAAGAGGGTTACCGGTCATTTTGGTCTTGTCCTTGAAAGTCACCTCCACCAGAGGTTCCTTCTCAGACTTTTCATTGAGAAGTTCAACTTTCACCTGGCAGATCCCCTTAAGGGCAGGTGGGATCTGGGAAAGCACGCTCCTGGCAGAACGGGCCTCAGCCCCAAAGGGATTGAATCTCACAACAACATTCGTGAAGTATTTCGTGATCATTTCGCCAATATAAGGATCAACTGGTGGCAGCTTCAACAAAAAATTTCACTCTATTTCTATAGTGATTGATTATCATGGAGTCAATGAAAAAGACCAAAATGGGGGTTTCCTTCTTGGTTTGGGCATTTCTACTATTTACCAGTGCTCTTGCAGACCAGAGCTTTTACTCAAAGGCGAAAAACGTTCTTGAATTGGATCATCGAACATTTGATGATTACGTGTTCGATTCCAACCACACTTCGGTGATTGAATTCTACGCACCATGGTGTGGATACTGCAAGCAATTCAAACAGGATTTTAAAAAGGCGGCCCACCTAGGGTCCGACTTTGCCCAGTTTGGTGCGGTCAACTGCGACTTGGAAGAGAACAAGCCGTTGTGTGCTAAGCATTCCGTGAAAGCATTTCCTACAGTGGTGGTTTTCAGACCACCCAAGGTTTTCAAGGAGGAGACGGAAAGAATGTTCCAATTCACGCATGATGTTTACCAGGGGGAACGTACTACCAACAAATTGGTCGACTATGTCAAGGGTAAAGTTAAGAACTTGACCAAGAGATTAACATTGGGTAAGTTGGATACTTTGCTTGAAGCCGGAACCCCAAGTGTGGTCTTTGTGACGGATGAGACTAAAGTTTCCCCAATGTACAAGGGGTTGGCAATTGACTTCAACAACGGGGTCCAATTTCACTATATTTCTGCATCAAGTAAGAAGGCGAGAGACGATATCAAGGAGATACTCAAAGTGGAGGGTAAAATCAAACCTAAGATGATCTTCTACATTGACGCAGAAGGAAACGTGGAGCAATTTGATGGTGTGATGGAGAAGAATGATATCAGCGAGTTTCTGGCCAAGTTCATCACTCCATTGGATGGTCCACAGAGTGAAAGGTCAAACGTGATCATGGGAATCAAGAAAGGCAAGTTTAAATCATTCCAGCAATACGAGAAGCTGAAATATAAGAAGCAAAGAAAGGTGAAGAAGCAAGAGCAGAAGGAGAAGGTAAAGAAGTCTGGTCCTGGAGAAAAGGATGAATTGTAAATCATGAGCATTTTTAGACGATTTTCCACTTCTATATAGTAACAAGTTTATTATGGTTTGCTGTCCCATTTGTAATAGAGAAGTGTCCCTCAAGGACATCAATGACCATCTCGATGAATGTGAAATTAAATTGAAAAAAAAGAAAGAAAAAGAGTCAAATGTTGAAGAAGTTGATATCACCACTACTGATGGATCAGAGAATGACACATCCGAGGCCATTAAGGTGGATTCCACGCCGAAAACTAATCTCTCCTCATTATTAACAGGTAACAGGAGTAAAGTGAGATCAAGAACATACAAATGGGTACCGCCCGTGAAGGAGGATCGTGCAACCGTCTCAAATTCAGTTGCTGAACCAGCCGAAAGAAAGCACACAAGTGACCTGCCTTCTTCTTCACCTTTGAAGAAGACCAAGTTGAACCCGATAGACCAGCTAAAATTGACATACCATTTGCCGCTATCAGAAAGACTAAGACCAAAAGATATCTCAACGTACATTGGTCAAAAACATTTGGTTGGACCAAACGGGATTCTCAGGGGGGCCCTTAAACAGGGAAAAGTGCCTTCTTTCATCTTGTGGGGGTACCCTGGTACAGGGAAAACGACTCTAGCACGCATTTTAGGGAAGACGTCGAATTTGCGAGTGGTGGAAATGAGCGGTGTGATGCACGGTGTTGCTGATTGTAAAAAGGTGTTTGAAGAGGCTCAGAATGAGATGAAGTTGACTAGGAAGTCCACAATTGTCTTTGTGGATGAAATCCACCGGTTCAATAAGAACCAACAGGACATCTTCTTAAATTACGTCGAAAAAGGTGTCATTACACTAATTGGAGCCACGACTGAGAACCCCAGTTTCAATGTGAACAAAGCGTTGCTTTCCCGGTGTAAGGTTTTTGTCCTAGAGAAACTACACGATGACGAGATGAAGGAGCTAATCGTTAGAGGGTTCGTCGAGATCAACAAAGTTCGAAGGTTAATAACTAATCAAGCGTTTCTTAAAATCGATCCCAAGGCAATTTCTTGGATTATTGGTGTGGCTGATGGAGATGGACGGTTGAGTTTAGGATGTGTTGAATTGATAGATTCACATTATAGCGACACCGACCATGTAGAGAAATCAATCGACGTTCCGTTGGACGAGGTGAAGGCGATTTTGAAAAAGTCAACAGTTTTGTACGATCGGGTGGGTGATGCCCATTACGACACTATATCCGCCTTCCACAAGTCAATCAGAGGTTCGAATCCCGACGCAGCAATGTATTATCTCGCCCGGATGTTGAAAGGTGGAGAGGATCCTCTTTACATTGCCAGGAGAATGATCAGAATCGCCAGCGAGGATATCGGAGTTTTAGACGATTCCTGTCTTCCTTTTGCTGTTTCTGCATATCAGGCGGTTCAATTTGTTGGACTACCCGAGGCGGATTTGGCACTAGCCCACTGTGCCGTGAAATTGGCCAGAGCACCGAAAAGTGTCGAGATCTATCTGGGATGGAAGAAAATGAAGAATTGGATGGAGCAGCCCGGTGTGGAAGGGGCTGAAATACCATTACATTTGAGGAACGCTCCCACAAAGTTAATGAACGATTTAGGATACAGTAAAGGGTATAAATACAATCCCCATTTTAAAGATGGCAAGGTGAAGCAGGACTATTTCCCGGCCTCATTGGGGGAAACGGTGATTCTCGAGGGGAAGCATCTGGGTGACATTATCGATCCTGATTTATGAGAAAATTATTTATAGATTCGGCTTGGTCAAGTGTTGATTTGCTGAGCAAAAAAGACACGATGCGTGTCCTGTTTTGAAAAACACGCTCCAAACATAAACAAAGGACCCTTAAGAGAGTTGATTTGTATGCTATTTATTGTTAAAGATTCATCCCTTCGAAAGGGGGTGTCCGCAAATAAAAGGAAGTGACACGCCGCCCTGAATGTCTGCGCCTCCACCTCAATTGCTTCTTTAAAATTAAGAGGTTTCTAAACACACACGCTCCTTTCAGTTACCACTCTCTGCAATCAATCCCCAACTTAGTCATTCCTTTATGAAGCTTTCATTCATCATTTTTTCCGCCTTGATGGCGTCCACTTACGCCGACTCACTGGTCAGTTTTGATGCGACAACTGCCTCTGAATCAATCATTTCGTCAGATTTGCCAACCACCTCCGTGGATCCAACTATAACTACTTCTCCCATTGCAGCAGCCGCTGCTAATCCTGTGGACAGCTTCACCTCAAGTACTGTTGCTGTCACAGATCCAACTAGCATATTTGATAGTGCGTCTACATCAGACCCAATGACCACTACAACTGCTGAGGCAACCCCAGCAGCCGTGGATGCCCAATTTGCTGGCACTACAGAATCTTCCTCTGTTGACACAAGTGCATACGACCCAATCTCAACAACTTTGAGTTCATTCATTTTCACAACCGGGGATGAAGTTTCTTCCACGTTGGCTGCCGAAGCCACTCTCATATCTAGCATGGAATCTTCCACCACCTCAATTGCATCTACTATTGTTTCTTCATCTAGCGATTCACCGGCGGCTACATCAGTGGCAAACTCTTTGGAATCCACATCCACATCCGCTTCTGCTGAGCAATCCACTACTTCAGTTACTGCAGCTGAAACCAGTACAGATGCGCCAGTCACATCTAGCAGCGAAACACCAACTACAGTTAGTACTGAAGCATCAACTACAGCTAACACTGGAGCACAAACCACAGCTAGTACTGAGGAAACCGCTACTCCAACGACTCAAGACCCAACGACAACTGCTGAGCAAACTCAAGACTCAACGACGACAGCACCCGATACCAGTGTTGTCACAACTCCTATTGGCACCACTGCTGGAGCAGAAGTTGCAACAACTGCAACAACTGTAGCAGCACTGTCTTCTGATGATGAATCGACCACCACTTCAACTCTTACATCTACAATTTACATCACTATTGATACCAACTCCGGCGCAACGACTTCTGCAGTGACAACTGCAGTCGCTACTGCTGCAGCTGATATCACAAGTAATGATACAGCATTAGTTGGTACCATCACCAACGCCCAGAAGGACGCCGTCGCTGCTTCTGGTGTGAGTGCCGTTTCTAGCACGACTGCATCAGCCGCTTCGGCCGCTTCAACAGCTTCAGATGACGGTTTGGCTGGCGTGAGTGGTAGTATTCACGGGTTGGCAGACTCAGTTTATGAGAATTCGGCTAGCGGATGTGGGGTTCCAACCACAGTCACAGTCTACCCTCCAACTGCTACTAATTTCAGCGTTGTTCAAATCACCTCCTTTGCTACCCAAGTGGTGACTTCCACCATCACCGTGCCAATCGATCTCACCCTAACATTCTCCAATGATAACAGTACCTACTTGCTCACCGTCACGTCAGAAGTTACCACAGAAATGGACTTGACTACAATCACCCAGTATTTGAGTGATTTGACTGTTTACGACTCCACAACTCTTTCCTACACTCCAAGCAGTGCATACACGTCTGTTATCAATTCCAGAAGTGATTTAGTGTTCAGAACTGGTTCGTCTGGTTATGCCGCCGTTGTCTTGCCAACAACTTTGTCCACCGTCACTATCAGTTCGGCCTCAGCTTCAGCTTAAGCCGTCTTCGTTTGACACATTATCTTATTCTCAATAAGGATATTGGTACTGGGAGGGACCAATTCGAGACCCCCGTACGTTTTTACATTTATATGACCTCATTTATAGCACATTAAGGAATTACATCTGGATTCATTGGTTGAAGTAAAATTCTTACACCGGAATAGTGATCAATTTTCTTCATATAATCAAGATAAGATGTCGAATCTTGATGAACCAAAGTGTCCAGTAGATCCAGCTACTCGGGATATTTGGTTGAGAAAGTCAAAGGCTGCCCAGGAGACCCAAAAGAGTCAGTTAGATCAAATCAAGGCAAAATCCAATGATTTGTCAGTGAAATGGTCATGGAATCATTTGTTATGGTCCTCTTATCCAGCACCAGCGTCTACACTAATAACCATGGCACCTGGTTGTCCTGTTCCACATGACTCCACAGCAGAAATGCCTAAGGATCACCCACATGTTCCTGGTATGAGGACCGAGAATGAACCTGAGGCGATTGAATGCAGAAGTGATGAAATCGATCAGGGTTTGAGTACGCCCAAGTTTGCCACGGAGGGATCAAACGATTTAGGGCTTGACAGAGTTGTTTCCTCCATTCCGAGAACCAACACCGACGGGAATTGGGTCTATCCTTCGGAGAAACAATTCTTCAATGCGATGATCCGCAAACAGTGGAATCCAGAGGAATCAGATATGAAGACAGTGGTCCCCTTACACAACATGGTGAATGAAGTTGCGTGGAGATATATTCTCATGTGGGAAGAGGGTCAAGGAGGTGAAAAATGCGGGGGGATCCAGCTCTCCTCTTTCAAGGGAGATGCTAAAAAAGTGACGCCAAGAGCTATGATCAACCACTACATTTTTGGGAGGGATTTGCCCTTCGACAGACATGACTGGTCTGTCGATAGATGTGGTAAGAACATTGATTACGTGATTGATTTCTACACCACACCGATCCAAAAGGAGGGTGAAGAGCCGAAATTTTACCTGGATGTGAGACCCAAGCTCAACTCTGTGGAGGGATGTAGAATGAGATTGTATAAAGCCTTAGGGTTTTGACTGTATATAGATTCAAGTTATAAACAAGTAATTATTTTCTGGCAAGCACACCGGACTTCCCAACTTCTTGCATAGTTTCACCCACCTTCACGTTAGCCTCAAAGTACTTGGACACACATCTGTCGATACAGAGGGACTCATTTGTGGTGAGCGCAGAGTCGTTGTAGGACTTATCAAAGCACTTTCTGTAGCATGAATCCAAGAGCTGGTTGAACATGGTGGTGATCATATCCAACTCTGCCTCAGCGGCAGCAATCTTTTGTTCACTGGAAATCTGCGGTTGGGATCCAAAACCGAGGAAGGACATGGCTAATTATGAAGAGAGGCCTTTCGTTGACCATCGAAATTTTTTAACTTGAGCCAAAGAGGAAGTTGAAGAGAAAAAAATGCTCATCACGAGCTAATGAGCTAACGAGCTAACGAGCGCGGCGAGTTAGTGGGTTAGTGGGTTAGTGGGTTAGTGGGTTAGTGGGTTAGTGGGTTAGTGGGTTAGTGGGTTAGTGGGTTAGTGGGTTAGTGGGAAAGTAAGGCAATAAATATGGGGAAAACGATTGCGTGAATGTGTTAAAGAATTCGTATCAGTTTGAGAGTTTCTTTACTGCTAACTCTAAAATATTTTTAAAAAACCAATTGGTGAGCATGAAAGACAATGAAATCTTCAGAAATAAATTTCCCATCCAGTTTGCAATAAACTCATCATCAATGATTGATTAAGATAGACATAACATAGTGAAGAAAATTTGATATTTTGTGTCTGAGAATTGATGACTGGATGTAAATAACAATTGGCAAATGATTTAAATCATTGTTGTCTTTTTATTTTGCAATAACACAATGTCATTGATGTAAAACTAGCTTTAATTAATCTTCGGCCATATATCTACTCTTGCAAGCAAAATCTTTAACCTGAATTACCCCCCATTCAAAATGCTCATGAAATATACAAAAAAAGTTAACAAAAAGGGTTTAGTGATAGTGTTCTGACAGCGAAGAACAGTCATGACAAATTAAATCACGGGAAAATAACCCCTAAATCACCATAACCACGATTTCTTGGGCTTTGGACCACCTCCTTGGGGGTTTTCACTCGACTCATAGATAGTACTAGCCTTCATTAACAGTCTTCCGGAAACGGTGGAAACATCACCACTCACCTCATAAGACCCATTATCAAGCCTCGTTGCAATGGATTTGATGACAATGAATTGATTGACTAGACATGGGAATTTGTAGCCCACATTCAACTTCTTAGTATGGATGGTATCCACAGACATTCCAAACTCGCAGTGAACGTTGGATTTGAAAACTTCATCAACTAACATCCCTAACATACCCCCATGAACCAACATAGGATACCCAGACAATCTCTTGCCCACATGAACCACAACAACATCCTCACTGGATTCTTGTGAATGGAAGTGATATGGTGGAATTGTAATTCCCCCTGGAACAGCCAATGTTCCGTGGAATTCAGACAACCCGGAAGTGGATGTCTGTAATTGATCCCAAGACCTGAACGAGATGAATCGAGGATCCGACTTAAACTTATCGACAATATCCAATTTCTGAAGTTTGCTCTCCAAATCCATTTTGTACAATTCGCACCGGGGTTTGTCATCCAAATCAGGCACCCCAGAGTAGATCTCACCCAGTTCAAAAAGTGTGTAGTTGTAGGTGACGGCAGAACCAGCGAGAAACGCAAGAAACATCAACTTGCCAAAGTATTTCCGTGGTGGCTTCTCATAATGGGAAGGTGGATTGGGGTATTTGGCAGTAGAGTAAGAGCGATTACCAGTCCATAAAAGCCGCTCCTGTCGCCAGACACTCTTTATCTGTGTCTGCATTTGTCTCTTCATCATTTCTCTAAATCACTAATAAGAATTAGATGATAAAAAAGATTTCACTTACAATTATAGATGGAATCCCCAAGGATCACATAATCCAGAGGTTCGTCATGGTCCTCGGTTTCAATATGGTCGACAAGCTGCTCAGGCAACCCAATTCCAATCAACATTGGTGTCGAGCTGTGGACTTTTCTGTATCTCTTTATAAAATCATCGTAGAATCCCACGCCGTGTCCCAATCTGTCACCACGAGTAGTGTAACCTACAGCTGGCAAGAAAATGATATCCAATGTATCCTTTTGAAGCAGTAGATCATTGTTTCGGTCACCTGTGTACTCTGGTTCCTTGATGCTGTATCTACCTCTAGGCTTTAAAGAGTTGATTGAATCGACAGAGAGGAAATGTAGACATTGTTTCTGTTTAGGAAACCTTTTGTAATCATCATACGTGGCCAAATCCTCAATTCGAGGAAGATAAACCTTTTTGTTTGAACCTAACGCCAATTTGATCAAATGATCAGTTTCCAGTTCGTTGTCCATATGCATGTATAGAGCTATGGAGCGAGCGTGTTTAAATGGCTCCAATTGGGAAATTACACGAACGGTAGCAAGGGAGCTATTACGAATTTCATCCGACGAGAGTGCCACCAATCGCTTGGAGATCTCCTTTCGCAGAGTTCTCTTCAACATAGGAAGAGAGAGTGAGTAATTGTAGGCGAAATAAATAAAGCTCTCATGAAAGTGTGGAGAAAGGGGACAAACTAGTGATGAGACATTGCAAGGGTGAGGAGGCAGTAGTTTAGTGTGATAAATGATTCAGTGATGTATGGTGATGTGGCGTAATAATTTTGAATAATAAAAGAGAGTTGAAAGGAAAAGGGAAGGTTGCCAAGAGGTGGGGATTAGACCATGGTGCTGAGTTGACTGTAGCTTTACCTTTGTGAATTATTGTGGATATTATTGAGAGTCCTACAGTTTGAAACCACTTTTCAAAGGAAATAATGTTGAAGAAATAGTAGTAGAGGAATACGGAGCGCAACGCTGCAGCAAATGAAGAACGGTGGTCCTGAAGTTGAATGTTTGGGAATTACGAAGATATGTCATGTTGTACTGCAAATACCTTGGTGTGTTGAGCTGAAAATGGCAGCAAAGATTGCAGTTGGGCTTTATTTTTACTGAATCTCTATTGGTAACAGATTCCTACAGTTGTTTTATATTCCCGTAGCAATCCAATAACTCATATGGTTTGGCAATCGAATAATAATTAGCTCATGATTTCATCCCTATTGGGGTTTGTAGGACGAACTGTTTAGACGATACTTCTTAGCTCATATGTTATTTCTTATGCTTATCGCCGATAGCGTTTTAATTACCTTAGCAATACAGTTGATCGCTATGAGCTCCTAAAGAAACCAGAACCAGAACCAGAACCGGTGATGATCCGAAAAGTCCGGCAGATAGGTGGATTAGATCAGGTATGTACAACAATTCATGATGTTGGATCTTTCGGTGAAATTAATATGTATACTTGTTGGATTCAGGACACTGTGGATTAGACCGTAAAAACGAAGCAGGTCGATTGTGCCAATGAGATTTCACTATATTATCGTATGACAAACGCTTATGAACAGTAAGTTCATTTAAAGGGTGACCGTTGATGATTTGAATTGATTCATCTATTTTAAGTCACCACCTCCTCTGGTAAAACCTCATTCCAAGTAAAAGACCCAACAATATCAAGAGTAGTTGGGTTGTTGGGAAAATGAGCATCACTTACGTAATAAACAATTAGCCCGTGATTGGCTCATCATCACCATCACTGTCACCATTTCGAACAAAACTGTGATAAACAGGTATCATCACCCAGATCCGTTTAAACCCGTACACCACAATCTAGTTGATCCAAATCAATGGCGTTCTTTGAAATTTGCTTCAAAACCAAAACGGTACCATTGAAGCTGTCGAGAACTAGGAAGAACCACGACAATCACCACTAGACCACTTTTACCACCAAGACTATTGGTCACCCTATCTACAACAATAAATCATTTCAGTGGCACACCTCACTGTAATTCTTTCTCATCAAACTGCCATGCGACTAAATCCGGGGATTGAAGAATAGAAAGTGTAATTGCATTTCGGTACTTGCCGACCTCCGGGTAAAAACCTCCGCCGTCGGAGGTCCATGTAACACCTCGTCGTTCCGTCTTGATCATACCCCCAGGTAACTATCTTCCTTTCTCGTCGATCTGACTATACGAGAAAGATAGGGGATCATGACAGTAAACCGATTTAAGAAGCCTCTAATTGACGTTAAATAGCCACTTTCAGCTCGGCAATTGCTTTAACATCCACTCATATCTTTCATAACCCCCCTCACGCGCCCAAATCCGTTTAAACCCAAATATAACCCCTTTCTCCCGATGTCTATTCACTGTGCCTTCAACCACTCCTAGAAGGTCCATTTTTTAAGTAAATTACATAATTAATTAACCACCATTATATTGTCGCTCATCGCTTTTCATTCCGGTCAATTAAAACCCCACACCAATCAAGTTAACAGAGTTACACCACATTTCCTCTGGCACGTGACCTTGCAGTTGTCTGCATAAAATTTTGTTCCATTTCTCAACGGTTTCTCGTCAACGGTGAAAATTTACCACCGGCTGCAAAATCGCATCTTCTCCAGTTGTAAAGACCAACGATGACGCTGAAGAGGTCCATTTCTAGTCGATTCCGTTCCACAATACAGAAGACTAAGGCGGTGTTTTCGCCGTCGAATGAAAACGAGAAGGATCATCGAAATCCGCACTCTTCGTCGTCTAATAACCAGTCGGCGTCTCCAAGTAGACAGAACTCAGCAACAGGATCAGAGGGCGCCCTAGACTTCCCATTAATGAACAACGCGCCAATTTACGCACAAGTGACCTCCCAGAGCGTTCCGTCTGCTTCGGTTACCAACACATCACTTTTAGGCCAAGGGTCTGGACCGATGGCGGCAAATTCCACAATACCTCCTTCCAGTATATCAATTAATAGGAGGAGATCAGGAAGTACGGTGAGAAATAGAATATCATCAATCCACTCGGGTATACATTCTTTGGAAAGCGAAGATAGCTTCAAGTCGATTGATGGAGACTCAATGAGATCCTACGAAGTGAATGATGAGATTGTTCTCCTACCAATGGGACCTAACGACACGACAAACACTTCTTTGGTAGGAACAACCCCCTCAGAGTTGATATCGACGCTTCCTCCCCCATTGACGCTTGATACCTGTATCGAAAAACCCGGGTTGAACCACAACCCCAGTCTGACAACAGCCTCAACGCTCTCGCAGTCACCCAACGGCAGCTCCCCGACAATAGTGACAAAACCCACGTTGCAAACACCTACCGAGGAGTTGGAGGCCTTCCAAGTGAAAATGGACCCCATCTTCATCAAAGCTAATCAAATCGATCATTTGGACAAGTCGTTGGATGTGGAGCAGAACGACCTTTTGGCAGAACAAATGGCTATCAACATTTTAGAAAACATCAGCGAAGAAGCGGTGGATGAGTTATCGAAGTTGAAGGAGGAAATCTCCCTCCAATTATAATCCCTTTACTACTTTTTATATCTTAATAGACAAATTTTAAATTCAATGCTGAGCAACCCCACGCGGCTCTTTCCTCCTCCTATAACAGTTCTAAATGGTACGTATTGACAGGTTTGACGTTTAATGAAGAGGTTACTAACAAATTCATAGTCCCAGTTTGTTTCCTTGAACATCATTGAGGAAGAAAATGACATCGAACAGCACACGAGAGAGATCCAAATCGAATCAGCTCTCAATATTCTTCAGGAGGCTCTAGAATGTCAACGCAAGAGACAATTCGACTTGGCCAGAAACCATTATGATAATTTACGCAAGTTTGACATATTAATTGCTCCAAACACGTCCCAGAACCCGATAATCGATCAATTGAAATACTTGTTGAATAGAAACAAAGGGCTTTTGACAATACGGAAATTGGTGGACACCAAGGAGAGTGACACCATTGTGGCATACAATCTCATTGTGGATGGGATCATGGATCTTATTCGTTCAACATTATACATGGAACCCGACTTGAAGGTGGTGGAAGTGCTATATACCTTATTCGAACATTTTGGCCTCCTGAAGCTGGCCAGATTGTGTTTAGAGTTGAAAGTGGAGACAAACATAGATCCCCATAGCGAGACCAAGTGGAATTTACATTATCTCCACGATATCTTGCCAGAACAGGCCCGGATATTGAAAGATTATTTGAATCTTGTCGACTCCCTACATGACGGCACTTCGCAACTATACGACGAGATTCAATCCAGTGTAAAATCTGGCGAGTTTTGGAACTCGATTATAACACATGGAGAAAGAACGTGGCTAAAGGTTTTGAGTAAAGACCAATTTGACGTTATTAGGAAGAAGGAACCCCAAGTTTTGACAATAGATGTCAACCTTGTCAAGGAAGTCAGTAGCATCGATGATGTATTTACACACCTCGTTGAAAGTATGCCCAAACAACACAAAGGGAGGAAGAAATTGTTTGATGGCTACATATTGACTGACCGTAAACTTGATAAGGTCAAGTTTGAGTTTATTGTCAATGACGATCTCGAGATAATAGACGTCAACGACTCCATCATTGAAAGAAAATCAGAGGAAATCGATGATGCCACTGGAGGAAATACCGTCGAGGTTGACCAAAGAAATGACGTCTTGGACGAAGAGAAGAATGGAGAAGAGGAAAAGGAGGATCAAATGGATATTGATGAACCTATTGGTCAGGACGAGCCCCTGGAAGTGAATCATATTATGTCATTGGATGAGTGTGACACAAAACGAGTCACTTCAGTGGATCTCGCTGTGGATAAGTCTGAAACAAGTGAACCGAATGATGTCATTATGAACAAGTCCGTGACAGATAAAAGTGGTGATGTGATTGGGAATAATTCAGATCCATCATCCTGTGATATTGACATAAATAAATCTGAACCACTTTCGGGTGATATCATTGGGAATAAATCCGACCAAAATGAATCAGATGATGTAACAATCAATAAACCAGAGTCAACTGAATCAGATGATATCATAACGGAAAGACTAAAATCCAGTGAACTTCGGGAAGTGAACAATAACTTGGTCCCAAGTCTACACGTCGATAGTCACATTGACAAATCCGAGTCAATAGAAGACAATGATATTGACAATAATGAAAGCAAGTCCAACTTTGAGACATTGAAAAATGCAGAAAACACTTTAGAGTTGTCAGATACCAGCGCTAACACAAGGGTTAGAAATACCCGTAATAAACCAGATGTCATCAAACAACCTCTTACAAAGGAAATGTTCCAACCCCATGATCAATTTCTTACACTGACTATGAATGAATATTTGCAAAAGTGTGGCGTGGAATATTCATTTGAACCTATTAGTGATTACATACTAAACGAAAACATGTCAGAAGGTCCAACATCGGTACTTTTAGCCGCTTTACAAGATTGGAAGACAACAAACACCGAAGCATTATCAACATCTATCAACCTTAATCATAGGTTGGATAATGATGATGAAGAACTTGTTAAGGAAATCCTCACATATAACGGCAACCAAGCCAATGTTGATCATTGTGCTACATTTGGGGATTTGGATGATGGAAAGTTTTATCAATTACTCAAAACTCTCAATGGACAAACTCTTCATTTGTATCAGGTCAGAATGAAATTATTGGAGCATTTGTTCTCTCTCAATTTAACCAACTATAGTACGCTCTTAACCAATGGAAGGATAAAAAAGAAGGTTATGATTAACATAAAGACGATGTTGGATTCGGTGGAAATCAACTTCTTGAAGTCTTTCATGGATTGTGTCAACAATGGTATGGATTCAAGTACAGCCATGTCAAAAATCAACACCTCAATCTCCATTTGTGAAATTCTTATTGATTCTTACTTGGAGATTAAGCAAAGTCAGAAAGGTAAAGGTCCCAAAAGTCGGTCCAGAGCCAGCGAGTTAGATAACATGGAACACTACCTAATGTTAAGAATTGATAAATGGTTGGAGTGTATTGATGATGCTTTTAGCCAATGTGCACCAATCAATGACATCAACAATTTATATGTTAGGTTTACTTGGGCCAAAATCGGATTTCTGAAAACTAGGAAGAATATAAATATTGCATACTTATTACAGGAGCTAAATAAGGTTATAAAAATAGCGGAATTGGACAAATTGGATTTAAAGATGGTCAATTTTGAAAATTTGGAACCAATGAATGAGCATCAGATCAAAATCCAATTATCGAAGCTCAAAATTATGGACCAATTTGCTAAACAAGAAAATACAACAGATATTCTGGAGAGAATATTTCTTAACATTGGTAAACCTGCTGATGATAGCCAAGAACAATTAGAACAGGAAATTCAAAATATTATTGGATCCTCAAGCTTTGATTTGAGATTAAGATTGTGGGCAACTTTATTCAAAAAGTATGCGGCTGCAAATGACACACTTAACCTGCAAAAGGCATTTCAAGCTGTCATACAATACATAAAAGTGATTCTCTCACCTGAAGAATTTGAGGCCTCTGATGATAAAATGTTTCTTCTCCTGCGAAGTTTAGGTTATATGGGGATATTTTCAGAGTACATGGTAACCATAATGGCTAATAATAAGTATGCTCTTTTGGATACAAAGGCAGACACATCCACATTGATGACTCTGATGACTTATTTCCAGTTAATTTATGCGTTTTTATCGTATCAGGATTCTACTGTTCTTTCCCACGGAAGAAAAAGCTTGTATTCTGTTTCGCAGAAATCATTCAATTCTTTGAATGATTTGGCCGTCAATTTGTTTCTTATCTGTTGTCTTTACTATGACAAGGCACTCATTGAAAAAACTAACGAGGATGTTAATGACTTTTTGAGTATTATTCACGGTGAATTGGGACTGCGAAACATATGTGAGTGTTCTGGTGGTCGATTCCTAACATATATGCAGCGTCGATTAGTGAATCTAGATTGGAAGGGATCCTCCAACGATATTTTCCAGATTCTCAACTGTAGATTCGGTTTTCAGCTTCAAGGAGATAATTTTGAACCCTTTGATCACAAATGCAAACCCCACAAGATGGAGCAAAAGGATGCGGTTGATTTATCGGAATTTATTGTTTCCTACTGTCATAAAAGGAAACATCCCATCTTGGCATCACCCAAGAGTGAAGTGAAATCCATTCTTGATTCTATTGTCGAAGTCGTGGCCTCCCATGATCAAAAAGATTCTGTCATTGAAAACAATTCCAAAATAATAAAGCAATTTCTTACGGAAACCACTATTAATCTGCAGTTTCTGCTGAAGGCATTGAAAGGTGAAATCACTTTACCGATGGAGGAGTCTCAAAATGTGAAATTCTCGATTGTTAAAAACGGTGTTTACTTTCTACAGGCAGCTATTGCTCTACACTCCTACAAAAGTAAAAAGAGGAACAGCAGAACTGCTGAATTGGATTATGTGATCAAAATGCTTCAAACTGACCTTGTTTCTGGTGTCGAAAGATTAGAAAGTTGGTTATTATTAGGACAATCATTCACTTACCTTGTTGAGGATGACCTGGCCTGGACATCAGATAAGATCAATGCAATTGAAAAGCGGAAGTATATTGCCTTTGTTCAGAAAAAGGCCCTCATCTGCTACTTTATGGCTATTAATATCTATCAAAGAACATGCGAGGATGATAAGATCAAATTAAAACCGGTTATTTCCACTCTATGGGATTCTCTAGCTGTGGAACTCTATAATTCATGGTTTCAACCGTTAAACAAATTGGCATTTCATGTGACTCCAACAGAGAGCTCATTAGAAACCATTTATAATGGGTTCGAAATGACTTCTTCCGAACTTTCCATGGATTTAGTTCCGAATAATATCCCAAATAGGGTCATTTTGAAGGTATTGGAAATGGCATTTGGCGCTCAAAGTGACAATTGGTACAATTTGATGTACTTGGCTAAATGCAGTATGAAGTTGGACGGCCAGGGTTTAGATTCCGAAAATATTCTAGGTAATCTCTTGAAATCGTGTGCTTTAGCAATGAAACTAAGTACGAAGGATGATCCTATCATTGAACCACATTACCTGTTATTAAGTACAGCAGTAAAGTTGGTTGATCGAGGTGTGTTAGGATTACAAGGTTTCATTGATCACCTCAAACGAAATGATTTATTTGCAAAAATATTTGATAACAAATTAGAATCCCTTGATTATTACTATGAGAAGATTTTGATTAAAATCCAATCATACGATAAGAAAAAATGGCAGCACCTTCCTATTTACAAGTTGGCGCGTTTTTACGCCGATAATTTAAAGGATAACACAAAGGCCTTTTTAGAGATGTCTCAGTTGATGAATTTAAAACCTAATATGAGAAATCTTTTAAGCATTTGGAAACCTGAGAATGAGAGAGTAGGAAAACATTTTGTCTACTACTCCAATTACACGCTCTTCTTTAGTGACATATTATTTCAGCTTAATGACTACTATACGTTGGTAATTGTTATGAGAAAGGTGAGAAAGTTGGGATCCACAATGTACGCACCCTCCAGAGTTTATGATGAAGTTATGACCAAACTTTGTGTTCTTATCAAAAGAATTATCAATATTCCTGTTGGATTTTTGGATTTTGCTATTTTACGGATTAAGATGAGCGAGTTCACTGATAATTCAAGGCAGCTATTGGACTACTTCAAATCTAAGGATTTTGTTACAATCCCTCGTGAGGAGCAGTTGATTCTTTTTTTCTTGGCAGAAGCATGCAATTTGAGAAAATTGACAAACGGTTATGGGGCCATTGGACTGATTGAAGAGGTGTTCAACTCCATTTACATGATGATTTATTTGCCATTTGTGTTGGATAAAGTGGCTTCTATGACAACAATCGATTTGATTCCTATCATTCAGCATAAGGTGTACGACTCGGATAGCCAGGAAGGTATTGAATATGAATTGAATGAAAATATTGAAACCTCTTCCATTGATGTTCAATCCGAGATCCACAAATCGAGGGTGCGTGATTTGATTAAAACTCTTGGGATTGAGGAAAAGGCCAAGCTATATTTTTATCTAAACCCAATCAAGGTGAGTAATCTCAATAAAGAGAAAGCTCGTATTGCTAGAAGGGATGTTTTTCCTTTGGGTCAGACTCTTGTTTCGGGGCTTACTGATATCCTTGAGACGGTTAAGAATAAATACAACGATGCGCAAGAGTTGAAGTTCGACTTAGAACCAATAACCTCTGAAGATTTTGATTCATTGACCAGTTCAGTTGCCACCAGGTTTTCAAAAGATTCCAAGGACGAGAATGATGTGAAAGTTATGTTGTTGGAACACGATCGGTCTTTAAGTCAAGAGGAGCTCTCTAGTTTCAATTCCATATTGGATTCGCTTAATATTGGTCGATTAAAAAATATGGAAACAGCTACTGAGATAGGGAAGAGGGAACAAGAGTCGATTCAGAAGGTAGAGGCTTTGAAAAAGGCTGAATTGGATGCAGAACGGAATAGATTGATTGCCATCCAATTGGAAAAACAAGCAAAAAGTGCCAAGGAATTCCTCATGAATCAAGTAAAAGAGACTGATTCGCCACAAGAGGACGTAAAGAATACCGATTTGCCGCCTCATGTGGGAAACTCAACAACTGGACCAACTGGCGAATTTATTGATCTCATTGAAGAAACCGGTTCTGTTACTCAGGAACTTGAGCACATTATTTCATATAATACACCAATACAACCACCACTGCCAACTGTGGCCGTACCAATCAATATGTCTGCCACTTTGGTCGGATCTACTGATAAAAATTGTGGTGATGTTACTGAAGCGACTACTGGAGCCGAATCCCCGGTTGATCGAGAAGATTCAATGGATTATGACAAATCTGTGAATGCTACTGATGTTATTGTACTAGAGTCAACACCTGCGGCTAAATCACCTATTATTATAGGAAATATTTCGTCTCCTGATGCAGCCAATTTGCCCGTGGGTTTCCAGGAATCTGAGTCTGAGCTTAATCTTTCAGGCAGTGAAGCATCTTTTCAAGATGCTGTTGAGTCAATGGAATCAAATGTGATAATTGACTCCAAAGATGTCACTGCCAATATACCATCACTTGAAATCATTGAAGAAACGACTTCTGATGAAGTAAACTTGATGAAACCAGCCATAAAATCAGCTCAAAAGCAGGGGACTTTGGAGGGATTCATTAAAACCTCGCCAAAGAGAAAGACCAAGAATAAAGACCAAAGCTCACCTATCAAAAGGCGCCGTGTGAATAAACCGAATGATGGCCCGGATATGACTGTGGCTAAGCCACCCACAAGAAAAAGCAGAAGAGGAATGGGAGACGCTCCTATGACCATGTTAGGTTCTACAGGAAAACCAATTGATTTAATATTTACCAGTAGGGAACAAAAGGAGATGGATGAAAGACAAAGTAAAGATCTGGGAAATAAAGCAAGAGAAATCATTGATGTAAGTGATCATAGTGTTGTTGAGATTGATTGATTATTGTATATTCAATGTATATGGGCGTGTATCCTATTATCTTTTGCTATAAAGTTACCAAGTACGTTCACTTGCAGACCGAATTACTTGGATTGCTCTTTATTGACAATCTTTATCAAAGTCGGCGTCTACCTTAGCGGCACTCTCGGATATTCCCCATTTTTCTCTTGAAAACGTGTTCATCTGCTTCACTTCGTTAATAGTGGTGTCCAACTTTTTGCCTATTGTGTTTTTCAATTCCCTCTCCTTATCTAACGAATCCTGGTGTTTTCTTCGCTCGGAGATCAACTCCGATTCCTTTAATGATACAAACTTTTCCATTGACATTGATCCATCTATCAAATTAGTTGCAAACATCGTGTCTTTGTTCCTCAATGCTGCCATGTCCTTTCTGAATCTTATTTTGTAGGCATTGATACTGTAACCGAATTTATTGTGCAAATGAAGTTCATATTCTTCCGCTAGCTTCTTTATATCCACCTTGTCGGAGTTCTCGGGTTTCATTTTTGAAAGAGCCTTATTAATGGCCGATTGGCACGACTCTCGTGTCTTCGCCCAAGCGTTTTTAGAACCTCTCGATGATTGCATCACCTGATATATAACATTTGATGATCAAAATCTCACATTCATTAATAGTGAAAAATTACGATACTGTTCTTCACGCATCTTATGTTAACCACTCAATTCATTGTTCAATGTAGTGATTTTTTTAAGATAAACCAGTGCTGTGTGGATCACCATTAAAGGTTGTGCTGAGTTGATTACAAAGTAATTGATGCCAGACAGAAACCAAAGCAAAAAGGAGGAGGAGAACAGCGATGGATGAAAACCAACGTCAAGACAAAGAAACATTTTGACGATATTGGCTGCCGCTGATGACAAAGATGATGATGCGTAATAATGTGAATTAAATGGTCTTTAAATCCGCAGTTACCTTTTTTATTGTCTATACACATAGCTATTGAAGTTCAATCAAGAAGGCTTTTTATTATTTTAAAGGGATTAGTAAATGAATTGAATGGTGGCTATGATGTGAAAATAGATTGTGAGTTTTATAGGCAATGAATTACATCCGGTAATGAGCTAGCGGAATGATTTAGGGGTAACTATGTGGGTAATTTCATATCGATGCAACACAATTCATCATGAGCACAATAAGCTTTGATAAATATGCCTAAATTGGTAATTTGTTTCATGTCATCATCATCTGACACAAATGGGATCCAGAGTATTCAATGGCTGCTTTTCTTAAGTAATATTCATTCCTTATTGAACTTTACACCCACACCGGAACACTCACCTCATATTGGCATATTGGCATATTGAAAAGTAAGAAATCTAGCCATGAATTCACATTCAAGTTTGAGATTCCAGAAGGCAACTAGCTCCTTTGTAGACGAAGAGTCGCTGAATTTCATGGAATTGGGCATAAATAGAAGGTTATTGGGTGATCAAAATGTCAAAATATCCTCTTTCAATTCCAAACCAAATAAATGGACCCAGAACTTCAACTCAGGCCCAAAACCCGGGTCCAAATCTAATTACAAAAACCCGGAAACATTGGATTTAAAGCTGGATATGAGTAAAGCAAGAAGAGCCCCATTACCCAATTTTCTCGTTATAAATCAAGCAGAGGGTGTACAAAATATGACATTCGTTGAGCCATCCCTTGAAAACATCAAAATCCCTACATGTGAAGAATTGCAAGAGAGGAAACGATTAACCATTGCATTGAAGAACAAAAAGAATTCCCCACAGGGGCCAAATCCCCAGGATGGAACTCTTCAATTACATAAAATGCAGAAGTTAGAGGTATCAAAAGAAGCACCACCTATTCCTAAACCACTCTCAGCAGCAGTCTCTATGAGGCATATTGAACGCTTTAAAAAGAAGTTGAAAGGGTTCAAACTTAATCAAGTTAGGAATCGTTCAGTTGAACAATCAAATACTTTCAAGCTAAATGAGATAGATTCATTGGCATCGCCCGCTTCAATGACATTATTTCAAGACTTCACAACCAATAGCTTTGATAATTCATCGTTATTAAAATGCAAGAATATGAGAGCCAAAACTAATAGAACCATTTTAACCGGAGAATGCACCATTTGTCACTTAAACATTGACTGCAATTTGAAAACGGATGAAAGGTTGATCTCGTTAACTTGCAACCATGTTGCACATGAACAATGTTTGATAATGGAAGTAGAATTGAATCACTGTGTTAAACAACAATTATATCATGACAAAAGTGAAATATTCCCTCAATGTTTTATATGTAACAGACTTGCAATTCCTATTAGTCAACTAGATTTTGATCAAATCTTTGCAACTGCTACTTTTAAAAATTGTGATGGTAACAAATCAAATACCAGTTTACCCCAATTATCGGTTCTCAACGTCAACAAAGGAATATTACAAAACGATCATCAAGCCCCAAATCCTAACCGGGATGACAAAATATTACCCGCTGATGATGTCAAATCTCCGCAATTACTCCTTCCTGATAGGTCACCAAAAAGGAAAATGAAATCAGGTAATAATAATAGCAAGAAACATACTTATACAAAATCGAGAGGCTCATTACAGGGTGCAATTTCGTTGGTGGTTTCCTCTGCACCTGAGTATAATATATCTAACAATTTGAAAAGTCAAACTCCCTGGACCTATTCATTTTCATCTGATCAATTGACAAAAAAGTTTTATAATGACTTGATCAAATTGTCCCAAAAGAAAATAATTGAACCACTTGATGACACCAACTTTATATCAATGTTTGCTACTCTAGAATCATGTGGCAACCTGAGAATTGTGGATAAATTGAATGTCAAGGGATTGAAGAATGAAGATTTCAACACCTATTACGTTTTCTTATTTAGTTCGGCGATTTTGTTCTTGAGATTTGACGATATGGTATTCACAGTTATGAACATCAACTATTTGACCTATTCCGAATTAGACGAAAAAGGTGTCTTATATATTAAACCAATAAGAAAGGAAGAAGCCTATTGGATTTTAAAGTCGGACATTGAGGAATTGACTAAGAAATGGGAAATTGGCTTAAGAGATCCCTCGATGGATTTCGACAACGAATTGGTCACAAACACCCTCAAAGAGGAAGAGTTTTATCACTTAACGCAAGTTGAAGGTGAGGAAGAAAGTGAACAATCATTAAGAGTTGACCCAAGATTTTATGAATCCATTATGAATATAAATATCAATGAAAAGCCAATGCGAATAATTTTAGTTTTAAACCAATTTCCCTACGCACATGCCTCAACTTTGGCAATAAAGAATATAATTCATGCATTATATTTAATCAAGATTGACATTTCATTGATATTATCTTCGTCCAAATTTTTAAAACTGAATACCCTTATTATCACACATAATGAACTATCAAAAATTACTGATGATGCAGCGTTGCATAATTTTCTGAATTTAATTGACGAATTTGAATCCAATTTTTATGATGATAAAAAGGAATGCAATGCTAACGTGGGTACATTAGAAAGAGTGATTTCAAATATTCTTGACAAAAATGCCAACACTTCTTTAGATAAAATACATACAGTTTTGTTGTCCAATACTTCATTGAAGAATGTAGGGCCGCTACCAACTAAGAAGAATATACTTGCTGAAATTGGACTTGGAACAGAAAACAAAAGTTTCCGAATGAATGTTTTTGATTTACCCGAATGGGAAAATGCCATGGAGATTATTTGTTGTTATTCCTACCTTGAATTTGATAAGAGCGATTTGGAATTGACTGATTCGGATTCCGGTGAGTTTGATATTTTAGGCAGTGACATTAGCTTGTTTTCACTGGGGGAGGATAATAATGATTCTAATAAAGACAATTATAAAATGGATGTTGATAGTGGATTGAATACAGGTGGTGGGACCAATTCACTAAAATTCACATCCCACATTCAAATTGATTCACCAACCATTTCCTTGAAACTGAATATTTTAGATGACAATGAGCCTCAGAACTGTTTGGAAAATATAATTGACAGCTTGGAGATAGAGCTGGAGAAATATGCTAATGAAAAGCCTCAATTCTGAGATGCTTTCAGTGGATGTTCTGCACGGCTCTTCAACTGGTAATCTCCCCCCCCCCCCCCAATTTCAACTAAATCGAAAATGTTTCCCTTTAATTAGGAGGCGCGCTGGTTGTTGCGCTGGTTGTTAAAATAGTTTTGCTACAAGTGGAATGGGACCTTGTATTGTATACCCCTACTGTTTGTACTTTTATTAATTTAACTTGATTAATTGCTAATAAAATCATCAGGCTGAAAAATACAGAAATGCTATCATTCGAGAACAATGGCCGGGTTCGTAGCATCAACCTGCTTTACTTCCGGATGATTTTGTGTCCAGTGAACACCTTGAACTAACTCCCACCCATTGGATGGGTAAGTTCCCATCATTTACAATCCTTTTGCACATCTTTTCCAATAGATTTACAGGTTATTCAAAGCCTTCTCAAGTTTTATTCGATATGCCATGCGAGTTCATTTGTAAAAATACACTATTGGTTTTCATCATCCAATGATTCCAAGTCGGCTAATAGCTCGGCTTCAAAATCATCAACTTCGTCATTACTTTCGTCTTGGTCCTTTTCAACTCTTGGACGTTTACGATCTTCTTCGTTTGGTTCATTTTCCTCGTGCATCCTCTTGTCACCCTCGGACCCTTCACCATCATTATCTTCATCCTCATCGTCAGAACCCAAAAATTCGTTCACTTCATCATCCAACTCATCCCAATTGAAATCCGCGGCGTGGACTTGATCATCGGAGTGGAATTCGTACCAATCCTCTACTTGAGCCTTGGATAATAGATTGTCCACCTTAATAACATAGTCTTCAATAGGAACCCTATCCCATAACGACATACAGGCAAACAACCAATCAGGGTTAACAATTTTAACGTCTGGATTGACACTCTTCGCTAGTCTCACCTTTAGAGTACCCGGATTCTTGCAAATAACGTGAGTCACGGCCTTCTTATAATCCTTAACAAAGGTTGCACCAAAAGATTTAGCCCAAATAACAATATCGGCACTGTCCAATTCCATATTCTGCGGTAGGATACCACTGAGTAGAAAAACACAATCTTGAAATACTAATGATTTCATTGACGTCATTATATCTTTTACGTCTGCTTTCGCCGTTTTGTCCTCAATTTCAAAGAAGAATTCGTTGTGAATTCTAAACAATGCCTGTCCAAGAGTTTCCAGTTCATTATCATCATCAGATAGCAAATTGTGAGGCTCAACTGTGGATTTTCTCCTCTCTTTAATTGAATGAATTTCGCTATTTTCCTTTTCATTTGATGCAATTGTCTGCTCGTCTTCCTCCTGTTCTATAATCTTATCCAAGTTTTTTTGTAATTTTGCCAAGGGTCTATCATGTTCTTGCTGTTCCAAAGTGGAGGATCTTTCCTTTTCCTGATCTTCAATGACATTGTCGGTCATGGCCATCATTCGATCCACTGGTGAAGATGAACTCTCACTCACAACTACGTTCTCTGTAGAGGTTGAATTTGGCTCTGTTGTAGAATCTTCTAGGATCTTTTCCTCTAAAATCGATACTGAGGCTCTTCTTTTGGATGGACCTATCAAGTTCTGTTTCTTGGGTAAAAAGCTTGAATTGATATCCCCGATACCCAAGAAGAAGTCGTAAGGAATCACCTTGATCAAATTTGGCGACCAATTCCAGACATCTCCTCTATCGTCAATCACCACTACCATCGAGGTATCCACCGGGAATAATCTCTGTAAAGACTTTTGAGTCAACGAACCACTTTCATCCCTCGATAAAATTCTATCCCCAAAGTAGATCCCGTCGGGGTCTATGATCTTAGCAATTTCAATCGCATATTGTCTTGTAGCCATTGTATAAATGTGCAATTCGTACAATTTGCTCATCTTCTCCAAAAAAGCCTCCAGTCCTGGTCTGGTTTTACAAAAATACCATCTTTTATTAGGAGAAATAGGTTGGCCATGATATCCATGTGGAATAAATGGTTGTTCCTCCAAGAGAAACGGCTTGACATCTTTAACCGAATCATAATTGGGGTTTGTTGGGTCCGACATCCAGTCTGCAACTGTAGGGTCAACTGTCACGTGAATAACAGTCTGATCTAAATCCACAACCAAAGAAAGTTTCTTCTCCTTCAGCAACCTCTGAGTTGATGATTTCTCGATATTTTCTGCCTCTTTATTTGACACTTTCAAATTTGTTGTGCCGTGATCCATGGCGATTGGAGCCCTTTCTGTATCACCACCTTCGTTTTCGACAGGCTGGCCACATATTGCACAAAGGCCTCCATATTGGATTGGGTGAGCGCAACTTTCAATAATGTCCATTAATTTGAATTTAGAATCTGCAATGGAATCACCCTTCTTCACAAAAACTTTGTCAACTGTTCCCTCCAATGGAGAGTCAAAGGTTCCCACATATTCCACCTCATTCATTGGGATAGAATCACCTTCTTTTAACTCATCCTGTTCATTGAGAGGAATGGGTTCCAAGTCTTTATAACTGTAGTAAATGATGGGGCTGTACTTGGAAACATGTTCATCCTCCTTCAAAAGAACCCTAGTGACTTTTATGGGAAACTTCAACGTCTTGGGAAGATGTATTGGAGTACTTTCACTCATTTTTTGCCTGAATAATTGTACCACTAAAGATCAACAAATCGCAATTTGGCTCAGCATTTACATGTTTTTTTTCCTTAATTAGTGAAGTTACAAAAAATCGAGATAGTTTGACTATGATTTTGGGTTCCAGTATTTGGTTAGTGGTGTTATATAGACGGGTGTTTGCATTTGAACGGTATATTAATCACAGCATCGAATCACCATTTTCATGCCCACGAGAAAACTTATTACGCCTCTATGTGTTCGTTTTCTTCCTCCATTTTTTTCTCAAAATTGATCGTAAAAGATCCATAAACGTCCATTCTCAGTATTCCCTCATGATAACTTCATAGGATATCTATATATCCCCCATATGTCAACCTTATTGTGTATTTTTCCTATGACAGAACAATGATACATTAAACGCCATTAACAGATTCTGCTGGCACAGCAGGGGTGTCATGAAGATCTTCTATATCACTGAACTCCATGTCAAACTCCAACTCCTCATCAACGTTCACCATATC
Source organism: Saturnispora sekii (assembly GCA_030563565.1). Lineage (NCBI taxonomy): Eukaryota > Fungi > Ascomycota > Pichiomycetes > Pichiales > Pichiaceae > Saturnispora > Saturnispora sekii. The sequence goes on from JAJMJM010000002.1 coordinate 386,015, forward strand.
CAAATTGGTGTCAATATCTGCACCAATGTCCATTCCCACCTCAATCTCATTAACCCCCTCCATACGCTCACTTTCAAGTTCCTGTCTCTTCTTTTCCTGCAATTTCATCCATTCATCACACTCGGCCTCTTGCATATGAAGGAATTTCACGAGCTGGTCGTATTTTTTCCTCTTGAATTGGTTCAACTGAGAATTGATGCCATCGGGAAGTTGATCCAACTTTGAGTACGATCCGAGCTTCTGACCCCAAAAAGTCATATCCGAATGGATTCTCTTCTTAATCCTTAGGTCTTCCGCTTTACGTCTGTACTCTAAAATTGCCAACCTTCTGTTGGCAAACTCCACCACGTCGAATTTTCTATTGATCTTCTTCACTCTGCGATTTAGAGGCTGACCGTTGCTATCCAATTGAGGACCGTCTTCGTCATCCTCGTCCTCATATTCATCTTCAAGGGTATCATTGACTACCGCACCCAATGGAAGCGGTTTGGCCAAATCCTCCTCCTCTGAGCTGCTGGCATCCTCTTCGTAAACAGTGGACTGGAGTGGTTTCTGAACCTCGTTGACAACAATATGTTCCAAAGCCTCCTCTCCCAGTCGGCCCTCGACAACTAATTTCTCTCTTAAAATACGGGGATCTCTGATCCTCTCTGTGTACCTTGGAGTGGATCTCCACGTATGTTCGGGAGGTAAATTTGGCATCCATTTCGGTATATAATCTCTACTGAGATCTCTTTTTGTGACCGTATCGATCCATTCCACTTCTTTTCGTTGTCCACCTACCTTCAATATATCCTGAGGGGCCTCTTCCATCACAGACAGTCGCTTACCTTTGTTTAAACTTTTGAATATTTCACATTGATTGAATGATTCATTCAACCCAAAAATATCAACGACACCTTCATCAAGGAGCAACTTCAGGTCCCCTTTTAGAGGAAATCGCCGTCTTTGGATCTCTGTCAACCGCTTCAACCGCTGAAGAAACATATCGGTGAAGTTGGCAGCCAAACGCGTGAGCTCCTCAACGGTTGATTTCTTCACCTCAACGTTGGAGAATTTTCCGTCCAAATTGGCCTGCTTATTCTTAACAGCAAGCATGATCACCTGGTATACCAATCTCGCCTCCAGGGCTTCGTTAGATGTCGTCATGTACCAAGGTGTTGAAGAGTATTGAATGGGTGTGTTTGTGAAAAAAAATGGTTACGTAATTCTTGCTCAGGAAGATTCATCTACTTAGTCCACTATATACAACGACATTCAGTTTAATTGGGGTGCCCCTGGGACCGGGTTACCGTTTTGATCAATCAAACCGTTTTGCATCATCATGATTTCTTCGGAACCAGCTGTTTCCAATTGGATACCCAACCCCATCTTGGCGGTGTTCTTAAATTGATCAACAGAGGCGTTGAAGACAAGTCCCACGGTTGGCAAGACTCTGTGTTCCAACATGAAGGCCACCTCACCTGTGGAGTTGACTTGACCTCTGTAGATTGATTGTCTGAATTCGTACTTGGCACCCAAGACGGTGTTGGCGTCGATGACAGTTTGGATTGTTGGCATCATCATTTCGTTCATGACCGGTTGTTGGGCCGCGGAAATAGTAGTTTCCAAACCAGCCTCCAAGTTTGGTGCCACCTTTCTCCAGAATGAGGCAATCAATTGGCCTTGGGCTTGTAATTGTGCTGAGGCAATCCAATCACCTGCATTGTATCTACCAACAAAGGAAACTGCGGCGGAGTTAAAACCAGATGGATCCATTGCAGTGTACACTGTTTCCATACCAAGAGCCAACTTGGAGGTGATGGATTGTAAGATGGAAGCAACTGCCAAACCTCTGAAGTTTGGACCGGTAAAGTCTGGGTTCAAGGCCTTAAAGTTCAAGGAAAAGTCTTGACCTTGGTAATCGTGCTCCAATTGGCACATGGATTGGGCTTGGGTCAATTGAAGGGAAACCTTTGAAATACAGTGCTTGTCCCAAGCGTAGTTCAGTCTACCACTGAGAGAGTATTCGTTGTCCATAGTACCTTGCAGCAAGGCGTTATCGTTGGCCAAGATTGAGGTGAAGGTGTAAGAAGGAGTCTTGGCACCGATTGTGAAACCGTGTGCAATTTGGAAGACTGGGGCCATTGAGAACGTCTTGGTGATATCGGCTCTCAACCCTTGGAATTGATACAAATCAAGAAAAACATCCTTGGAAACCTCCTTGTTGATGTTTTCCATCACACCAGGGTTAATCAAGTCAAGAGATTGTCTGTGTTGTTGGACAGTCTGTTGAACAGAAGAAACAAACTGGGTGATTGGGTTGGTAGACCAGAACCCTGGTTGAGCCTTTGGAATGTCCGCGTTGTAGATATCCCCAATTGGAGACAAAGACTTTGACATGTCACCGATTGTCATGTTTGGTGTGGCCATTTTGGTTGAGAAGGAGATTGTCGTCCATTCTGAAAAGTAAATTTTTCACTTAATTTTTCACGTTGGGGGGAAAAGAGAGAGAGTTACGTAAGCAGATGTCTTGTTTAAATTCATTATTCTGTGTCATTTAGCAGAGGAAATGGTAATACCATTAAGTGGAGTGTATTAGAAAGGGGGATATTTTACGCTGGTGAAAATTGATAACGATTGGGACAATATTGAGCCTAAAAAGAGCGTTTTAAGTATGCAATGACAACATTCAATTGTAGCTGGATCCAGCAGGAGTTGCAAGGGAGGTAGTTGAAGGATCCGTATTATTGCCAAATTATTTGAAGGTGGTAAAAGCATGCAACGAAATAGATCAAATTAGGGTAAATATGAACATTTTGAAAGATGGTGATTTCAGTATTCAATCGCGATTAGATCAGACTGGATTAAGCCAAGGTGAAATCATATCATTTTCCAATCTTGCAGATAAAGAGTTGCAGGTGGCAAAGTTCAATGCTTGCAGCATTTCTCCGCAAACTGCTCAAGATAAGACTTCTTTAATTCTATTTTCGTTGATTCCGAGACAGATGATGGAGCCTCCATCCCCTCCAATACCCCCTCCACCTCGTGGAACTGTTCTTTTAACATCTCTAACCTCACACGCACCCTACCGCAACCGTTGTCGAAATCTCGTGGTTCGATCTGTCCGGTCTTAACCTGTTCTACCACCTCCAAAACAATCGGTATGAGCTCCAAACGGGTGGATTCCATTTCCTGTAGGGTTGTTTTGGCCTTTTCAATGATATCCCTCTGCTGGGACACCTTCTGGGCGTGTTTTGTCTCCATTTTAATACAAATGAAACCAATGTTAAAAAATTAGATAGCTAATATAAATTCTAAGATCAACCCTGGTCTTACAGCTCTTTCTCAAAATGCTCAGGCTCATCCTTAAGATGATCGCCAAACCCGTGTTGTTCAATCTCCAATAATTCCACCTCTCTTTCGATTTGGGAATCAGTCTCCTCAATATCAAGCCCCATTGGCTCCTGAGGTCTTTTTCCACCCTTGGAGAGATCATAGTCTGCGCCGACACTCACCGGCTTGTACTTGTACTCCAGTTGACGTCCAACATCGTCCACGCCACCTAAAAGAGCAAGAAACTGACCCACTTCGATATTCTCCCTCCCGCCTCTCATCTTGTTCCAAATGAGCTCTTGTCCCTCCTGGGTGTTGGAGTGTGCGTAAATGTTGACGTCAACGGCAGTATGGCCATGGGTAGTCCAGCCAATGTGTGCTCGTTCACTGATCATGTTCTTCATATATTCAACACCATCAGAGATTGCACCCAGGTGAACCAAGTCCAGAACGTCCCGCAATTCATATGGCTCAAACTCGGACAACCCCAGTTGGGTGGTGAAAACAGTATTGATAAGATACTGTTCCAGCTGGACCCGGTCAGGATGATTGGTGTTGATAAAAGCTGTTAAATCTTGACCAATCTTTTCCCCACTAGCAGTGACATCATTCAAGACCTGCGGGAACCAAACGTATTCGGGGTAATCGCGGCCCACCTGGCGTCCAATAGTCAAGCCACCCGTCTCATGGTCGGAGGTGGCTACCATTACTGTTTCCACGTCTGCGGAATCAATGAAATCAATCACCGCCTTAAACGCTTTATCATATGCCAAGACCTCTCTGACCTGGGCATGTGCGTCGTTATGGTGGCCAGCATGGTCAATTCTAGAACCCTCTATCATGAGGAAAAACCCCTCCTCGGAGTCCTTAGTGGCCTCGGAAAGAACATTCAATGCCAGCTGTGTCTGTTCATAGAGTGAGGGATGCTCACGTGGATCTCTGTCAATTTCGTATGGAACGTTGTAGAATGAATGGAGAGCCAAAACTGGCAAAGTTACATTGCCACCCAACTTCCAGGAATCAAAACTGGCCCTATCGGTTGCAACGTTCCAGCCATGCTCACTGGCATAATCGAGCAGATTCAACTCGTCGTTTCTGCAGCCGTCAACATCGGATCCGGGTAAATAAAAGCATTTACCACCCCCAATCATCAAATCCGTAACTGGACCAAATGCAGAACTCAAACCGAGCTGCTGCATCGCAATTTCGCTCTGCATTGTTCTGAAGTTCACATGGGAGTTGAATGCTGCTGGAGTGGCATCGGTGATCGAGGTGGTCACCACCAGTCCTGTCTTGAAACCCTTGAGCTTTAAGGCCTCCAGAATGGTGAAACAGGAGTGTTGGTGAGGATCCACACCAATTGCCCCATTGTAGGACTTAAGAGCACATGAGAAGGCAGTGGCTCCAGCGGCAGAGTCGGTAATCAAAGAGGAGGAGGATCTTGTTCTTGAGGTTCCCACGAGATAATCGTCCAAAGTGAGAAATAATGTGTCATTCCTATTAATATGCTGATTGTAGTATCTGGCCATATTGATAGATGCAGGGCCTGTACCGTCGGTTACCATCATGATGATGTTACGTTTGGCATAGCAGTGGGTCACCATAGTGGCAAGTATTGTCATCAATACGGTCTTGATCAATAATAACATCTTCCGTGTGATTTGTAATCGAAAGATGGATAAGAACCGTATCTAGGCAATAATATTGGAAACAATTTAGCACGAGGGGTGCCAATAATAGGATAATCGCGGCCTTGAGATTTTCATTGGGAACCAGCATGCCCAGTAATTTTTTCAGCTTGGAAATCAGTTCCGGAAATTGGCCCACTAAAAAAAAAATGAGACCCTTTGCCCCACCAACCGCGAAAAGAAATTCTAAAAGCTCCCACCAGTAGGGGGAAGTGGTGCAGGAGCCAGTGGGGGAGCCCCCCGGGGTACGACCTAAGCCTAGTATCTCCAAGGTAAACCAGACAAAAATTGTGCCTAGAGTGGTGTCCAAGAACAAGTTTGCCAAGTACCACTCGCACTGAGACTTAGTACCGGTTTCCGACCAAAGAACATTTGTAAAATGAACCAGAATCGAGGCAATCACCTGCTTGGAAATATCCGATACCCATTGGGTCAAAGTTCTCATTGGTCTCTCCCTACTTCGCTTCCAAACAAGTAGAGACAAAATAAACAATGCCTCTACTACTTGGACAGCCAGGCCTACAGGACCAAGCAATTGACACTCACTCTTCTTCATAAAGAGTAGAAATAAGGGTTGAACTGTCTATTTTTTTGTCCCGCTTACTCGCTCTTCTTTCTTATTAATAAGAGAACATGTCAAAGGAATCCACACCAGCTGAACAAGGTATGTGCGGTGATTTACGCAATATCAGGGCAAATTAGAATACTAACCAGAATACAGCTTCCAAGCCAAAGCCATGTTGTGTTTGCAAGCCAGAGAAGGAAACAAGGGACGAATGTATGCTCTTGAACGGTACAGATTCCCCAAAGTGTGTTGATCTCATCACAGACTACAAGACATGCATGAAGGGATTCGGTTTTGAAATCTAAATGATTCATATAGGTGGGGGGTTCTTGACATGAGACTGATGATGCAAGGTAAGATATTGAAATGAAGAAGCCACACTTTTTTATCACACCACACCAGAACCTGTATATAAGGAATTTTATTAGAACAAGATCAGAATACTCAGATTTTGAGCGGAGGAGGAGAATTGATATGGATCCACTCACAGGCAGATTATTAAGACAACCGTTGAAGCGGGATTATGTAATTGCCCGCTCATATCCCGATCAATGCTCAGCATAGTAACTTTTGATACTCTAATCTTTAAGAAAACAAACAAGTTTTGTGTTTTGTTGACGTAAACTATAAACGTTGGATTCATTGGACATCGTTGGCAACGGCTTGAACCAATTTCTCGTCCTCACCCTTGACATCCCATTTCATCATAACACCCTTACTACTCACAGCAAACGCCACCCTGGCGCCAATTTGGGTCCCATTGATCGCCTTACCAAACAACTTCAAAATATGGCCCTTACCTTCACCCTTTACCAACTCCGTACCCTCCAATGGAAGCAAACTTAAAGTATCAACATACTTTTTAACAACCTCCTGAACATTACCACTGCCACCCAAGTTGTAAACAGCCTGTGACCCGAATGGAAGCTCCTCCCACACATGCGTCAAATTACCAGTAAATGCAGGACAAATGAAATCCGTAGGCAAGAGAGACAAATCATCGATTTGATATTCATCTGGGAATCCTTCCTCATCATCACCCGCATCAAGATCCTTCGATTCATAAACCAAAGTGTTAGTGAAGTCCAGAGCCTCATAAACCAATTGATCTTCAGGTGTAGCAAAAGAAACATAGACACTTGCCTTTTCCAATGGTTGGAGTCTCTCGATTGGAATCGTCAATTCTTCAACTATCTGCTCAGCAAATTCTTCATTGGTCAATTGAGTGTCAATGGTCACATTTTCAAGGACTATATCCTCCAACGTGTTTTCAATGTTATATTGAATGACAATGTGGTTAGAGAAAACGTGCTTAATTGCACCCACAACGAATTCCGTCTCCTTTTCAGTCAACTCGATCAACTTAGATGAGTGCAATAATTTGCCGTAATCGCCAATTTCTGGTAAAGCAGATAATTCTGTTTGATATTCCTGTAGTTTGATTGTGTATTTAGTAATATCGGAGCCAATCTCCTCAGGTTCTGGAGTTTCACTGACAGCAGTGGATTCCACAATTGGTTCTTCAGTACCAATCAACTTTTCCTTGTAATCTTGAGCTAAGAACTCCTCTTCGGTCATTGTTGGAACCGCAGTGATATCAAATGGAGACTTGAAAGAAGATTTGTCGGGATTACTAACGTAATTCGACAATTGTTGCTCCAAGACTCCCAATGAGTACTTCAAGGTTGGCTGGATGAAAGTCTTGGCAACTTCCGGTTTAGATTGCAACAATCTCAAACACAAAGCTGCTCTATCTCTCACTTCGTCATCAACATCCTGTAAACACCTTTCCAATAAGATTTTGATGCTCTTGGATAAGTTTTCATCACCTAAAAGAGCAAATTTGGAGAGAGCGATAACAGCAGATGATCTAACCAATGAGTTTTCCAAAACCACTCTATTGTAAATGTATCTAACATATTCCGTTGGGTTACTGGTCTTTGGACCCTCGTCACCTAAGAGGTGTAAAATTCTGACGGAAAGCTCGGTGTATTCACAATCTTCAATGAAATCACAGAGCAATTCCAATGCCTGCTCCTTGGCCTCTGGAATGAACCTAATGATGTCAAACATTGCCTCCACGATTGAATTCTTGAAAGTGTAGCCACCCTCATCTCTCAAGGTATCGTCGAGGAATTTTAACATTGGTTTGAATTTCTGTGGGAATTTTAAGGAGAGAGTTCTGATGGCATCAATGACGATGATCTTGAATTCGTCAGAGATTTCGTCCATGAACCCGGAGATTGTTTCAACAAGTCTATCGACATTTTCTGAATTTCCTGTCTTCAACAAGGTGGTGATTGCGTATGTGGAGATTGATCTGGAGGAGTCGGAGATCAATCTTTCCAACTCCGCGTTACAAACGCGCACCAGATCCGGATCTCTCATGGCCACCTTGTTCAAGATTCTCACTGCACCAAACCTTGTCACGGTTCTGGGAACGCTCAGAAGAGATTGTAATGAAGAGATTGCATACATTTGTTCTTCACTGTTGAACTTGGACAAATTGTTCAAGATCAATTTTGCTGCCTCCAATGTCACCATGTCGGACTTGTTACTCAACCAGGATTGGAATAAGGACCATAATGGTTTGACCATTGAAGGGTCCTCATCGATCAATTTTTCGACAAATCTGATTAATTGAACGTTTGCCAAGGAAGAGGATAACGTTTTTCTTTCCACCAATTGTTGGATCATTTTAACAAGGGACATTTTATCGTGATTTCTAAATTGATAGAGTAATCCCAATGCATGATATTGGTGAATATAGGTTGTATTTGGAGGTCTGAATCCGCCTTCGTGTTGTGTGTATGGGGATTGAACAATGGTCTTGTTAGCCGAGATTGATTCCTGTGTTTCATTGACCCATCTCTTCACCACGTCTTTTGATACTGGTAAGAGATGGTATGAAGATACCAAAGCTGCTGATGCGACCGATTGGTTCGTGTCGACAATTGAATTCTTGAACAATCTTTCTGCTGCGTGGATTGTAGCCCCGTCTAAAACTCTGGAAAGGGTTCTAACTGCGTCTGGTTTGTATACTTGCTCACCTCCTTGGATATCCTTCATAATGGAGGCTGTAATCATCAATGTATCATCAGCCATTGAGGACAACTCCTTAATGGCCAAATAAGCCAATTGTCTCAATGCAACGTCATCATTGTGAAATAACTTGGAGATTGAAAAGAAGAGGTTTGTTGATTCCACTCTTGGGAACGACTCCCCACAATAGAGCAGCCTCAACAACCTCGACAAAAGATTTCTGCACTTTTTTGCCAAGATGGGACTAGCATTGAAAGCGGAAAGACATTCCTGGTACACTGCCATCTTGTCTGGTAGAGTACTGCTATCCAGATCCTCATTCTTCTTGTACGTGTGCGTAGACATACGTGGAGTGTGCAATAAACACGTGAAGTGAAGGGGCGGACAAGTTTTGCTCGACATCGCGAGCAAAAGGAGGAAGCACAGTGTTACGTAAGCGGTTTGGCGGTTGGTTATTATAAACGTCAATGTAGGTTCGACAAGAGTAGACGGAGGGATTCTAATGCTGGTGTGTCCTCCTGTAGGGTTGTTTTGAATGTGTCGTCCTTTAAGTAAGAGGGCAATTTTTGTTTCAACAGTGCTCTTCCTTCCACGTAATCACTCAAACGGAGGTAACATTTGATGACGTGTCTCAACAGTCTTGAGCTTGTTTGGTTCTGTGCCAGCTGGTCCACCATAACGCCAAGGACGTTGAAGACGGCTTCAAAACGTTCGTAGGTCTGGCATATGTAGAGGAATCCCTGTTCATCCATTACAATCTTCTGGACAATAAAGATGGCGACGGTTTTGTTCAACTCACTGGACATCTCCATGATCTTCAAACAAAGAGGGATGATCTCGGTGGAGAGCAAAAAGTGGATGACTTCCGGAGAGTCATTCTTGACAAGAGCACCAATGACACCCAAACTTGTCAAACGAAGATATTCAAATGGTTTCTGGTTGGAGTTTGTGTTCAAGAATGGATAGAGGAAAAGAGGAATGTGAGCATGCAAAAAGGCTGTTCTAGTTTCTGGGTGGGAGGCCACGCACTGTAGTAAGGCCAGCGCATTGCACACTCGATTAGAATCCGTGTTGCTCAAAGTTGGTGGAGATAAAAGCGGATACACCGTTATTATCTCGGATAATAAGCAAGACATGACACCGAAGGAGTTCCAAATGACCAACGCTAAATCATCGTACATTTCCCGTTTCTTTCCCAACTCCATCAAGGCCTGTTCCTTGTTGTTCCCGTATACAAACTCGGTTATGAGAGAATAAACAAGAGAATCATTGATTGCACTTGGATGCTGGGACATATTGTTTGTGTTTGCGCCAGGATTAAGCTGTTCATGTAATTGTTGCTGTTGTTGTTGCTGTTGTTGTTGCTGTTGTTGCTGTTGTTGCTGTTGTTGTTGAGCTTGTTGCTGGCCCTGTTGAAGCTGCTGAACAAGAAATGCAGCATTTGACTGGCCCTGGCCTTGACCTTGGCCCTGGGTTTGTCCCTGGCCTGGTGGTTGCTGTGAATTGCTAAAAGCCATATTCATTTGGTTCTGGAGCACGAACAAGTCGTTGAACTGGGGACGATTATTGTACATTGTCAAGCACCTAATTCAGAGGCGAACTTTTTCGACTTAGAAAGTGATTATGTAAAGGAAATGGGTGGCGCTGACGTAAGCTTGCTCGGCATTCAGATGACGCTTTCTTGCCTCTTCCAGATGCTCTTCACTGGAATATGGCTCAATTGACATCTTTGTGGCTTCAAATTGCCTAAGGCGTGCCTAATGTGTGCTTAAATGCTGTAAAGCATACTCATATAACAGGTGTTTCACTCCAGGTGACCTCTATGGGTAATCTTAAAAAGAGTATAGGATATAAGTATACACAATGGATGGTGGACGATAGAAGATAATTACTTCATGAGAGACTCCTCGGGAATAACGTATCCCCTCCTTTCTCTCATCGTCTGCAAATATTCCCATTCCTTGCCGTGAGGACCTCTGATCATCACATCCATTCTGGCTCTATCGCTTGGATCGTCCTTATCCCCTAGCCAAATATCACTCACCGCTCTGAAGCCAAATTTTTCATAGATTGGGAAGTTGTTCTTGGATGAGGACTCCAAGTAACATATCGAGTTGTTTGGATCCACATAATTGTTGAACATATACTCAAAAATGGCACGCACATTACCCTTGCCTCTGGCGGCCGGTGTGGACCCTAGATAAACCAACGTGTAATAGTTATCACTAGCAGGGTCTATTTCGCTGATCTCGTGGAAATTCCCATGTAAGACTGGAAACATCACATTGAAGATTCTTCTTCTACCTTCGGATCCCGTGTACCAAGCAAGCTTGGCAAACCCGGTTCTGATAAACGTGAGATAATCGTCGGTGCTTCCACCGTTTGGAATCTCCCAAAGCGCCACACTTTCAAAAGTGTCTCTGTTCTCATGATCGTCACCCTTGACCACAAGAGCCAAACCCCTGAGAATGTGCATCTGGACGTAAGCCTCATACATCATCAAATCAACCTCTTTCCTCTTCTCAGGCTGCGATTCCAAGTGTCGAGACACATATTTTGCCACATCGTCGTTATCAAACGACTCATACAGCGTCAACGCAGCCTTCTTAACGTCATTATAACTTAAATGTTCCACCTTTGGTGTATTTCTTTTCATCATAATTCCTATTTTCTCGTGTAAAGGAAGAGAGAGGGCACTCAAGAGTGGCTCACGACATTTTTATACTTCGTTATCTTATGCCTGTTACGACCTTCCTGATTGGGAATATTATGCTCATGAACAAACTTTGCATAGAATTCGGGGTAAATGAGGCGGAAATAAGGCAAAAAAAAGGGGGCATATAAATTGAGTTCAAATTTTCCTTCCTTTATGGATGAATCAGCTCTAGTAAGGACATTGGATGATGAAATCAGCTCTCATAGGCCTTCTACATTTGGCATTGGTAAGCCAAAATTGACCGCGGTTAAGTAAAAATTTTCATTGGCGGCGTACGTAAGCGGTGATGGCTAGTGATTGAGTCGTGGCGCAGTTGCTCAGCAGCTCTACTTGACGCGACAGGTTAATCATTAAAAGCAATTATCTAATGGTGGTGACAGAAGCAAAGTCTCGCACTTTTCCGTCCAGTTTACCACCCTCCTTTTGAGGCTCCACATCCCAAATCTTCCAGAATTTCAAATTCTCATCACTGGCTATTGTGGCCAAGGTCGTCCCATCGGGAGAAATGGCGGAATTCAAGACCCTACAATCATGGGATTCAAGAATGACCCCGGTCTTTTGCAAGCTTGGGTATGAATAGAGAGAAATCTCGTTGTTTGGGAACCCATGGGTAGAACAAATTTCCCTACCAATGCCATTAGAATACCCCCAGTGGAGACTACTGACTTGAGAATCGGTTTGAATCGTGTTGACACGAGTGCCGGTTGTGGTGTTCCAAAAATGAATCGCCTTACATGCGGAACCACCCCCAGTTGCCAGCAGTGATAATTGGTCGGGGCACCAGGCCAATGCTTTGACTGCAGCATTATGAGCAGTTTTACTGAAAGTTGGGACACTAGACCGGGCATCCCAGATGTTGACCAAATTATCATTACCACCGGAGGCCAGCTGTAATCCGTCCATCTTCCATGCCATCCCGCACACCTCTCCGATATGGCCTTGTAAATCCATTACCATGTGGTTGGAAATACGAACATCATGGTGATAAATTGCCCCATTTCTATGCCCCGATGTAAGTAAATGGTCATTCCAACAATGAACACCCACTCTGGTATCATGTCCTGTCATTGTTCTCAATTTCTGGTGGGATTCCATATCCCAAATTTCCACATCGCCATTGTCTAGACCAATTGAGAGATAAAAACTGTCCGGGGACCAATTTAGGGATGTTACTGTAGCTTGACATTCTGTGGCCAAAGTGACAGACCCATTGTTGGCATTCCAGCAATAAACCGACCTGTCCAACGCAATTGCTAGAACGTTTTCCCCTGACCATGAGATCAAGTTTAGATAGAAATCATCGACAAGACCCGGGGCGTCCAGAACCTTCTCGGGACAAGTGGGGATTCTTTTCATTCTAGCTTGAGCAACGGTGGTTGAAATCAGCTGTCTTGTTTTGAAGGGTTGGTTAACTGCGGTTGTAGAGTTTAAAGATTGGATTCTTCTCAAACTTTTCGACTCCGGTGGGGGGGGTTGGAATTGGAGGATTCTTTGGCCCACTTCCAGACCACAGGCTTCCGCCACAGTAGACTGGTAGATTTGGCAGGTCTGTTGTTCGATGTGATCACAAGGTAGTGCGAAAGATGGTAATGATTTGGTCTTTTCGATCGACAATTTGCCATTCGTTGTCTTTCTTGTTGGAATGAATCTATCCAAAAACTCATTTGTAGTGGTTCTTCTCAATTTTCTGGGTGAAGTGGAGTTATTTGCTGATTTTTTCACCTTGGATTCATCACTTTGTGTGGAGTACTTTTCGTTAAATAATTCCCCCAGCGTGCGATGCTTGGTGAAGGATAAAGTGGAGCTGCTTCTTCTGTGGATGGATTTTGAGTTGAGTTGCGGGACCCCTTGTTGTTTCTTCCCCTTCACTTGAGGAAATGACCATTCCGTGTTGGTTATATTCAAATTGGGTGATAAAACATTGAAAATTGATGGTGGATTGGAATGCTTCTTGGGTGTATTATTAGATGATGTCATGATTGGAGTAAAAATGCAAATTGATGTGAATTGATCCGGCTTGTAGTAGCAATTAAAGCAAAAGCGTTATGGTATTTCCTTCCTCCCTATTAAAGCCGTTTTGGTATATTATATGATCAATTAGAGAAATTGACGTAAAATTAGCAGATCGTTGATGCAACTTGATCAATTGATTAATCGATTAATGACGTGATGTGGTGATTTAAAACTCTACCAACTTTTTCTAAATCCTTTACTTTGGATCCAATTCTACAAGAAAGGAATACAATCTCTAGAAAGAGAATTCCATCACTAAAGGTAAAAAAAATTCTGGAGGCCAAATGTTTACTTATTTCCCAATTAGGAAGTAATTGGAGTTCTTTCAAAGTTACATCAAATAATACCGTAATTGGGTCTGTTCTTGCAATTGAAAGGAATAACGGGATTTTTTGGTGTTTTGGATTTCATTTATTATTGTTTTTCTAAAAAGATGCAAACTCGGTGCTTTGAAATCGACCTTCTTCAATTCCATCGATTGATTTTTCACAATTTCACTCATATTGAAACGAAAATAGACCACCACCCATCTATTGTTTAGTATTAACTGGATTTCTTAGCTACTATCCTTTGAGGTCATCTGGATATCATCATATTTTGCCCTCGGATTAATTCCGATATTTCCCTATCTACAGCAGCACGCGCCGAATTTTGTTCTATAGAATATGCAAGACGGGTGAGAATTCACCAGATTGGTGTGCAGTGACAGATTGGTGTGAACAGGTGCCATATTGCGATCTATTCAACCTGCAATAGTAAAAGACTAATGCAATGGTGATTGGTTTTCTTTAGATAGTGGTTTCAATCGGTAAAAGATGCCGCTTTCGGAACGTGAGTGTACACGTCACTGTTTTTGGAGCGGTATTACTAATAATATCCGTAAAGAAAGGGATACAACGAGGATTAGCTTTGGATTGACAAGAGAATCGAGAGCCCCAAGAGGGTTTACTAAGATCGCAGCGTCAGCTGATGGAGATAAAAAAACGTGGGGTCATCCTAATTTAGCCATGCCAATTACAAACCCATTGGGACGACAAATGAAAAAAAAGCAAACCTCCTAGTGAACCGGCGGTGATTTTCACCAGGATGCCATTGACTACACCCAGTTATTCTGATCCAACACCTACTAAGCCATCACTTAAATTGTTCTCTGTACCTTAAATATTACGTAAATCTTGGCGGTGCTCAGGACCACGTGAAATTATGAATATCCCTGGAAGCGGACGACATTCTCGGAGGACAAAATTTACGAGAGATATAAAAGGGCAGGGATCCCCCTCCTTAATACCATCTTTTAGACGCGCAGCTTTTTTTAACTAACCAATTGAAGCAAAGATGGGCTTATTCGACAAGATGAAGGATGCATACGAACAAAACAAGGACCAAATCGAGTCCTACGAACAACAGGGTCAAAATTATTATAATAATAACAAAGACCAAATTGATGGGTACGTCCAGAAGGCCAGAGACACCTTTGGCGGAAACAAATCCCACAACTCCAATTCAAACTCCAACAACTCCAACAACAACTCCAATTCTTATGGAAACGACAACAGCAACTCCTATGGGAATGACAATAGCTACGGTAATAACAATTCCAACTCCAACTCTTACGGTGGTAACGATAACTCCTATGGGAACAAGAACAGCAACAACTCCTACGGCAGTGGCAATGACAATTCCTATGGTAACGATAACAGCAACTCCTACGGCGGTAACAACAACAACAACAACAACAACAACTCCTACGGTAGTGGCAATGACAATTCCTATGGTAACGATAACAGCAACTCCTACGGCGGAAACAACAACAACTCCTACGGCGGTAACAGCAACAGCTCCCACGGCAGAGGCAACGACAGTTCCTATGGTAACGATAACAGCAACTCATACGGCGGTAACAGCAACTCCTACGGTGGCAACAACAACAGTTCCTATGGTAACGATAACAGCAACTCCTACGGTGGTAACAACAATTCCTACGGTGGCAACAACAACAGTTCCTATGGTAACGATAACAGCAACTCCTACGGTGGTAACAACAATTCCTACGGTGGCAACAACAACAGTTCCTATGGTAACGATAACAGCAACTCCTACGGTGGTAACAACAATTCCTACGGTGGCAACAACAACAACTCTTACGGCGGTAACAACAACAATTCCTACGGCGGTAACAACAACTCAAACAACTGGTAAACTCCCATTTATTTAGTTATATTGCCTTTTATACTTCAAGTTCTTGATGAGCAAATCGTTTCATTATGTAATCTTCACAACTGCCACTAATTCCTTACATGCTCTTAAGGTCATTGAAGCAGAGGCTCAATACAATCTCTACTCAAAGACAGTTTTCACAAACGCTCAAAATTATGAACGCTGAAGAAAAACCCTGCAGGTGTACACCTGACACCAAGCCCGAATTACCCGATGGAATGGGTCCTATTGAAACGACAATCTTCACAACCCTTCAAAAGGAGTTCAAACCAGTTCATTTAGAAATCAAAAATGATTCTTGGAAGCACTCTCATCATGCCCCAATGCAGGGAAATGCCAATACTACAGAATCCCATTTCAAGGTGATCATTAAATCAGATAAATTTGAGGGCTTGAATCAATTAAAAAGACATAGAATGGTATTCAAGTCATTAAACGACGCAGGGGTCATGGGAGATGGCAGTAAAACTGATGGGAAGATCCACGCCTTACAAATCGATGCTAAGGTGCCGTAAATCATTCAATCAAATTATTTAATATTCTATAGCTCAAAGTCCATCTTATGCAAAAGTTTAAAAGAGTTGTATTATAAAAAGATGTATTTAGTGGTCGGACTCCTTAACGTATTCTTCGTATTGTTCCACATCCATCAAATTTTCCACTTCACCCACGGATTTCATCTTGACAATCCACCCTTCACCCATTGGATCAGAGTTGATAAGCGATGGTTGAGAGTCCAAGATTTCGTTAACTTCCAAGATTTCTCCTCCTATTGGTGAGTAGATATCAGATGCTGACTTAACGCTTTCCACAGAGGAGATTGTATCACCTTGACTCACTTCAGATCCAATGTCGTCTTGTGGGAGTTCAATGTAAGTGGCGTCACCAAGGGCATCGGCAGCGTGGTTGGTAAGACCAACAAAAGAGGTACCGTCTGGGTGGATAGACACCCATTCGTGGTCCTCAGTAAATTTAATGATTGGTGATTGGGAGTAACTGAATGGAAGAGCTGCCTTGTTGACTCTAACTGTGGATTGAAAACGAGCAAATCTGATCAAGGGGGTTCTAAAGCGGGTGAACATTGTTAGAAAGAGGAAGTGTTAGTAGGAGGGAGGAAGGGGGGGATTGAGATGAAATCTCAAAAAAGAAGTCAACGGAGTCAGTGACTTGGATGAAAAAAAGTGACTTGGAACATTGTCACGTGGCATTGCTCAGCAACGTCCGGACTGGAAGCCCACTTCAATTAGCAAGATAAAATGATGATTAAACTCTATTAAAAAATTCAATAAAAAGAGAGCAATAATTCAACGTATAATGAAATCCAAGACCTAATTTAATGCTTCCTGTTTACGTTTCCAATAAACAGCATTCAAACCGAGCTGTTCACTGAGAAACTTCAATTCCTCTATGGCATCACCGATCTTTTTGAAGAAGTCGATGGCAAACCTATCGATAAAAAAGAGCTGGCTGTTTGTCAAAGTTGGAACCAGCTGCACGCTCATCTCAACCTCGATGTCCTTGATCGGGACCCCTTGAATCGTGTTTCCCATGCCGTTCAACATGACATCGTCATCAAGGGGGGATATTCCCTTACAATCTCTAACTGTGGCGGCCCCACATTCGCAGCTCTTAGTTGCAGACCAAGAGTCCGATGAAGATGAATGGCATTCTGAGACGGATTTTTCAAGAAGAGCCACCTGTTTGAACTCCTCGCCTAAGGATAGACCCCATTTGCATGAGGGTGAGAGTGGTCTGCATACGTTGGATATGTCTGCGGATTTTATCAATAGACAGGCCAATAGATCAAACTTGGGGCTTGATTTGTCCAAGAGAGGGATTTTGTCGACAAAGGAGTCGTGTCTTGCCATGTCTGTTGCCAGTATGCTTGAGTGGATGACATGTGATATACGTTGCTTGTCAGCGTCATTTATTGAATCGAAATATTGGTCGCGTATCTGTTCAAATTGATAATGATGGAATTGTTCCAAGACACTTATGTTTTCGTAGTGGAGGGCCAACGAGGTTGAATTATTTGTAAGAAAAGCGTTTGTTATTCCGGGATGGCCAATATCGTGGCCCAAACTGGCCAGGAGAAGAGCATATTCGTCTATTGATTCAATTCTGTATGGATTACCGTTTGTTATGAGTTTTTGGAGATAAATGTTTGTTGCTTGCAGAACATCGATCGCGTGTCTAAAGTTATGGAAGGGGTTGCCGATGTGGTAGTTGTCTCTGACGAAGAAAAGAAATGAAAGAAGGGATTTCCCCTTGATACAGTCCTTGTAACCGGTCTTGGACAAGATTAAATATCCGATTATCACCAACTCGTCATGTGAATATTCGTAGGCGTTGAATTCCCATTTTTCGATCTTTTTCTCGTAGTATTCCAAGGGGTACGCCAGGTTTAAGAGCTGGAAGTATTCCACTCCGTCCGTTATCCACCTTGTAAACTTTTTCACCTCCTCTGGTGTGATTTTTGGTGGTGTTATTAGCCGGGTCTCCTTCAAATAGTTTTCGATACTGTTTATCAACGGAGATTGTGATCTTTCCCCCGCCAGTAGTCCCACCCACGATTTTATTCTTATCTGTCTGAATTTGACATTGAAGTGGACTGTCTTGATATCTTCTACGAGCTGGTGGAAATTCCCGTTAGATCCAAGATCCATCGATAAATCCACTACTTGAACAATCAAATTCAACGAATAAAACCGGAATCTCAGCAGTTTCTCCAAATCCACAAGATCCAGCCCGTTCAAATAGGTGTCCTCCTTTGTAGGGGTCCATGTGGAATCCAAAAGCACCACAACTGGATAGTTTATCTCCGATTCACTCGTGTTGGGCTCTCCAGTCACCATTCTTTTAGTCGCAGTCAAGAGCCGTTGAATAACCTCTTTTGGTGTCCTGCAAACTGTGGTATTATCATCTTCTGTTATCTTCGGTGTCTGCCTACATGAGAGCACGGTGATCTCACTTACGATGTCCATAACAATAGGCGAAATAAGGTGGAGGGAGGAAAGTTGCGCTACCCTTGCTGGGGAAAAATTTTACTATGAAAATAAATATTTGCAGTATAAGGTGAGAATCAATATGAGCGTGCGTAGTGATGGGGGTAATGGGAGTGATTCTGTGAAATGGTGAGTACGGACACGCAAAAATGGTTTTACAGAAGATTGTTCTATTAAACCAAATTATATTTCTCTTTAACCAAGGTGAAGCTTTTCATCAACTTATTTCTCGCTCCCACGGTGGAGACTCCAAGCTGGTCCAATTGTGAGTCGGTAAGCATGACCATGTCCTGCCAAGCTAGATGTTTCAAATTGTCTGTGTACTTGTGGAGTCGGAGAGCTTTCAACCATGCGGGGATGTTGTTGAGAAGTTCCTCCGAGGTGATGTCCTTGGGCACGGAGGACCCCCCCTGTTGGTTATTTGAGGAAACCGGTGGAGAGTTGATTGACCCAATTGATGTCATGAGTGATACGTCCTTCTTGAGTCGGTTATTTGGTGGTGGCAACGATGTGCTGTTGTTGTAGCTGTTGATACTCTTCATCATCTTATTCTGTAAAAACCTGCCTCTGCCTCTGTCCATATCGCTGCTCATACCATCGGATAAAACCCGCACCAAGGGCTGAGAGGTCAATTCCCCCACCAAAATGTTGTGGTTGTGAGTGGGATTTTGATTATGGTGGTGGTGACGGTGGGAAGGCATTTGCATGGGAACAAACCCGAACTGAGCATTTGCCTCCTCAAGAGGGGTGATGAAGATGTTGGAATTGGCAGCCCCTGTGGAGTTTGGTCTGGAAATTGACTGCTGTTGATCTCCCAGCATCGTCGAGTATCCCGTGTTGAAGAGAGGAGACATGGCTCTTGCTGGAGTTGGCTGGACATACATCGGCTCTGGAGAGGACAAAAGTGAGTCTAGACCCTTTTGAGCCGCTGTTTCCGTATTTTTTGAAGTATTATGCGGTATATCCAAACCCGTGGATAATAGGGGACTCATTGGTCGGATCGACGGCACCAGTTGCGGGGACATCGGCGTCTGACTGTTCGACTTCAATTGGTTGATCTTCGCGCAGAGGAATTCAATCGTTTCTGTGTCACGGATCGAGTCCAAAAACAGGGACATTGAGGTTCTCCTCTGGTCCATCGTCAACTTCTGGATCCATGTGTTGAATGCCTGCAATTCGTTGGTGAACGAGTTCAACGCTGCTGCCGTCACCGGCTCGAGTTCAGGAAGGTCATCGTTCAGAGAAAGTGACTCCATACCTGCCGTGTCCATGAAAGCGTACCGAGACGATGAGGGTGAGAGCAGGGCCCGTTCAACAGACATCCTGTGTTCACCCGATGGCAAAGTCATTCTCCCGCCCCCAGAGCCTGGTCCTTGGGTCCCCAATCCTCCTGGTCCGCCTATACCTGCTGTTGCAACGCTCTGCTTCATCCCCTGTGAGGATCCGCCTCCTGGTGCTTCCATTGGAGGAGGAAATACCATATTAAGGGTAAATAAGTAGAGGAAGAGTGAGGAAGAAAAAGTTGTTGAGATGAACCAAGGTGGAAAAATGTTACGATGAGCAAAAACCGTGGATTGTGGCACCAGTGGCCGGTTTGAACAAAAATGAACAACGGATTCAGACTTTTGAGAATTATCATACCCTCCCCGGTTTTTCAGCTAGTCAAATATCCCAACATCAAGGAGTGCTCATGATGGAATAAACCATTTTGAAGTGAAAAATGACATCAAGTGACGAATAAGTGGGGAAAACCCCATGGGACAATCTAGATGAAATAAAGGGGGGATTACCTACCGAATGGTATTGTTTTTGGTGGGTAAATCCTCAACAAAGGTAGAGTAATTGGGTGGTCTCAAATTAATTTACCAACTTATCATCAACGTTTTTTTCCTCAAATGTCAACAAACTCCGGTATCACGCCATCAAATGAGGTGGTGGCGCAGTGTCTGGAATTTATGACCAACGATGAGGGTCGAGTGCTTGGAATTGAGATTGGGGGGGATTTGACCGTTGCTGTGGCTCGACAATTCAAGAGTCAATCATCGATGGACTTGGATTCCGATCTGGATGCATTATCTCGTGCCTTGGATGAGTATGGGAAATGTGTGTACCTTTTATTAAAAACAGGTAAGACGTGCACGTTTGCCACATACACACCAAATCAGGTCCCCGTTAGACAGAAGATGATTTATGCGTCGACTAAAAGCACGCTTTTGAATGCAATTGGCACAAACGTCATTGCTCACACCCTCCAGTTGAATTCTCCTGAAGAGATCTCCTCGTCCGGGTGGAAGGATTACTTGGAAAGTGTCGACGCGTCGGCTTATTCCCAATCGGAGCTAGAGTTGAAAAAGGTCGAGGAATCGATTCAACCCGTCACTAGAAGAGAGCTGGTTCAGCAGGACCACGCAAAGTTGATGGTCAACGTTGATGGTGATGTCTTGTATGCCCTGGCCAGATTGGAGTGCGACCAGCTGCTCAGATTGAGGATTGTGAATGAGGCGTTGAAAACTGACGGTGTTCAACGTGGTGTCACCGTGGACAGTCTAATCAAATCCCTCGCCACAGATGGACCAAATTATAACATCTACAAGTCGGGAAAAGGCATGAATTTCATCTACACCTGTCCTTCGGGCTCAAAAGTGAGAGACAGAATGATGTATGCCTCTAACAAACAGTCGCTCATCAAGTACATTGAGGCCAAGTTAGGATGGTCTTTTTTGAAGGTGGTGGAGGTTGGCGATTCCGAGGAATTGGATTTATCTGAGTTTTCAGATGCGGTCGAAACAGCCCCATCCAATTCCAACCAGTTGAGATTCTCCAAGCCAAGAGGACCAAGAAGGAGATGAGATCTCTTTGAGGTTTAGAGCCTGGTAGTTATTGGTGGGGTTTATACTGCCGCACACGGAACGACACTTGGTCCAATTTGAAAGCCTCAAGAACAGATAATAGTAGATGTGGTATATATATTAAGAATGGATTTTGATGATGAGAAAGTTAGAATGGATACGGTGTTTACTTTAAGAACAGGATTTAATTCCACCCAAGGATTGTTTTACCAAAATAATAGCTCAAAGAAATCAGTTACACCATAATCAAACTGGAATATACTTTGTATGCTCTATGAATTTCAAAATGGGTTTCTCCCTTATATTGGGCTCATCAAGTGGAGTAACAGTGGTACCAGAACTCAATCCGAAGGGAGTAACGGCCAATTTGGATCCATTTACACCACAATGAATTACCCGAAATGTGAAGAGTAATCAATTACTAAATCACACTCCTACTCCTACTCTTCACATCAATGGTAATTTGGAGCTATTTGTGAAGCACAACAGTTTGTCATCCTTCTTATTCCCCCCTCGATAACTTTATTAAACTGTGATTGATATCAAATCCGGCACAGAGCGCCAGACACTGCTGAGCTTAATCTGCGCGTCAGCCAACATCCTACGGATTGGACGAGAGTAATCCTTTTACTGGGAAATCTATTAGGGACCGGCTCCACCCATAAATGTGGCGTGGGTATCCCCAGCGGGAACGTCCTCCAATCGGCAAGGCATATAGGAAATTAATCTATGAAATGTATCTTAGAAACGCCACTGCAGCGATCAAAATTGCGTATTAGCGCCAGCGTATAATAACCTCAATTAATGTGAAAGAAAGCCTCCCGAAAAACCAGAACATTGACATCTTCACTATCATTAAGATTCTTCACTATGTCCGCTTTAAGAACCATATTTCCCTTGCAGCCGTCAAATAACAAGCTGCTATGTAGTATGAATAATGGTTAATGAGGGTGACAGCTCATCCCCATTGGGCCAAGGTTTATCATCAAATTTCTTTATTGTAGTAAAGTTTTCGTCTATAACACATTTTCTCTAGATGGTTTCTTGTATCAACATCCCAATTTTATTCAAGTTATTCCCATCCAATCAACCGGGGTATCCGAACAAATCGATTTAATAATTGCTGAGCACATTTCCAACCGGTGTCTGGTGAAACCCTAACATTATTCATGTCTGAATAAGGCCAGCTTTTTTCTTGACTTTAAATTTGGATGGTTTAGTAACGCTAAAAAGCAAGCAACAATTGAACTTGCAAAACGCACATTTCATGCATATATTTCACATCACCTGTAAGTCAAAATAAATATTGCAATGCAAAAACGTATAGCCATGTGGAGCGCGCAAGATAAGGACAACCGTCATCCACTACTACTGGAACCCGAAGGAAATGATTAATAGTACATATGGTATATAAGTTAAGAATAATGTTTGAATGTCCGCCGGCTCCGCTTGCTCGCTTGCCTGATTTCTCCATTTTCCCTTCTTTTAGGTCCTTTTCCTCCTCTTGGAGGCCTGGTTAGTTGAATCCTTTAAAACTGCGGACCTCCGCACCTTAGGAGCTGTAAATTTCCTGGCATCTGTCATAATGAATTGAAAGTGCTGACCAGATGATGATTTCGAATTTTTCTTCGACAGTTCCCCATTGGGGGTTATTTTGAACTCAGGCTTAGCTTTTGAAACGACGTGAACCTTAGTAGAGGCCTCCTCCTTCTGTCTTTGGGAAGTGGTGCCAAATTTCTGATTGAAAGTGTCCAAAATCGGCGATTCCACTTTGGGACCGTTGAGAGGGTCCATATTGGCCGTTTTGGGCCTAATAGATGGCATGAGCCCCCGCTGCTTGAAGGTGCCTAACACTGGTGGGCCTTGGGTGAAATTTCCCATCAAGGGCAAGGATAATGACGGGTGTATGCTTTTCCTGTCCGGGGTGGAAGTATTAAGATTGAGAGTCATTTCCCTCGACCCCGGATGGTGGAGATATCTTGTGGACTTGATTGAGGGGGTTGGTGAGGCGTCGATCACCATTTGCAGTCCATTTTGAGGGTTTTTCGAGGTGGAGTTGACGAGGATCGTGGAGGATGTGGAATTGCCACTTCCCGGTGTGACGACACTGATTACCGGGATCCGCTTGGGAGTCACCGAAGGCATTGTTGTTGATCTTGACAGGGGCTTGAGTTTGCTTGAGGGCGAAAAGTCGTGGAAGAACTCAAATTCTTTTCCCAGCATCGGGCCCTTGATGGACATTTTTGTTGTGTCTGAAGTCACGTCGTCCTTGTTGGAGTTCTGGGTGAAGATGTGTGAGGTTGTGTTTGAATAGCTTGAGTTTGTAAGATGGAGCTTGTTTCTTTCACTTGGGGAGATCGACTGGTTTCGAAGGTCTCCCGACTGGGTGTCGTTGTGGTGCTGCTCATCGTCGATATCTTCTGGTCCCAAGGCCAGGGGGGTTGAAACCAACCCGCTGATCTTTTTCAGCGTGGAGGGGCCGATCATCGTCTTTGGTATGCATCCCTTGTTGGGAGTTTTGAAATTCGGCGTCCTCATATTGGAGAAGTTCAATAGGGATATATCTGAAAGGGAGGGCAACTCCTCGCAGTGGATATTGGTATGATTATTGGCATTATTGGTGCTGGGCTGATGATTTGTTTGGCCTGATGATCCTCCAAGATCTGTGTATAATTGATTCAAATAGGAGGTATCGAATATTGGCTCCGTGGATTTCATCACCGAGGGAGTTCTTGTCATTCCGCTCGATCCATTACCCCCGCCGTATATTTGATCCATCCCTCCGGGAGTTTGTGACCTTGATATGAGGTATACATCCTGAATATTGTTAATTCCGGAGAACTCATACCCGTTTGTTTGTGAATTGGTTCGTTCCCACGGTCTTCTTGTCCCACCATTGGCTTGTCCAAGGCTTAAAGAGGGTATTGAGTTTATCCGATGATTCTCTCCTATCTCGGGCTGTACCGTCGCTAGATTGTTCAAAAAAGGAGAAAATGACAATGACATGTTTTCCTCTCCATCTGCTGGCTGGGTCTGGCTGATGTTGAATTTTGACGGCGTATCCTCCAACATTCTCACCTGATCTCAAACGTAAATAGAGGAAAGAAAATATAAACACCGCGAAGAGGGGTGTGAAATGAGAAAAAAACAGGATAAATTGGTGCAAAGTGTCTGTTTTCTTTGCAAAGTGTGTACTGTTTGGTATCATTTTGATCAGAAGAATCACATTTGATGCTTTCACGGAATTTCTAAAGTAATTGCGTGAATTTTTACTCTGATAACAATTTTTCCACCTTTACGATCCACAGTTTGTAATTTCTTCTCTTCGCGAACGTTGGGCCTTGTTTCAAACGGCTTTTGAGGCACCCAGACCGAACGCAACTTCTCCTTCTTTCTCTTCAATGGAGTTGGTAATGCTCAATGATCAAGGGCTCACGCCTTACCCCATAAAAGAACAATACATAGAGACGATTTTCGAACGACTGGATTCGCTTTTACCCTATAAATCGGGGTTTTCAATCGCCCAATTCGTGATAGATCCAATATACACTCAAGCCAAGAGGTATCTAAACAAGATGATAAGCTCAAAAGTCCACTTCGAAGATATCATTGCGTGTTGTAACAACATTCTCATCAAGATTGTTGTGGAAGACACACAAAAATCGATCGAATTGATGCGACAAGAATCGATTAATTCAACACACATTGTGGTGGAATGGTTGGTGATGTTCCTCACTCGAGTGAATTCGGAGAAAATCATGGAATATCCAATGACATCGGTCTTAAGAAAGGCGGGAATGACTTCAGCCCCCCAATTCTACAACAAAATCAAGTTCATGACCAATTCATTGTACAAATTGGACCCAAAATTGGTGGAAACTTTACTCAAGTTATTAGGACACTTGAAAGCAGACCATGAGTCACTTTCAAGATTAAGAAGATTGTGTGAATCCCAGGTTCACTTGGATCCCCAACATATGTCCCATACCATGTTGGAGGAACTGAGGGTGATTCGAAGAGTTCAAGGTGAATACAATAATCACCCAAATAAGGAAATCTTGTTCACTTTGGACTCCAATTTGGAGGAACTCCTACTGTACATTTCATTGAGCAATAGCAACCTTTTCTTAGACTACGTGAACCTCGTCTTCAAAAAAGTCAACGTCGAGACTTTATACATCAGAAGAATGTCTCTCCTCAAATCGGTCCATTTGACAAAGAAAAACTTCAATTCCTATTTGAATCTTTACAAAAGTCTTTTCCATATTACAAAGAGACCTTCCCAGCATGCTCTACTGATGTACTACTTCTCATCCTGTATCACCAGTTGGGCAACATACAGAACAGACGATTTCCGTCTTGCAACTTTGGATCCAACAATAGCCGCTAATACTGAGGTGTTATATGACACAATCTACAGACAATTCGATGGAAAAACTTACACCAAGGGATACTACAAACTGCTCTCCTCATTGCTGCTATTCCAATTGAAGCAGATTGAAAAGTTCATGATGACCAACAAAACAAAGTCCACAACCCAATTGTTGAAGAGATCAATGGTTAAAATCAATCCGGTTCTAACAGGAAGCACAAAGCAAAGGTTCTTAGCTGACTTTGTCAACATCATCCACAAGGCACCGGAATCTGCAACCTCATTGACTAAATTCATTCTTATTGGCTGTGCAATGGAGACAATCGATAAGGACCATGTTTTGGCCAAGTTTCTGCACTTCCAATTTGAAGACCTCTGTACCGAGTTGCACATGGATAAACCCGACTTCGCTGCACCGCAGAACGTCTTTTCAATCCTGAACATCTCTCCCACCTCTCAATCAACCAATAGTGATATGAGTGGTCCCGGTGCAACCTCTCCAACCACACCAACTTTTGCTTCAAAAAATCAGATCGAGAATCAAATTTTCAAACTGTATGAAAGGCTAATACAGAAATTGCAAGTCCATGCATTTGCTATCCTCTGTATTATTAACCCAAAAGATTTGATGGATAGAACAATCCAAATATTTGGTTCCTTGGAACCCTCGTTTTCCACTTTGGCTATCATTTCCGGTGGGATTAGATTACTGATTTCCATCCCTTTGTTATCAAGGAAAATCTTCCCATATTTGCAGAATGCCACCCCAGTCCTAACCCGCTACCTAAGAATTTCAGTTGCTGCATTGTCCACCCAGCAAAAGCTCGATTTGATGACAGTGGATCTGACCAGCAGTAAGAATGGAACAGCAGATGAGCAAAGCTCCATAAGTGCGTCAATCAACTCAAAAACAAACACGACGGATTCTCCAATAAGTAAGAAGAGTGGCTCGATGGGTATCTGGGCAGGTCCCTCCTCGTCAGTCGCCTCTTTATCTTCAGCTTCCAATACTTTGCACAAGACCAACAGCCATTTGAAATCATACAGTCAGACATTGGTTCCAGGTAAGGTTAAAAACGCTCTCAAAACACATAATTCAACTCCTCCATCTATTTCCGAAAAACCAAGCGATCCAGGTTTATTTGCCGCCAATTTGAACTCCAAATTGGGAACACTGTCTCATCCCTCCTCTTTCAAGGATGAGGATAGTGCGTCTGCCATTTCTCAAGATACCGCAACCAGTTCTGATACTGATGAACCCGAGTTCTTCAAGATTAATGATGAACTGATCCCAACTTTTAGAGCTCCTTATATGACCAAGTCGAAGCTAAAGTTGAGAAAGACCCCATTTACAGCGGATGAGATTCAAGTCCAACACCGGATTTGGATTAATATCATGGATTCTTATCTGGCTTTTCCCTTATTGTGTTATGCTCATGTCGATGACTATCCAAATTCGAATTTCCCTCAATTTGAAAACCACTTTAAAAAGCTCATTGATCCAATAGCATCACTGTTGGTGGATCCTGACGAGCATCTTGTCCAATCTGTAAAGAATTTCTTGTTGAGTTTCTGCCAATCTGTCGCAAATAAGGTGGTTTTGAGGGCTTTCACTGCCTATATAGGGACGTCCATCTTAGTGGACTCTGTTGCAAAAGTGTGCTTGGCCCCTGATATTGCCGATGTTCAGAGAGACAAAATCATTAAATTCATCTTGAGATTACTTGAAACCAGATCAGAAAATTCAAACCTGAAGCTGATGTTCGATAACAGACACATTATTGAATCTGTTCATGCGGCCGCAACCTGTGGCAGAATTATCAAGAGCTTTGAAAGGTGCATCTTTCTGGGACTATTTTCCAATAATTTGGATACTATTAGAACATCAAGGAGGTTATTATCATTTTGGATGTTCGTGGTCACCAATCCACATCATCATGCCAATTGTTTGGACAAATCCAATTTACCACTAGCAATAAAGATTTCTTCTGATAAGATCACCGTGAGTTCTCTTGCAATCAAAAAGAAACTGAGAGACCATCTTTGCCAATTAAAAGAGCCAACAGACGTCCTGTTAGATATATGGTCTTTAATGTTTGAAAAGCTGTCCCTTAAGCATGGATACAATGACGCACTACTTAATTTTGACAGTGAAATGATGTTAAAACTTACTTCCAGCAAGAAAATGGGTGATTCTGTTTCTGTTTATGGTGAATATATGGCGTCTATGGGTGGTCTGATCATGTCACCCGATTTTTCAAATGATCTCAGACAACCATTCCTTCAGAAAAGGTTAGAACTGTTTATCAACTACAAAATGGTTAACTTGTTCAATCCTGATATTAAACAGAGAGAGAATTGCAGAGAAGTTCTCTGTGTCAGTGTCCACCCATTCTTATGTGGTTTGTTGGTCTCTCTAGCTCAAAAATCGTTACCAAGGTTTGAGGAAACTTTGAAGAGAAAGGAGTATAACATCTGTGAAGTGTTTTTATCCGTATTGAGAGCAATTTGCTCCATTGAATTGGACTCTTTATTTCCCCATGCTGTTGCATTCTGGAGGATTAACTTTGAAATTTTGAAGATGTTGAACATTAAGGATAACGATCCATCTTTCTTGAGACTCAAATTAAAATTCTGCAAGTTGGAGGTTTTGTTTTTGAATAAGCTCGGTGAGTTATCAATGAATGGTAACATTTCTAAAAAGAATGAATATGCCCGGGTTGCAGCCAACTACTTGGAGGATTCTTTTAACTATGATAAAGAGGTTGTTAATGACTCGAAGGCCCTGTTTTCCTGGAGCGAAACTTCAGAAAAAAAGATCAATAACAAATTGCAAGAGTTGAAGAAAACAGAACTGAGAGACCTCCATTTGGATATTAAGGTTGAAACTTCTATGATGTTAAAGTTAATATTCTACAAGCTTCCTTTGGATACTCCAAGAGGTGCTGGTAAGGATAATCCATCAGCTTCAACTGTCATTTTCTCCAACTACTTTAACTTATTTGTGAGGTTATTGGAAAAATTGAATAAAGAGGACAGCGAAGATCAGCCATTGGCTAACCAGCATAGGTATTCAACCATCATCAGAGATATCATCCAAGCTTTGATTAATTTGCTAGTTGCTAATCCCGATATTGGATTGAAATTTGCGTTGGCATTGGGTTACCACACTGATGAATTGATTAGGGTGTCATTCATCAACGTTTTCTCAAGTATTTTCAAGGAGCTCCGTTCTTACCATAAGAAGGATTTGAGTTTGATATACAGCAAAGTGATGCACGTTTTGGTGTCAAATGAACCCTTGTTACTAGCTACTGCTAGTATTTGTCCTAAATCGGAAATTGAAACATTTGCCAATGCTCTATTGGAAATCACAGATGATGAAACAGTTCAGTTGAGAATGATGATGGCTTTGATCAAATTTGATATAATGAATACTACCGAAAAGAATGAAATCATGAGATCGAATACTGTTGGTACAAGACTTGTGTCTTTATATTCTAGTTCCAGGGCAGCCGCTTATCTGATTAGCATATATCAGCCCATTTTTGAAGAACTTATGACCACTGAAGAATTCTTTGAAGTGGAAAAGCCCGACAAAATGAGTGATGCAGAAAAGACTACAAACGTCAACAGGTTTTTCAAGTATTTTAATATGATCACCAATAGGATTAGTTCGTCCATAAATGAGATGCCTCGCGGTTTGAAATTGATTTCAAAGACGATTTTTGATGCTACATCGGAGTTGCTTTATGAATCCAGATACGCCGCGTTGAGTTCATACTTGTTTTTGAGATTGTTTAATCCTGCCATAGTTGCCCCTGAAAGGATTGGTATAGTCCAAACATTCGATGTTAGGTTTAAAAGATCATTAATTCAATTGGCCCGTGTAATCCAAATGATTGTTAACGAAAAAACTATTAAATTCTCCTTGATTGAAGACCAATTGGAGGAATTTAACAATGCGAGAATCAAGCTTTGGCGATTTATGGAAGATGTTGTTTCAATTGATCTAGAATCCGAAATAAAATGCATTTTTGATGAAGAATCTGAAAACTCTAGCATTCAAACCATTAATAACTCGATGGATAACACGAACCAATCTTGTCTTTATTTTCACAGCTTTTTCTATGATAATTGGATGGATATCAGAGCAACCTATACCGCTGATATTTATTCTAAAGCTGATATCGGTGAGCGGGTGGAAGTTGTCACTGTTATTGATAAAACAATGGGATCTTTGGGGTTGCCACGAAGGATTAAAGGGTTCAGTATCCCTGAGTATATTAGAGAAGATAAATCTGAACGTGGTATTCTTCTTTACGACTTTCTTTCCCAAGCATCACTTACTGAGATCAGGAATGATTTTGTCAAAGTTTTGATCACCAAGGACAACATGCCATTAATTGTCATTGACACACTTCAAATTGATGATGACTATACGGCGGAAAAATTGGCATATTCTATGCTTCAATTCATGGTCAAGTACTGGTTATCTCCATTTTGTATTCTTTGGGATCTCACTTCATTTAACAAGGTGGCATTGTTTAAGGATACGGCTACGTATTTTGAGGATCTGATTTCATCGAGATATCTTGATAACTTTAAAAGAATATATCTGATGAATATGTCGCCAGTCTTTTTTGAAGAATTCAAGAACATGAAGATGGCCCATACAACAGCAGCATGTGATACTGAGTACTTTTTCATTACCAGTGATGATGATATTAAAACTTTGAACAATGCAGGATTAATCAGTTACTCCAATGCTGTTTCCAATGATGCGAGAGTCTCATTTAGGGATGTCAGTCTTTACCAAAGTCTTGTTAAGAGATTTGTTCCCGTGAAGTTAAAAGTTGGCAACATTTTTATTCAGATTAATTCCGGTATGCCACAAAAGTTGAAGATTGGTAATAAAATGCACATTATCAATTTGGTTGATTTTTACCGAATCAGATACTTGGAAGAGATAAATGCTTCTACATTTACAGGGGTTAGTAATGAAATTTCAATGATTGATACAAAAAGTCAAACTAGAGTAATAATGTCATCTTCTAAGAAGATTGAGATCATGAGAACGTTGTACTTTTCAAGAGCTAGATTGAACAATAACGCCTACTCTGTGGAAGAAGAATCAAAAATCGGTTTTAGTCCGACTCTGTCGATTGGTCAATTGCTAAACATTTCCTTTATTGGTTTAGTTTCACCGTCTGATGAGATCAGAAACTCCTCTTATGCCTTACTGGCCTCAATTATCTCAACTATGAAAATGGATACTGGTAGAACCGTGGACGCTGTTGAAGGTGTGGTATTCCCATATGGTGACTCTGAATATGTCAGATCCGTTTCAGCGAATATTGCAAAGCATTACCCAGAATACACCTATGCTTTTTTTTCGGGCTTCTTTGAAGCCTTTGATAACGCCACTGCAGCTAATAAATCCATTGTCATATTATACGGATCACCATGGATTGCCAATATTTACAAATACATCTATTTGAACGACCCCGTTAGGGGTCCAGTTAGAACTAGTCATTTAATCAGAAAACTAGTTCGCAGCAGTAAGGCTGTTGAAAATAAGCAGGCATTTGCCCTTTTCATTTGGCCACAGCTCTCGGTTGAGGATAATTTGATTGAAATTCTTATTGATGAAATTGTTGCGGCCTCCATTGACCATGAAGCAGAGGGCCATTCCTGGAAAGAAATTACGAAAAACTGGCCATTGAGACCAACGATCAAGATATGTCATGTTTTGATTGCAAGGCTTAAGGATAAATCTTACAAGACAACCAAAAATGAAAGTGAGATTGAATTCCATACCAGATGGGTTGAAACGACCGTGCTTGTCAACTTTTTGGCGTTCCTGATTTTTGACTCGTTGCTATTTGTGGAGAGGTATATCAGTGACATCTTTTGTATCGTCACCATTTACATGGATTCAGGTCCGTTGGAACTGAGGAGGTCGCTGCTGAAGCTGTTAAATAGGACTTTTCATTCGTACCTGTCCAAACCATCTCTAAGTAAGGAGAAGCATTCCATTATTGAGAAAAACATTCAATTGATGAACAGTGCACGGTTTAAATTGGTGTTTGGATTAACAAGAGAGGATGGTGATTTACTTCAACCTGCCAGAAAGGTTGCTGTAAGCGAATTGGTTTACTCTTCCAACTCTGTTTCTGTTATGTGTGAGCTATTCACTGACTTTCTGAGGGAATTCTCAGAAGTTGAAGATTACGAATTACAATTGATCAAATGGCAATCGTATGTTATGAAGATAGCCTTCCATGATAATTTACAGTTTCAGTCCAGGGCCATTCTTGTATTTGGAAGTTTGACCAAGCAGGGTATGTCGGGGGTTATTGTGAGCAGGTTCTTGAACTTAGTTCAAACAATATTTAATAATTATCTCACAAGCACTGCTGAACAACGGATGGATAAAAGATGTTTGGACATCAGTGCCCTGCATGCTTTTGGAAAATCCATTGAAGGTGTTCGTGATGACTCCATTTTTCATCCATTGGTGTTTTGGTTGAGTTATTCAATTATGTTCCTTGAAAATGTCACTTTGGTTCAATATGCAGCTGGTTATCTAAGGACAACTTTTGCCAAGATTTCCACTTATTTGGAGGATAAAGATGTTGCTATTTTTGATTATCTATTTGAAAAGAGATCTCTGCTGCAACCATATCTTGATGAATTTGAGAGCACTTTTGATATCAAAACCACACCGGAAAATTTTGAAACCATGCTGTTTGCATTATGTGGTAAGGGTCTGGAATCTCCGTTATCGGCTGTTGAAACTCATAAATCTCTGAAAGTATTGCTGAAGTATAGGTACAAGGAAGTTCAAAAATTTCCTGAGAGATATTCTTCCGCAACCTACTCCACATACCTCTTCGTTGTCTTTATCCTATGTTCTTCGAATGAGGAATTCCTTGCGGTTCTTAAAGAATGTGACATGAGTGGTCTGGAAATGGTCGAGAGTGTTGGAGGAGTCTTGGTTCCTTCGATCTCAGCTAGTTTTCCAGCAGATCGGTCGCTAGATTTTTACAGCTGCTGTGCTGTGATATCGAAATATTTCAGAAGCCAAAAAACCGATGAAATGATTTCCAGTAGAGTGATAGCCATCTACGTTGCTTCCTTTAGGTATGATCCATTAGCTCTGATGAGTATCTCCTACCATATGAAGAATTTATTGCTGAAGTTCCTTAAGGAGACTACTACTGCAAGTTTGATGGAGACTGTTTTGGATATGCTCACAAAAATGCTTACATTGGAGGAATACACAACTGATGCTGGAAAGGATACTCCTATCTTTGAAGGTATGGAGGGTTTACAAAATTTGAAGCACATTACTGAGGATGCCTCGAATGACAATAGTTTTCAAATCCCAGATGATGTTAAGCAAAAGAGGTATTCTCTTATTATGAAATTGATGATCAATGTTCATAGCCGATATGATGAGGAGGTTGAATGACCATTTTCTTTCCATTGATCTAATTCTTTTTTTCTTTCTTTCTGTTCCATGCAATGGTACTTATTTATTATCATTATTTATACACTTTTAATATATTTTATATATGTATAATATATATCAGTTAATTCATTTTTTATAATAAAGCGAAGAGGCTCACCAAGTGAGTTTGTGTGCTCAGTCCGATTGCATTATTTATGCCAATCAATCAGTTAATAGTGTGTAGGATTAAGAAGTGATGTTAGGATATTTATTGTAAATGGTTGACTGTCAGCATGAATTGGAAAGGGATAATAGAGATCAAAAGACCGCTATCCAAGCATTACAAATGGAGATTCAAAGACTGTAATCTATAACTCAAGAACAAGGGGCCAGTGTGGAGGCAAAGGAGAAAGAGATTTTACAGTTGAAGGCCCATTTAGAAATTCAAAACAAGGATTTGATCACTTTGCGCCAACTTGTAAAGGCGAGAATTGCTATGGAATAATGAAGTGAATTTGTTGGGCCAAGTCGTGGTAGGGATTTTCAGCTACACTAAAGGGTTAAGAAAGTGGGTCATTTAAACACAGTGAATCAAAGTACAAAATTGACAAAGTGATTAATCAAATAAATGGCAGGGCTAAAAACACCAAACTAAAATATGAAATGATGATATATAATGCTATCTGGAGAACCTGAGACAGAACCCGAACCCTGGCCATTAATATACTAACATTCAATATTTGCCTTTACATAGACAATAAAGTCTTCAGATTATTAGAAATATTCTTGTAATTATATTCTGGGTATTTTTGTGGGATGTTAATATCCATTAAAGGCTTTTTAGAATGGAGATAAATGGGGAAAAGAATAATTATTAGAAATGTAATGTTTCTGTCTACATGAGCATTTTGCTGCTCATTGCTTTGATCCATACAAATCTGTAAATGTGGATTTTCTGTTTAAAAATCAGACTTTTATATGGAGTGTGAACTTCTCAGTTCAAAAACCCCCAACAAATTAAAAAAGGAAGTGGCATTGGGATATTGATTGAATTGTTGCACAAGTTGTAGCTAAAAACCTGGTTTAATCGGACTCTGACGGCTTGACTACATCACAAGCAAAAGAGATACCTACTTGAATGGGAAAGAGTTTGATGCAAATAAATTAAAAGCGGAAACAAAATAAACTGAGGGAGAGACTATGGCAAAGTGGATTGAAATTGGTTGATATTACAATAAACAACCTCCATCTTCCACTCGTGATTTACTGTTTATTCCAAATCATCTTGTAGTAGTCATTAATTTATAGAGTTAACGCAGAATTTGGATTCAGCTCAATTTTTTGAACGAGTCGAACATTTGGCCTGGCTCAGTTCTTCAAACTTCTTCCTATCGGATTTATACAATTCCATTGTAACTTTCGCATCTTCAACGGAGGAATGCTCACCTGTTTGAATGTTCTTTTTTAACACATGGGCAGCCAACTTTTTCAAAGATGGTGTCTTACCTGCGGAATACTTCACTCTGAATGGTTGATGTTTTGAAGTGTCTCTGATTTGAGATCTTGGATGAGTAAGAAACAGAGCTTCTAAATCGTTCTTGATTGCATGGCCTACTAATATTCTGTTCTCCAACAATTCAGCCACTTTCTTTTGCGCTTCTTGAAAAGAAATGGCGTATTGCATATCACTTGGTTTAACACCTGAAACCCAAGTTCTCCAATCTGTAACTTTACTGTTTGGTTGAACAAAGGAATCAAATATAACATTACCATAAAAGTTCACAATTGATACCCTAGCCAGTTCCGATTGGGTACCTTCTTCTCCAACGCCTACAAATTCACAATCCATTGCAAGTATTTTACCAGCTTTTTGATTATGAAGATTTGAATTGTTTAATTGAGGTTTTAAACCCAATGAGGATGGGGTTTCATTCTTTGTAGAAACCATCTTAGTTAAAGGGGTTCTAATTTTCACTCCTTTAGAAGGTGGTTTTTGAACCACTTTTTTCGAAACCTTCTTAGTGCCCTTCTTTTTCTCTTTCGCCCTTAATTTCAACCAATTTGATGAAACCTCCATTCTTATATCAATAAATTCAGTGTGAAATTAAGATTTAAACTTTTAATCCGTCAGTGAAAAAAAAAGAAAGAAAAAATCCCTTCATGCGCCACTTTCGGAGATATTTGGATGGCTGGTAGGTTCGGAGAGATTTTCCGATTTTTTTTTCCGAGAACGCCTTTTCCCCGGAACTTTCATTTGGATATTAATTAATCCCCCCACTTTTCTCCTTCTCATTCCAGATGTTCGGATACCTCCTATTTAACAGGTCCACGGGAGGAATCAATAGTCGGACGCCGGATGAGTTCCAACAGAGGGCACGTCAGGATATAGAATCCCGAGTGCAGAATTTACCGTGCCAAAATAACCCCACATTATTAAATAAATTCAAGAAAAACCATCAAGGTGTATATCAAGGTGGATATCAAGGCGCACCAGGAGGTCAGCAGGTTTGTCTCCAGCAACAAACAATGAGATATGGGTCTTCCCCATTGGGAAGAACCGTGACAACAATCGAATCATCGGATGATTGTTCCACTATTGATTCAGGCAGATCCGGTAGAAGTCTTTCAGCAGTTTCAATACATAGGTTGATGCAACAACAGCAAGCATCTCTATCAAGAATTCAAACATTAGATTCAAGTGTATTTGATGGCAATCAGCTTCGATCCATCTATACCAATACAACAATACCAACGGTTATGAGTGATATGAATGGTGCAAATGGCATAATAAGTTTGAATGAAGCCCTACCAAAAGATTTCTCCGATTATTACG
Source organism: Saturnispora sekii (assembly GCA_030563565.1). Lineage (NCBI taxonomy): Eukaryota > Fungi > Ascomycota > Pichiomycetes > Pichiales > Pichiaceae > Saturnispora > Saturnispora sekii. The sequence goes on from JAJMJM010000002.1 coordinate 422,086, forward strand.
CCCCGGATTTAGATATGGCGCGGTTTTCAAATGGTAGACCTCGCTATACAAAAAGAAATCTAAAGAATTGGGAATTGAATGATACGAGGTCTTTGCTCATTTACCCGGAAATTCCGCCGCAATGGAGTAATAAAATACCCCATATTCAATCTCCTATTCCCGATAAATCCTTCAGAATTCAAATAATACCCAACTATATACAAGACGGTCAGATTGTGGAATGTTTGGCCAATTCCGACATTTACAAGGAAGCCAAGTTTGAGATGAACTTCCGGTTAAGAACAGCTAGTTTTATTGTCGAAAAGGCGAGGATACGTCATAAACAATTACTGATCAATTCTTTTGGTGTCTTAGAATGTGCATTCAATGAATATCAGTTGATAGGCAATGTGGAGTATGATTGTTATTTCAAATTTGAATGGAGAAATATCATTGAAAACTTTTTATTGAATTTGGGGATTGAGTATCAATGCAGGACAGACTTCAAGGCAAGAATTCATTCCTTGAAACATCACAATAAGGAGAAATTTTCCAAAGGTCAGTTCCTCGGAAATTCCTTATATAAACGAACGTTGCTTAAACAAAATGGGGTCGATATCAGCGATGAAATGAAGTCAGAAATTTGGAAAGAAATCCAAAATAGGGTCTACAGGTCCTTACAAGATGATGAAATCATGGTTTGGTAAGTCCACCGTATTTATTATTCTTATTTTATTGCTTTTGTATTATAAATTTTAGCTTGAAATTGCATTTCTAAAATCGCCTGTTGAATTAAGTAATTGATACACCTTGAAGATTTCAAACATCACATTTTTACTATCCTCATTCTGGCTCGATTTTAACTCCTTCGTGTAAGTATCCAATAAGCCCCTAAACTCTAATTTTAATCCATTCATTTTTTTCCCCAAATTTGTAATTATACTTGACGATTGTAAAAGTAAATGACTCGTTCTACTACCATTTGACATCAAATTGATGAACTTCCTACTTATAGCAAAATATAGGGCCGTCAATTCCAATATCATATGGACCTTAGAACCGTGGATAGATGAAGCGTGGCGTATGGTGTCTGTATCCTTTATAGAATCAAATTTTTTGATCAATCCGTAGAAACATTCAATAAGTTCACTCAAGTGGATGATGGATTCGGTTATGTATTTGAGTAATATAAGATCTTTCTTATCTTTTTGTAAAGATTGGATGAAACGGGTGTCATCATCGATTTTGACATTTTCTCCCTTTAATGCCTTCAAATACGTCTCCAAATCAATCTTGATATCCTGTGTCAACTCCAAGGACCCATCAATGGACTTATCCAAATTGATGTAGTGGAGATAATTCGTATTCACCAAATTTATCAATTCGGTGTCCAATTCCTTTAGCAGTTGACCGAGAGAATTAGAAACATCTTCCATTGACCAATATTTGTAATGTTCTAATAGGAATTCACTCAATGGACCATTCTTATTTTCATTCAACTGGCCCATCAACTTTGTCCTTTCCATGACACCCTCATATAACTCAAAACTATCTTCGTCTTCCAGATCATCACTGTCTTGATCAAGTATTTGGTCCAAACTGTCATCAAAAGTTGGGGATTCCCTGGGATCATGACTTAAAGATTCTTTTCTCTCTGTAGAAGGAGATTCCATAGAGTATGTCTTGAATTTAGAGCCCATCAATGGATTACCTTCTCTAACGGTGAAAAAGGTGTGTTGTTACGTAAACAATCTTTTGATCAAGGTTTGAATAGAATAATGTATTAAGATATGAGGAGCGGATATCAAGTCTAATGAATGGTAATAATAAAAGTTACGCATAGTGGTGATGTTGTCTGGTTTTATTGGTTTGCTGCAATGTTTTCTTCCATTTCACATATTTCATCGGTTCATTACTAGTGTTTATATACAAGTGAAATCAAAGCTTTCTGGTCACTTCCTTGACAAGGACTTTCCTACGTCTATTCATAGTCGGTTGTTGATGTTCTTGCTTGAAATGAGACTCTCTTTCCTCATTGGCCTTTGGGACATTAATCTGGGATTTACTCACTAATTGTTCCAACATCTTAATCTGATCCATCACATCGTTCTTCTTTGGCTTGATTACGTCCTTGGTTTTTTCGGATTCCTTAGAAGCCATTTCATCTCTTGTCTCTTGCACCCAATCATAACTCACGATTTTCAATTGTTGTTTAATTTGTTTTGTCTTTACATCCTTCACCTCATCTAAAATGACCTTGCTGGTTGGTAAATCTATTAAACCGGAATCAATTAACCCTTTCAAGGTTTGAAGATGTTCATCCTTAAGCTCCAATTCTTCGGCGCTTTTGTTCAATTCCTCTTTACCAAAAATACGGTAATCCTTAATTAAATCACTCAATCTTTTCGAATCCAACAATCCGTTAACATTGGCTCTCTTCTTATTCAAGTTTTCCGGCTTCAACTTCTCGATCATTTCCTTTTTTTGGACTTCCGTAAGAAATCTTTCTGGTATATCCGGTTCGCTTGAATTGTTTGGTTGGAATAATCCTTCGTACTCCTTTTCAACAGCCTCCCTATTCTTTAACACTTTAAGAGATTCGTGGTTCAAATCCAGATTCACTTGCTCCGGGGTTTCTTGAACATTCACAACCCCCATCCGCAGTGCCTTTTCTAAAAGCGGCTTATCACCCAACATCCTATAAGGGATTCCACTAGGAACATTCTCTACATTTTCCGGCGGCCGTTCTGTGAAAACTTGGTATTTCGTCTCATTTGGGCTCTCCTCAAAAGTTCTAATATTGGATGTTGGTATTTGAGATCCCCTTGAAAGATGTGAAGATTTTATAGTTTGCTTAAGAAGATTATCATTTACAACTTCACTGGATTTTTTCAACGTTCTGCTACTTTTAGAAGCTGTATTACCCATTACTTGAAGAAGACCGAGGAAGAATTTGGTGTTGAATATATATGGAAAGGGGAAAAAATATTATGTGCTCAGCAATATGACATTAAACAGTTACAAGTATATGAAATATTTAGGTGTGATAATACCAATCAAAGCGGGTATGAACATCATGGAAAGAAAATAGAATAGTTTGAACAGGAGAATTATTTAAACTCAAAAAAGTAGGTAGATTACGGATTGAATTAAAGGAAAAAGTAAAGGGAAAAAAGCGGATTAACTTTGAGTTCCCATGGTGAAATACTCATATTTAACTTTTAATAAAATAACGTGAAGAAAGGAAAGGAAAAACTTGCTACATTTAATGAACTAGTTTGATCATAATCTCGAAAAAAAATGACGAAATTAAAGACAGAGGAAACATTGGGGTGAAAATCATTAATTTATAATAATGGAGGAATAAACATGTACATTTTTCGGGCAATCATTATTTTCACATATAAAATTTGATCTGTAAATAAAAGTTCCTTTTATAATACTTCAAATTGGTATTGCCATTCATTTTTCATTGATAGCAGATGGATTAGTTGTGTCAGCATGTCAACTTTTGGTGCTAGATTATATTAACAGGAAAGGTATTCTAATAAGCTATTGATAGAGGCCTGATAGGTTATGATAATAAAACCATTTTATTTTTGGTTTGTCCTCAATCACTATAAATAAAATTACCACTATTTCAATGATTTAGAAACAAGATTTCTTCACTGTATTCTGAATTTCAGCTAATATCATTTAATTTTCTTGGAATCTTGAATCTTATTTTGACCATTATATAATTAGGCAACGATCCAGATTTTGTCGATTCCTTCTATTTTAAAATTGAGGTTGATAAAGAAGAATATTTAATTACATTTTCCCTTGGTTTCATTAAAATTTATATTGCTGAGCTTGTTAATATAAATTTTTTATTCTTAAAAATTATCCAATTTAAGCTTAAATTGGAAATATGTTGGTTTAGTTTCCTTTTTAAAAGAACGCTAGAATACAGCACCTTTTTTTTATAATTAAAAAATGTCCGTATGGCGTAATGGTTAACGCGTCTGACTACGGATCAGAAGATTGCAGGTTCAAGTCCTGCTGTGGACGTTTATTTTTCTTTATTTTTTATAATAAAAAATAATTTTATGCTCAGCGTTATATATATTTTATCTGTGAATAGTTTTTAAACAAATCTATACTTTATATACGTTAAAAAAACATTACACGCTTGAGAGACGTCTCACTCCTTCTTCCACAAATCCAACACCTCAATTATGTTCTTCTCAATGACTTTAAATGCAGATTTGATCTCCCCTGTGGTGAATTGGACATTCGAATGGAGAATCATCTCCGGCACCACAGGCAACAATTCATGATGTAAAATTCTCTTAGTTCTAGTCATCAAAACCTTGGAATATAAACACTGATTGATGATTGTTTGTAATTTGAAAGATTCCAAGTTGTACTTTTCATTGAAGAAAAGCTCTTCATTACCATTTTTTAAGGCCTTTGAAACAGAAGAATCTGGACCCCCATAAAACAAAGGCAAATTCAACTCCTTACGCAAGGCTGGGTTAATTCTGATATGTAATGATGGTGAATAGGCCGAGGATCTCACAGTGATGTAATTGACCAACTTTTCAGATTCTGAGAAAAGATCAAAGAGAAGTTGGTTGTTTTCCGCCAATGGTTTAATGTATGGGTTGACTTTCCCCTCAACTTCGGCCCCTTCCAATAAACTGATGACGGTGGAAGCGGCGGATGCAACGTATGGGGGCAAGGCAGCAGAAAAGACGTAACCATTGGAATTCAAAATTTGATGATAAATCATATCCTTGTGACCGGCACAGAATCCACCACTTGTACCAAAGGCACGAGCCATTGTACCGATGGTGACTTCGATTTCGGATCTAGGGATATTAAACACTTCACCCAAACCTCTACCATTGGCACCCAAAGTACCAATGGAATTGGATTCATCTAAGATCAATCTGAATTTGAACTTGTTCTTAATTTGAACCAATCTGGCCAAATCAGGAGAATCTCCAAAATTTTCAAACAATCCCTCGGTGACAATGAATCTTCTTGTCAAAGGACCTTCCTCCAAATCGGTCTTCAAGTCGTTCAAAATTTCCTCCAAATGATCCATATCGTTATGTTCAAACCATTCAATATCACATCTAGAAAGAACTGCAGCCTTTTGTAATGCCAAGTTGCATCCATCGTCCATGATCACAATATCCCCTCTCTTCAGGAAGCAAGGAAGAATCGAAGAAACACCAGAATAATCTTGACCGTAAAGAATCGCGTCCTGAGCACCTAAGAATCTAGCCAGATCCTCTCTGATTCTGACGTGAACTGATTGGGTACCATAGAAGTTGGGTGGACCGCATGCACCCACACCGACGTCTCTGATACATTCGATTGAATTTTTACTCACCTCTTCGTTTGTACTCATACCGAGAAAATCTAGAGATGCAAAGTTGAGAACATCATCGATAGTCTTAGTGGGATCATTTGGATCAATTATTGATGAGCGTGGAAGGACTGCACCCTTGACTTGGGGGTTTGTTTCCAATTGCCAACGCTCGTCAGGTCTCAACGGTAGAACGACAGGTTCCGGTTGCCATTCATCGATCAATTCATCAATATCCCTTTTTGAAAGGCGCATCTTTTCTCTATCGTCCTGGTTATACCTCGAAGCTAAGAAGTATCTCAAAGCCACTAAAAAGAGCAGCACCTCCAATAGAGTTCTCCATGGATCGTTCTTGTGAGAGGCTTTGATATAGTTTATCACTATCGCCCCACCCGGCAATTTTTCTAACGCGGCCACTACGCTGTACCAAATCTCCAATACTTCATAAGCAAGCCCCACCAAGAATTGACCCGATTCCTTGTTACCAGACACCGATGACATCCTTATAAAACGGGTGTTGATTCGACGAGAAAAAAGTGGGAGAAAAACAACAAGAGTTCCATTACGCAATCTTATGTAATATTACGGAATCACATTACGTAATCTTAAAGGCTTACATTTTTGTGTTATACATTACCTAATAGTATTACCTAATATAAATTAAGAGGATCAACATTCACATTTGCCTTCAGAACAAGCACAACCGTTTGACTTACAAGCTAAACAGGAACAATCCCCATCACAGGAGCACACTGCTGTACCACAAACACATCCCTCCTTGTTACCAGCCGAGCAAGTTTCACATTTGCATTCTCCCTCACATTGACACTTTTTGGCACATGTGCACTTTTGCACTTTGCAACACTCACAGGATTCATTTGTACCACATTGGCAAACCTTATTCTTATCGGAGCAACAACCAGACATCTTATATATGAAAAAGAGATGATTGGGGATGGAAATGGGAGGAATTTGAGCCCCTTTTATAGAGTTGCGTGGTTTTAGCTAGAAATGACCAAAGGCCATGTCAGCTCATTTGCTCATATGCTCATTGGATGGCAAAGAATTAAATGAGAATTCCACTCAGACAGATCAAGAAAAGGCCAAAAAAGGCCCAACGCATCACCACCTCCTGTTTACCACCAAATCCAATGGCACTGGCAAACATTTGCATCGATATGAACGTCAAAAATCCCGAAGTTAGGGAAATTAACCCACCGATTATGAACTTACTGAAGTTATCCTCCATCTCCATATTGCCTCTGAAAGTATACCAGCCAAGGAGAGCTCCTAGAGGTTGAGCAAATGATCCCAATGTGCCAGTGATCAAAATGGCCTTCCAGCGTGATCCCAAAGCGACGTATATTGGGAGAGTCATAGTGAATCCCTCAACAAAGTTGTGGATGAACATGGAAATAAAGATCATTAGACCCAACTCAGGATTGGCCTTAGACGTGGCATACATGATAAATCCCTCGGGAAATTTATGGAATGTGATGGCAACTATGGTCTGAATACCAATAGACAAAAGGCGGGACAACGGCGTCTTAATGTGGTGATGATGATGTTGATCATGATCTAGATGGTCTTCTAAATGGGAATAGGAATGACCGTGAGAATCATATTGATGGGGGTTGTCATGACTATGGTGATGAGCATCCTGATTATGATGGTCATTTTGATCGAAATGAGAGTGATCGTGAGGTTCATGATGGTTGGATTCCACAATCGACCCATACGTAGTGGGTTTATTGCAGTTATCATCTAATAAAGGAGAATTGACCTCAACACTGGGATATTTGTTATGCAACTCGGTTGCATTGGTGATTAAATGACCATCATCGATGAACAAGATGTTGTCTTCGGTGGGTCTTGTACAGAAATGAAGCTCATCGTGTTTCAATTGAGGATGAGAGATGATATCTTTTGCGCATTGGTCCAAATCTCCATAACAATCGCCTGTCATTTGTTCACCTTTTAAAGCTTTCAGAGACAGATCCACCAGAGAAACCGATTTTGAGGGTGTCAATTGACTGTGCAGAGGATGGTGGTTGGTGTGTTGTGTGACTTTGACAGGTGACAGATCCGTTTCCACTCCATTCGTGTGAAAAACCACATCGGTATCATCATGGATTTCTTCCTCTTGTATATTCTGGTGGTCACCACCATCATGTGAACAGTGGACCAAACTTTCGCTGGTCAGAGCATGGACAATGATATTCAAGAGTGAACATCCGATGATACCGGCGAAATAAAACGTGAATTCCATTGTATTTAACAGACCTTTATCTGCCTTTAATTTTGGTATACCTTTGAGATAATTGTGCCCACTGGGTAATAATTTGTAAAGAGAAGTAAAGATTAGACAACCCGAAGAAAGTGAGAGCGATCCCACAAGAAAGTCCTTGTTGTTTTGGATCTGAAAGGGGTGATTCTTGAATCGTTTAGGAAATATCGCCTGATATATCAGATCGGTGAATATCACAAAACATCCTAGCAGCGTTGTTAATGCTGACAACCCCACTAAGATCCAACCTTGGTCTAGTTGAAGTTCTTTCATGTTAAACACCTGTGTAGCACTGCTAAAGAAGGGGTAACAATAACACGAAGCAACGGGAGAAAAGAAAGTTAAATAAATACGTCAATTGAATAACCCTGGGGGTTAAATTTTTCATTACAATTATTTTACTGTATGGGTGTTGGTAGATTCACTATCAGCAACCGAGGCTCTACTAAAAACCCGGCAGATTTTTTGTCTTCAATAGAAATCAGGTGTCTCTATCTATTAAAAGTCATCATTAAGTGATCATCCTAGCGGGATTTGAAGAGAACCCATTCTTGGGTTCTCAAATCAAATTCACCCTTACGAATTTTAGAGCGTTAGAAACAAAGTCCAAACTTGAGATTCTTTAATGCAATTCTAGACCTAATCAAAAACGAAGTTCTGCATGAACGAGTGTTGATGCGTCAACACAACTGGAAGAAGAAGCGGTGTAGAGTATAAGAAAAAATTTTTCGAGAGGCTCCAATTATTATAGTGGTAAAAATGGCTCAGCAGAGGGTTTTCATCCATTTAAGGTGGTGAGTTAAGTTGATAATTTGGCAGTATGGTTAAAACAGCGTGGTGTAATACGATATAAGACAGTTACACATAAATGTGTATTAAAAGGGGAAAAAGGTGGTATTTTTATTGAATTGGTAGACATTGAATTGAGATATTAAGTTTTGAAATGGTTGATTCAATTGGTGGAATCAAAAACAACGACTCCTCCTTTACTCTAAAATAAATCTTTGTTACGGGAAAACATCTGGTGAGTGGAATGAAGCTTGCGACCATTGTAATTGCCTATTTAGGAAATTTTAGATGGTTTGAGACATATTTTGATATGCTCATGAATTTAAAAAGATAGATGACATAGAATGACAGGAGTATTGGTGGATACCTCTTTTTTTAATATACAAACAATCATTAGACCTTCCTATCCCCGATTTCCAATTTAATAATAATGAACAGACACTCAGACCTATCAGATAAGGAGGAAGAGATAGAAATGGTGAATTCAATTTCACAGAGTCCTAATACCTTAGATTGTGATAACTTTAAAAATGGTCTCGTTGATGTGGAGTCTAATGAAAATAGCTTGAAAGAGAACCATATTGGTTCCAGGAATAAAAACCCCTTTGTTTTCTTCAGAAAGCAGGATATACCATTATTATGCATCGCAATTTGCGCAAATGCCCTCTCGGCAGGTACTCATGTGGGTATTGCCATTTGCATGGAACGATTATTTAAAAAGTTGACAACTTTCCAAGAAGGTAGATACCCTACTGTCAACTCATTTATTGATGATTTGCAATGGGCATGCTTCAGTATAGCTCTAATCGGATTGGGTGGCTGGATCTTTGGCGGGATTGAAACTGCCGGTTTTAGCTACTTGGGTGAACGACAACAGATTAGATGCCGTAAATTGCTCTACAGGTCGCTTCTTTCACGGAATTATTCTTGGTTTGAATCTAGGAAAGGTCTTGATGGAGATTTGGTTCAATTGAATAGATCTGTGGAGGAATATAGAAAAGCCATTTCGGAATACTTCTCAATACTCTGTGGATCTATATTTGTCATGATTTCAATGGCAGTTACAAGTTTCATTTATTCCTGGAGATTGACACTGCTGGTGCTAGCAACTTTCCCATTAATGTCATTTGTGGTCATAATATTTGGCAAGCCAGTGCAATATTGGGCTCAAAAAGAAGACAAATTTACTTCAAGTACTATATCACATATTGATTGGAATTTACTCTCATTCATATGGGTCAAAATGATCTATTCAAAGAATTTCGAGTCAGAAAAGATTCAGCTTCTTTTGAACCAATGTGAAAAGGCGTATCGAATGTTTCTCATTTATTCTGAATTGATTAGCAGCTCTTTGGCCGTATTGGCATTGATGATGTTTGTTCAAAGCTTCTGGTTTGGCTCTTGGCTCATCAAAAAACATTATAATACTCCAGGGGAGGTGATTGCCGCATTCTATTCATGTTTAAGTATATCAATGACAGTTTCACAATTATCAGCACTTACGGTGGTTTTTCAAAAGGCAAGTGCGTCTTTTGGTAAGGTGATGAAATTCATGGATGATTCTGAAATGGAGAAAGGAGACTACAATGACGAATTCAAGAAAACCGGTGATACTCTGCCATTCAATTTAGAAGGAGATATTAGGTTCAAGGATGTGACTTTTGCATACACTACAAGAAGGAACGAGGACGTTTTGAAGCGTCTAAGTTTAGAAATTCCTAAAAACAAATTCTCATTCATCGTTGGTAGATCAGGTTCGGGAAAATCAACAATATTGTCTCTACTGGCAAAATTGTATGAACCCAAAAGTGGCGAGATTCTTATCGATGGTTATAATTTGAAAGTTCTGGACGACACGTATTTGAGAGATCAAATAACGGTTGTTCAGCAATTTCCCACTTTATTCAATGAATCAATCAGATCGAACCTTTGTTATGGCACTGATTTTGAAGAATCGAATACACAGGCCCTCTACGATGCAATCACCATTTTTAACCTCAATGATGTTGTAGATGGTTTATCTCATGGTTTGGACACATTTTTAGGATCTGGAAAGGAATCTTCCGTTCAGTTTTCGGGAGGGCAGGAGCAAAAATTGAATTTGGCAAGAGCAAGATTAAGAGATTCACCAATATTGGTTTTAGATGAAAGTTTGTCAGCAATTGATATTCGACAGAGGAACCAATTAATGGACCGCATTAGGGCTTGGAGAAAGGATAAAACAAATATTATAATAACCCACGACACGAGTTTAATTACTCCAACGGATAATGTGATCTTGCTTCAAAGTGGTGAAGTTGTTACAATGGATGAACAAAACGACATGAGCATTTTTGATGACCTGTATGAAGACCATGAATCAAACTCGTCTTCTGAATCCCAAGACACCCAACTCTTTGGATCATTAGGGAAAACATATTCTAATATCGATTTAGAAACTCAAATCAAGGAAGATCTGACGAATGATGATTTTGAAAATATTAAGGGTCCTATTTTTGTTGCATATCGTTTAGTTGTTGATGTGATGCCTCTCAAATACAAATTTCTCTACCTTTTAGGTCTTCTTGTTTCAGTCGCAAATGCCATTACCAACCCAATATTTTCCTTCTTCATTTCCAAATTAATTAATGGTATAATTCCTCATTCCATGGGAGGATTTTTATCCTCTGAGGAACAACTCAAATGGGCAATGGCTGCCACAGGAATTGCAATGGCTCAGGGTATTCTTTCCTTTATTTCATCTCTTTTATTGGGATTTGCATCGGAAAGATTCTGCAGAACCCTGAGCACTAAAGTCTTCGACAAGATGCTGAACCAGAACGTAACTTACTTGGAAAACATCAATGCCAATGAGATAGCAACTTTAGTTATGAATGACACAAGGGACTTGAGAGATGTTGTTTCCGGCACAATGTCTAATATTATTTGTGGAAGTGCCATTTTTATTTGTTGTATTGGGTGGACTCTGTCAATCGGTTGGAAGTTTGCCCTAGTGGGGTTCAGCATGTTCCCATTATTTGGAATGTTTTCATTTACTGCTACTCTTTTAATGCAGAGATTTGAATTCAATTATAAGGATAGATTGAACTTCTTAGAGGAGTTGATTCATGATACTAGAGTGGGAATAAAAACTATCCTTTGCTTGAACTTGAGAAGCATCTTTATAAAGAAATTTGAAGAGCGCCTGAATTTAGTATTAGGCATTGGGTTACCAAGAGCAATTGCTATGGGATTTGTGGTGAATTGTGCCACCTTTGTCACAAATCTATGCCAAGCAATTCTCTATTACTATGGATTAATACTTGTTGCTAAAGGAGAATACACTTTAGTGGATATGACTCAAATTTTAATGATGATCACTATGTCAACAGCATACATTGCCAGTCTCATGTCAAGTGCACATGGTATATATAGAGGGCTCAGAGTCGCCTTGAAATTGAAAACAATATCACACTTGACAGATGATCAGAATGAACTAGGTGGATTTCTTACCCCTGATATGTCTACAATGGATACAGATGTTGCGTTTCAATTTATTGATGCCTCATTTGCTTATCCGAGTCAACCAAATAAGCTTGTTTTGGATAAATTCAATTTGACAATTCCAGCACATACCATCTTTTCTCTTGTTGGTGAATCAGGATGTGGAAAATCTACCATAATTGGTCTACTCCTGAGGATTTACCAATTGGAGCCAGGCAACGGTGAATTAGAATTAAATGGGTATGATATCAACACCATTAAACTGGCTCATTTAAGAAATAATATCTCAGTGGTATCCCAAAAGCATTACTTCTTTGATGGAACTGTGAGGGAAAACTTGCTATACAACCATCCAAGACCAGAGACAATAGATGATGCTAAAATCATTGATATACTTGAGAGATTGGATCTTTTAGATTTAATAAGAAACCTGCCAGATGGATTGGATTCCATTCTGGCCGTTTCAAGACAACTCTTGTTATCAGGAGGTCAAGTTCAAAAGCTATCTATTGCCAGGGCACTTTTAAGACCCTCAAGTATTTTAATCCTGGATGAATGTACTTCTTCTTTGGACTCCCAAAGTGCCACAAGGGTTATGGATTTATTGGAGGAATTGAAAAGGGAGAAAACAATCATCTGTATCACCCACAAAGAAGATATGATGATGAGAAGTGATGTACTTTGTTTCTTGAAGGAAGGTAAAGTTGTTGAAGAAGGAAGTTACGAGGAATTGATTCAAAATCACAAACACTTCCACTTTATGGTCAGTGCAATGACGTGACCTAATACATGTTTAAATTTTTATTGTTAAGTATACGTAATTATTATCAGTCTCTTTATTTCCTATTGTTGTTTACAAAAATAACTTCGATCGATATAAAAAAAACCCCACTTACAAATGAACAACAGCATAAGGAACATCAGGTTCCTCTCCATTTTCATCTTCAACAACAATCTCCAAGATTAAAGTCTTTTCAAATTCACCAACTGGGGTCTTGGAAACAGTTTCAATCAATTCCTTAATGGTCAAACCCAGCCTTGGTTGGGTCTTAGAAGGTGGGAAGAAACTGGCGTACAACAGGGAGACACCATGTGAAACCATACTTATTTCCAAACCTTCATCATTCTTGAATTGGTCAATCAGTTGTTGTAAAGTGAGATTACCATAGGCATCAAATCTACTCCAAATGGTATCAAATTCCTTATCATTATATTTACCCTTTGGCGAAGCAACTGGTTCAGAGAAGCCAATAAATGGTAGAGCCAGGTTGACAAACCCATTTTTGTACTTTTCAATATCGGTCTTACCGTCAGCAACCTTATACAGTTCCAGGCAGACCAAACCAGTGACCAGAGCAGTGGTGGTGGCAATGGCAGGAATTATTCTACCAGCAATGAACTTAGTTCTAGATTTGTCCACGGTTTCAATGCCGTAGTTTTCTGCACGACAGTTGGAAGCGGCAGTGATGAATTGGATGTGATGGTTAGTATCATCATCCTTTTCAAATTCTACAGCGTGCAATCTGTAACCGACTAAAGTGGATGGAGCAGGCAAAGAAGCCGAAAGCTTTTCAATCACGGCATTATCTGGAACAATGCTGTCATTTGGATCAGGTTCGTTTTCGTTGGCTTGTATTTTAATCCCAGACTTTGGAGACCATTCGGGGATTTCGACAGTGGACAAAACGGATCTATAGTACTCCTTATTAGCATCACCTGAGTCACCTTTCAAACCGTAAACGTAGGCAAGAAGATTGGCTCCACCAACGACAAACTCGAAATGGTTTTGCTCATCAATATCAAATTGAAGAGCATCCGGTGCTCTCTTTGGAGAAGCCCAGAATGGCTCCCCTTTGGAGGTGAGCGCATCCTTAGGGAAATTGTACAATAGCTGGTTGATATCGTTCGAAAACTTTTCCTCAAATTGCAATCTAGCCCACTTGATACAGTCTTCAAAAGTATATGGCTTATCAGTTGTCAAGTACTTGTTGATGGTTTCAAGGATACCCTTAACATCACCTGATTGTTTCAAGGTAGATTCCACAAAGTTAGATTGGGTCAGGTATAAGTTGACGTTTTCTGGAGAGTCATGGAAGAACCCTTGGAACAAGGATTTTGCCCAAGCAATAGTGTGATCAATCTTATTTGGGAAAGATCTCAAAGTACATAGTGGGATGGACTTCTCTGGCGGATCTCTAGAAGAAGAGTATGATTCTGTAACCAATGGGATAATCACTTGGGTGTTACCCTTTGTGCCCAAGGTACCTGATTCTAAGAGGGGCTTTTTGAAGAAGACGCATCTCCTATCAACATAGGTTCTAGCTTCCACGTTATCCAAGGCGTTAGTGACAATATCCAGTCCTTCCCAAAATGAGTTATCAAAGATATGCTCCGTTTCTGGGCCCACCTTATCGATTTTTGACTCGATCTTACCGGAAAGTTCGGGATTCATCACACAAACAGCCTTTGCTGCAACCTCAGATTTATTATGACCAACATCCTTTGGTCTGAAGAGGAATTGTCTGTTCAAGTTTGACTTTTCAATCGAATCGTTGTCCGTGATGTAGATTTTCCCCTCTGGACCGGTAGCAATACCCATCATGGCCCAGTTCTTGAGCATTTCACAACCAATAGCACCGGAACCGACCAAAAACAACTTCAAATTGGCCAGCTTCTTTTGGAAGTCCAAACCAAAGACGGCGATTTGGTTATCGTACCTGGAACCGATTGGTTTACAAGATTCCTCACTTCTTTGGTATTGTGAGGATTCTGGGAGAGATTCCAAAGAGTCAAAGTACAACCATTGCTTGATTGGACAGAACTTACCAGAGCAAGCCTTCAAGACTTCTTGAGCAAGCAAACCACCGTAGAAAGCTACCATGGCAGGCAAATCACCCCTGGAACCGTATGAGAATTGCTTGATGAGGTCTTCGTCGACTTCATCTGCAATGGAAGGATATTTGGAGGAGAGTTCCTTTGTCAATGCGACAATTTCAAGAGCGTCGGCTTCATTATGAGGTCTTGGGAGTTCTCCGTTGTGAGTATCCTGAAATTGGTGCAGGGCCTGGAAGGCCAGATGAAGTTGGCCTGGTCTATCGAATTTCGCAAAGTCGGAAATGACAAGTTCCGGTTCAACCAGTTGATCGGCAAGGGATTTAAACGAAGTTTTGAATGGCACCTTCACCTGGGTGTAAATACCACCCTTCTTGTATTCCCCCCAGGAAGGATCGAAATCGACCAATTTATAGGCATATGGACCGAGCACTTCGATTTTAAAGATCGACCCATCATTCAATTTGTCAATGCCTTCGATTTCGGTGAATTTCACATAATCCCCGTCTTCCAAACCGTGTCTTTCATCGTTTAACATCGTCACAGTACCATCTTTTTCGACATCGGAAACAATACCGGTGTGTGGTTCTTCACCATTCTTATCGTAAATGGTGAATTCTTCACCAAAGTCAACGAAGGCTTGAGCAAAGAGACCTCTCACGTCTGCTGAAACAAACTTGATTCCCTTCTTGTGTGTTAATTCATTCAACTCTAATTGCTTCGATAATGGTAAATTGGTGGCCACAACAACTTGATACTCTGCCACTGTTTCTGGGGTTAATTCTTCCAAAACTGTGATTGGAACATACTGGTTTAACTCAGATAGCTTTTTCAACGTAGCTGCTGCTCGTTCTTGGCCAATATTGCTCTCTGAAAGGAAGAATTGCGATGACAAATCCTCAAGTGTAACTGGGGATGGGTCATAGATTGCCAACGATTTGACCCCTGCTAGGGCTACATTCTTGGCAATTTCCAAACCTAACCCCTTTAAACCAATGATAAGAACATTGGATGCTGCCATCTTCAGCATGGCGTCCTTCCCTAACACATATAATTGACGAGAATAAAGCCCCTCGTCGATGTTGGAATCCACTTGCATTTCCTGAAAAGAAGCGTTAGTATTGATGATGGAGATGTTTTTAATGATTTTAGTCTCACGTACTGACATTTAGAAGAGTATTGCGTAGTCTTTTGAAAGGAAGAGATGTGTAAAAGATACGCTTCTTCCACTTAATTGGTCATATTTTTCAAGCAAAAGTGGAGGATAAGCGAATTCGCGGCGTAAAATGCATTAGCAAAAAATAGTGGGCCAAATGTTTCCCACTAATTTCAATTTTCTTCCCAGTGACTTCCCATTTACTGGGAAAAAAGGGAAATCTTAGTAATCACTGGGGCAGGACATAAAAAATATCGGGCAAAGATGGAATCGATTTGAAAAAAAAGAACCCTTTGCCGGTGAGTGACTTCATCTTTCGGCAGAATGCTTAGAGCAACATTGAATATCGCCAAGCGGAGGTTTGCAAGTGCATCTTCTCACCCTTCCAATACTAGATTTACCGTCTTACCCAATGGTTTGACGGTTGCAACAGAACAAATTCCACATTCTCTCACAGCCACAGTGGGTGTTTGGATTGACGCGGGTTCGAGAGCAGATGTGACGGACAGTACATCCGGTACGGCCCATTTCCTAGAACATTTGGCTTTTAAGGGTACAAAGAACAGATCTCAAGTGGATTTAGAGTTGGAGGTGGAAAACTGTGGGTCCCACTTGAATGCTTACACATCGAGAGAAAACACTGTCTACTATGCGAAATCATTGAAGGAAGATATCCCTCGTGCGGTGAACATCCTTTCCGATATTTTGACCAGATCCAAGCTGGAAAAAAGAGCTATTGAAAACGAAAGACCGGTGATTATTAGAGAATCGGAAGAGGTGGATAAAATGTATGATGAAGTTGTGTTTGACAGATTACACGAGGTGGTCTTCAAGGATCAACCTTTGGGTAGAACAATCTTGGGTCCATTAGAGTGCATCAGAAGCATCCAGCAGGCTGATTTGAAGAATTACATCACGACAAATTACAAGGGAGACCGGATGGTCCTTGTTGGAGCAGGATGTGTGGATCACGATGAAATGGTTCGTTTGGCCTTGGAAAACTTTGGTCATGTTCCATTATCAGATAAACCACAACCTTTAGGCACACCAAGAACAGGCTTGCCTGTCTTCAAGGCAGGTGAAGTGAGGGTTCCCGACACCGCTTTACCAAACACGTATTTGGCAATCACCCTTGAGGGTTGCTCATGGTCTTCAGAAGACTATTTGAAGGCTCTTGTTGCTCAAGCAATTGTGGGCAATTGGGACAGAGCAACAAATAACGCAGCCAGTCCGTTGGCCAAGGCAGTGATGAGATCTTCATCAGAACCCCTCTGTAACTCATTCATGTCTTTTTCCACATCATACTCGGATATCGGGTTATGGGGGATGTACTTGGTTGTCGACAAGACCGCAGATTGCCGTCCAATGGTTGATGCTGTTTTGAACGAATGGAACCGTTTGAAGTCGGGCGATATTACAGCCGAGGAGATTGAAAGTGCCAAGAATCAATTGAAGGGTTCCTTGCTTCTTTCACTCGATGGTACCACAGCCATTGCCGAGGATATCGGCAGACAGGTGGTCACTACAGGTAAAAGGGTTTCTCCAGATGAGATCATCGACCTGGTCAATGCTATTGAGAAGAAGGATGTTGTTGAATGGTGTCAGCGTTATTTAACCAACAAGCCGGTTGGTATGGCAACAATTGGTGCCAATACATCATCTGTGCCTTCTTATGACGAGATGATCGCCGCATTGAGGTAACAAATAGAGCGTACAGTGATTGTGAGCGGAGATGATAACCCCATTGAGATAAATGCTATATTGTTTTGTAAATAAAGAGAGAAGTGTTAAGTATTTTAAATTTAGAACAGCGGATAATATGGGAATAATTGGTACTGAAGACCTACTATCCCAATGGCGGCATGGTAGGTATGATCTTATTTTAGCTTTTTGACTGTATTGATTTGAAGCAAAAAATAATCCCCTTTGTTATTGTTACACTGAGCCATAACTTAGAACTAAAAATTTCTAAATTGCTGAGCACATGAGCATTGTCAACTATCATACCAAACAATCACTTTCGTCTTATCAAACTTTGACACTGATTTCATTAAAAGAAAAGTGCATTCGAGTTTTCATTGTTCTTTTTACACAAGCAGACTTTTTTACAGACAGAGAACAACTAATTAAAGCGCCGAGCACATGAGCATTAGTTTACACCCGTGCACCACTACATCTTCTTCACCACCCCTTAACGAAAAATGGCAAATGCGCCAATTGGCGTTTGTTTTTAGGAAACTAACGATGTCAGAACAAGAGATCATCAATTCGATCCCCAGCGCCATTGAACAACCGGCTGCCGGAGTTACAGGTTACCCGGGGTATTTGACGGACGAACAAAAGTCAGCATTGGAGCAATTACGTCTCTTATTGGAAGCCTCTGGATTTACAGAAAGAATAGATGATTCGACTCTTTTGAGATTCCTTCGTGCCAGAAAGTTCGATATCATGAAAGCCAAGGAAATGTTTGAGGAATGTGAGAAATGGAGAACAGAATTCGGTACAAACACCATTCTGGAAGACTTCCATTACGAAGAAAAGCCAAAGGTTCAAGAGTACTACCCACAATACTACCACAAGACAGACAAGGATGGTAGGCCTATTTATATTGAAGAATTAGGTTCAGTCAACATCACAGAATTGTACAAAGTGACCACTCAGGAGAGAATGTTGAAGAACCTTGTTTGGGAATACGAAGCCTTTGTGAAATACAGATTGCCTGCGGCATCACGTGCCGCCGGCCATTTGGTGGAAACTTCTTGTACAATCTTGGACTTAAAGGGAATTTCCATTTCCGCAGCCTACCAAGTTGTCACTTATGTCAAGGAAGCTTCCGTCATTGGCCAAAACTACTACCCAGAGAGAATGGGTAAGTTCTACTTGATTAATGCACCATTCGGGTTTTCCACTGCTTTCCGTTTGTTTAAGCCATTCTTGGACCCAGTCACTGTTTCTAAGATCTTCATCTTAGGCTCCAGTTATAAGAAGGATTTGCTTGCCCAAATTCCGGCTGAAAACTTGCCAGTGAAGTTTGGGGGTCAATCCGAGGTTCCTGAATCTGAAGGTGGCCTTTACTTGAGTGACCAGGGTCCATGGAGAGATCCTAAGTACATTGGTCCTGAAGGGGAAGCACCAAAGCCAATCACTGCTTAATCTCTTATTTTTAATATTATATATAGAAAGATATATATTGCCGATTTAGAAGAAAGTAAATTAGGATAAATTATTGGAAGCAACCAACGAAAAGTGTTTCCGATGAATCACACCACTTAGCCAGTGGTCAACTTGTAAATTATAATAAAATTATAGTACAGAATTAGAAGAAAGTAAATTAGTCTAAGAAATCATCAAGTTGATGACTTCCCTCTGAACAGTTTACCAAAAATACCGCTTTTTCTCCTGCCATCATCCACACTCCGATGATCAGAAGATCCAATAGACATCTTTTTCATTGAGAGCGATTTCCTGATCGATCTACTTGAACTGGATTTAGGTATTGGTACAGAACTAGAAGGCATTGATTTCTCGATGATGGCATTCATTTCACCATTTAAATTTCCTTTACCGCTTGAACTTTGAATTCTATAATTTGAATCAAGCGAAAGTGATTCAAAGAAGCTTTCAATTGTTTTATCAAAGGAGTCAACGGTAAAAGGAGATTCAGATCCTGTCAAATCAGCTTCCAAATCTTTTGCTTTGGTTATTAGTACATTAGATTGCTTCACCACCTCATCCAAGGTGGTTTCATCCTTCATGAGCAATTGATTAAACTCATCATCGTTGAAGTCTAGAGCGGAGTTCATAAATTCTTCATTAAGATCACAAAGATCGTCCAATTGATATGATTTTCTCCTTGATAATTTGGTATCGCCATTTTCCTGAAGCACCTCCATTAATTTAACAAGCTGGAGATTTTTCCAAATTAGGTATGGTCTGGTAGGCAATTCGTTCAGAATATCATCTGATAATTTCAATGAAGTCACTTTGGCTTTACTCAAATTCAATTGCCGCTCATTAAAATCCATCTTCCTCATAGTTATTCTATCATAATATACAACGACATTCTCCAAATTCTTTTTGAGGAAGTCATCATTCATTTTCACCAAATGAGGATCTTTATGTTGTTGAAATTGAGTCCTATTTGCGAGCATCATAAGGATTTTTGCAATACTCGTCAATGTTTTTGAACTGTTTCCTGAAACGTGATTGGTGGTGAGCTTAAACATTTTTGGATTTAGTATGGGTGGACAAATAAACCTCAGAAATATGAACGATGCCAGGGCATTCAAAGGAGTTTCCGTATCTTGAGGGTTGATTGATAGTTCCACCCCTTGTCTCAAATTTCTCCATTGAGTTTTCAACTCCAGTGGGAGGTCATTAGAGGTTGTTTGGATTCTATCCCAAATTCGTTCACAGTAAATAAGTAGTGCCTCATATCCGGAATCTGTCCTTGGATCACAATTCAAATCCGCCTTCTCAATATCTTGAATAAATTGCTTGAGTAATTTTTCTAAGTAGTCTCCGCCTACTCTGTTTGAATATTTCTCGAGGGAAAATGATAACATCGAGTTACCTCTAAAGATTGTATTAAGGGATTTGACTTTCACGGCTTTGGCTATGTCATGATCTAACAAGGCCTCGATATATTTTTCTTGTAAATCCAATGATTGATAAATGTCCAATAATATTAATGAGTATTTTTGATAGTCAGCTATGGTGAGTTTCTTCTCCACAAAAGAAATGAGATTCCCCATATTGAGATTGATGAACATTTGCTCGAACAATTTATAGCTTTTATAGGGCAGGACGGAATTTTCGCTAGTGGTAAAATTGATGAGCAATTCTCCCAGAGGTTGTCTTTGGGCATTAAATATCGGTGTTCTTTTCAAGTATTTGTTAGTGTCATATGCTGTGATCGTTGAGGTACCAATGGTCCTACCATCTAATTGAGATTTGACCGCAATCTGGAATTTTCCCATGAAGTAAGGAATATCTATCTGGAAAGGCTCCTTCCAGAAACATTGATTTTCCTCATCCACATAAACAGTAGCGGTTTTAAACCAGGAGGCATCCCATATTGATATTTCACAGTACAATGGCGTTGATTTAAATGAATTTGAAAAGAATTCCCCTTGAACGATTTCCAAATCGATCGATTTGTGGATTGTTAGCATGTTTGTCATTGATTGTCCAATGAACTCGAATTTTGTGAATGAGGTCACTGCAACAAACCAGTCGTTGAGATCACATTGGTTCTTAAATGAAATAAGCAATCGCTCGCATTTGGGGTGTTGCGGACATATTTTGTCCACCTTTTGATGATGATAACTTCTGAGATCCCTAATCAAGCCAATGAATAACGTGTGAGGTGTGGAAAGAATTGAATCATCAACCAATCTAATTTCCGAGGAAAACAATTCTTTGACATCAAGAGCCAACAAGGGGATTGAGCCATCAAGAGAAAAAACATGGATCGTCCCATTGGAGTTTAATTCCACTTTTGCGTCAAACCAGCTTTCTGGCTCTTCCTTTCCATAAATGGGCACAAAAACATTCGATTGTTCGCTGGGGCCATACACCCTACAACGGGTGGTCAAAACGAGGTATTTTCCCTCACACAAGGCGGGGGACGCGTAATTCCATTTTGATAACAACCCTCGTGGCTTGAGGGCTTTCCACACCAATATCGACGCCACCAGGTTTTTGAAAGACTCCGGGGTGTTCAATTGAAATACAAGATCTGTATCCAAGCTCAGTTCTACACTCATCCGATATCTATTCAGTCCTATCGACCAATTGTAGAGGTCGTCAATAATTACAGTTCCTATTGAAAGAACACCGTTTGTAATTTGCAAGGCGGTTCTATTCCATTGTAGGTCTCCTCGTTGTTTCCATTGAACTGACGGCGCATAGAAGCTGCCCCTATTTGCTATAGCAATAGATTCCATAAGGAAAGAGACGATGGTGAAAAATAGATGCCTGATTATTATCTAATATGGGTAACGATGGTGGTACGGTTGCGAAGCGTAGTGAGGTACTCAAGCGGTTTGCCAGTGAGGATCACGGAAAAACCCAAACCCACTTCTCCTATGATCACTGCGCCCTCAGTGGCAAGCCACTTGGACAAGAAACGATCGTCTCTGATAAATTCGGTAATTTGTTCATAAAGAGGCAGATCTTGGAGCATATTTTGAATAAGAAGAGGGGGTTTGATCACATCCGAACGCTTGCAGATATAGTCACAATCCACTATAAACCACTACGTAAACCTTATTCAGATTGGGGGTATTTGGTGACATGTGGATGCATTCTTCCCAAAGATGGATTAACACAAGCAGAGCAATGTCCAGAATGCGCAACCCCATGTGATACGACCAAGGACTTTGTGGTGTTCTCTCCTAAATCTCCAAAAAATCTCGAACGCATAGCAAGACTTAGAGATGAGAAATTACACCATAATAATAAACCATTAAAGGTCAAGAAGATAAAAGGCAAAGTGAAAAGTTCGGGGATAAATAAGGGTAAATAGTCTTAATTTTATATATATACATGCGGAGGGTGGGCTCAATTTTGATCCTCTTGTTTTTCAGCTTGCTCTTGCAACTTGAGGGCTTTCTGCTGTTGGATTCTCTCTTCGGCGATCTTACCGTTCTGGTAGAGAGTGTAGCCAACACCGGCAGTCATATAAAGCGTGAACCCCACCAAACCAACAACAGTCAATCTGTGGGCAATATCAGGGATCTTCGTGTACCATGGAGCAGCCATCGTTGTGTTACTGAGAGAAAGATGGTGTTATGTGTGCAAAAATTTAATGAGAGCTTCAATGGCCGAACGCTCAGCACGCTCAGCTGAAGGTCTGGATCAAACGCCGCTTCTGGTTCGAAGTGATCTTCTGGCCATCCAAGTACTTCAAATGAACAAACCAAGTGTAGAGGGAAAACAGATATGTCTTCTTGTCATTGAAGAGGCCGGGGTCGATTGTGGAGTTGAAGATCCTGTTCTTCCTCCTCCAATTGTCCAATCCCTGGTCTTGATACAGTTTAGTGTATTCTACGCTGAATGCCTCGATTTCTTCATCCTCCTGCAGACGGATGCTTTTAACCTCGTCAAACGTAAAATCAGAGTCATCTGCATGATTGATCTCCTCATAGAAGACGTATGGGTAGTATTTGCTGTTGACAGGGTTGACCCTCAAGTCCAATAAGCGTAGCGTGGTTCTTAAAGTTTCGGTGTGGTCAAAGACATCTCTCAAATCATCTATATCGTTGCTCAACACCTTCAATTGTTTCAAGTTTCCAAGACCGTTTAACCCCTTGAGAGTACCTAATCGGTTGAAATTTAAATTCAAATCGAGTAATAACGGGAACATGCGTGCAAAGTGGTCTGGCAAGCTTTCCAAGTTGACGGATGTAAGATCCAGGTGAACAATACTCGAAAATGCACCGTCCTTCAATGAAATATTTGGGAAGTGACCACCAGTAATATTCAAAACCCGCATATTGTCATTCTCAATGGAATGAAGCAATATGTCCTCTACGAGGCTTCCACTAGAAAACATCATACTCACACAGGCTACAACTTCACTCAAATTACCAATGTGGGTGAAATAATTCTTGTCTATTTTCAACTCCTTCAATTGAGGATAATATTTCAAATCCAAACCACCCACTAACTTGTTATTGTTCAAAACAAGCTTTCTCAAATTCGGGTGCTTTAAATTAGTGTCCTCCTTCCTACCAAACTTCACTTTCTTAATTCTATTTCGACGGGCACTCAAATAAACCAAATGAGGTAATTGGAGGATGTTGACCAAACCCTCGATTTTATTATCGTCCAAGACCAAATCCTCTAAAAACCAAAGCTGGTAATTATTAAAATCAATATACCCCTTGATATGATTCTCGGCCAAATTCAGGTATCTCAACATATGGAATTGGCTCAGGATCTCGAGATCCTCTATCTTATTGTTTTTCAAATTCAAGCTCGTCAAGTTCTTTAATTCCTTCAACGGATTCAAATGAGCCAATCTGTTATTGCTCAAATCTAACACCTGCAGATAAGGCAAGCCCTTAAATATCGTGCTCCCAAGTCCAAACCTGTTATTGTTGAGAAGTAGAACCTGAATACAATGAGGTATACCAATGGTTTGATCAATCTCATTATGGGAAGCATCCAATAGCCAAACATTGGGAACAAACTGCTTTAACCCTTTCAACTTGTCCAATTTGTACCCGCTGACCTTCAATTCTTGAATCTCCAACCAGTTCTCCTCTGGATACGCGTCGCTGATCACCTCAACGAGGAATTTATTGGTCTGAGAAAATGAGAGATCATGTCCTTCCATCTTTTCACCAATGGAAAAAGAGGTGTCATCTTCCTCGTCACTATAATTGGGCAAATTAAATGAAACCTCTTTGTTCGGACTTGTCCTTACTATTGAATCAGTTGTCAATTCGGACAATTCTTTAAACTGATTAACGGTTGTCGTCTCTCCGTTATTGACCTCTCCGTAGAGAGCCAAGTATTCCTCCTCTGAAATAAATTTATTCTGGTTAATGTCCCATTTCTTGTTCTTGAAAACTGAGCCATCGATAAAATTCAAGCCCTTGTGGCCAGGAGCGGGCGTAGCCAAAACGCCGGGAGCGACGTGGATCATCTTCTCACCGGATTCTGATTTCAACGTCTCAATAGACGAAATCCGCGCCAATTTAGGTGATCTCACTTGGCGCATAGGCATGTTATCTCTATACTGAACAATATCCAACAGTTTATTCAATTCATCCAATTCCATTTCATCATCATCCGAGCGCTTTATCACCGAGGTTTGCCCTGCATCCGGGTGATTTAAATCTTCCTCCGATGTATAATCCGAGGTCGTCGCCTGATATTCAATTGGATTCAACTCTTGTTTCAAATTGTCAAATAATTGATCACTCTCTAATACATATTTTCTGGTCGTTGATGTTAAAGATTCAAACTCCTCTGCATCTGAAGTATAGTCTTGGGAATAGTTCGGTATATCGCCTTTCTTAGAGTTAAGCGAATCCTTCTTTATCTTTTCCATGATTCTATTGGAATCTTCAAACAACTTTTTAACCCCGTCGTCTAATTCCAACGTGGACTTGTAAACCTTATCAGGATGCTTCTTTGCAAATGTGTCCATTATTCTACCCCCGTTACCGTCATCTATGAACGGCATTTGTTTCAAGTTTCCATTGTGTAAAAATTCACTCTCTTTCTCTGAATCATACCTTCTCCAATGTGCGCCTTCTCTAGCGTATGAATCCCTTCGTTGGGCAACTGTATCAGCAATAAACGGGTCTTCCAAATCGATGCCCAAATCCTTTCCTTTCATGTTTGTAGCCTGCCATTCATGATTTTTCAGTATAGTTGGAATCCATTCACTTTGAGTTTTCGGGGCTGTGGAGTGATTATTAGGTTCATTTTCATTAAAATTATCATTCACGATATATTTTCCCCCCTGGGGAGTATGACTGGTGATATCATCTGTGTTTACTGTGGCTACTGTATCTGAAGTACCCATATTTCATGAAAAGTAAACAAAGGTTAGGTAAAAAAATATGCTCGGCATGAGGGGTTGCTGGTGATCCAGTGAAAAATCAGTGATTTGGTGAATAAAATAGATAAACAGAGTATAAAAAGATGCAAAAACGTGAATATGCCATTGTGTATGAATCTAGTGTAAGTTGATAGAACTTTTCAACTTATTTCACTCAAATTGTAGAGGTAGTTGTAAAATGTACCAAATAACCCATTTACGGGTACTCCCTGTTGAACAGAGTATACCTGACTGCCTAGCAATGTTTTGATTGTGTTAAGTACTTTGTTTGCATATGGTTGAATCTTGTTGTTGAAATATAGAGAATTTACCTGAGTGTTAACTATGGGAAGGAAAATTAAATGATGTTTGTAGTGAAATATTAATGAAAGAGACAGCAAATAACAATAAGGCCAGTAATATACTTTTGTTTTGCTTTGCTAGTTGCTCTTCCCAGTAAACCAGTAATGGTACGTTTGTATCTAATCCTGAGGGTTGGAACAAATCACGTGACCTGTGCTCATGATAGCTGTGAAAACTGTAGACGTATCATGGGGAAATCGCATTTATCCACTCTTCAGAGTACATAGAATTATTACCAATAGGCCAGTATGGCAAGGCAGTGGGAATTGCAATTAACAATAAAATTTAATTTCTTAAGTGAAAGGTGGTCGATTCTTAAAGAACACGATTCCATTTGATTTTTGATTGGATATATATATATATACTGCCGTATATAAAGTCATATAATTTACCCTTGTTGTATAATTACTTAACAGAAGATATTCCTTTTTCTGGATGTGATATGGGAATGAAACCAACTAAAAACCCAAAGGCTAGCCGTTTTATGAGCTGTTCGTGAACAAGCAACGCTTTCATAATATAGAAAGTAACCTTGTAATCAAAGTTTGAGTAACAGCGGCAACAATAAAGTCAATAACTGAAAACACAGATGCAAAAAATGCAAATAGCTGTTTCAAACTTTTTACACAGTTTCTCTCTATTATCAAGATGACCAAATTAGTCGCTCACCAGTAAATGGCGATTTACAATTCCCACACACCATCCACTCATCGCAATTGAAAAAAATACGCCTAATTTCATGAAAAGATGTTGATTCATCAAATTATCACTTATATTGTACCAAACAATATCAGTCGTAGACGAGCTACCCATACTGACAGATCACATAATCATACTCTTTTTAGTGACCATCAGGTGAACTGTTGATCGTTATGAGCACCTAAACGGCTTTCCGCAAAAAAGCTTACATAATCCTCTAATGGTGGTTTATGTTCACCAAAAGGAGAACCACGATGAGAGCTTTTCACTCTTTGAGAGGCCTATTAAAGGAAGATCATAGTGCAATCAAAGCTCGACTGGAACAGTTGGCAGAATCTGCGACTCCAACAGATTTAGATCCCAAAGCGGGTCCTCAGGATGCCTTACCATACAACAAGATCGAACTTCATGCCAAATTGGATCGAATCAGCAATTCCCAGGACAATTTCGAAAGTATCCACCAACAGGCCTTTGCAGTGGCTCAAATGCCTCAGTATGCTAGCAAACACTCAAAAGATTTAGCAACGGCGAAACCTTGGACCGGCACAGAGTCCCATTCAGAAGCCAGCTTAAGAATGCTCAATGACTCGATTAAGCCGTTGAAGAAAGCCGGTCCAACGATCCTCACCCCACCCACTCCATTGAAAAATAGAGTCCATATCGCTCGAGAGGGCGCCTTGGATTATCGATTGGCCAAAATTGATCAATCAAAGAAAGAAAAGGAAGAGGATGACGGCTGGTCAGACAGATATAGAGAGAGATTGCTAGGACCGACGATGCTTCTCAATGATTCGTTCGCCTCAGTTGATAACTCTATTAAATCGCTGGCGGATCAGAAGATTCGAGAGGCTCAAATAAGAGGGG
Source organism: Saturnispora sekii (assembly GCA_030563565.1). Taxonomy (NCBI): domain Eukaryota; kingdom Fungi; phylum Ascomycota; class Pichiomycetes; order Pichiales; family Pichiaceae; genus Saturnispora; species Saturnispora sekii. The sequence continues at coordinate 449,456 of JAJMJM010000002.1, forward strand.
ATTTCAATAATTTGAAGGGTAGGGGCCAGTCATTAGATGAAGGTTACTCCAAGGCAGAAAACATGTTCATTGAAAGAACAGAATATCAACTGAACAACATCTTGAAACGGCAGGATGCCCTGCCTCCATGGATCGAAAAACAGGGTGGAGTCCAAGTGCAAATACAGGCTTTCAGACATGAACTGGATAGCGAATGGACCAGATGGGCTATAAACGAGATGAAGGCTAGATACCCCACATTACAATCGAATTTACTCGTAGACAAAATGAAAGAATATGTGGCCGCGGAAGGCAACAAAGAAGGAGATATGGAGAATAAGTTAAGGTCGGAAAGGTGGCTTGAAACCAGAGGTGAATATCTCAAGGTTAAAATTAGACACATCAATGATTCCCTGCGAGGCTACAACTTACAAGCCCCCTTAGCCTCACAGAAGAGATATCTAATTTTAGACAAAGAGCTTGAGGATTGCTATCGCAGGGTTGCGCCCGAATTGCCGTCATCCCTCTTAAGAGACATCGAGAAGCCGGAAACCTCAAAGAGTGATCTGGGCTATGGAGATATCCTACAAAGGGGTGAGGTTTATCAAAGACCGGCTGAGCCCCTTACATCCCTTTTTGGATCATTGTTTGGATTCGGGGCCCAGAACGAGAAGGGAAAAAAACGCGATGAGGAGTAAAGCCGTTGCTGAGCATTTTAGACACGGTACACGTTCGACGCGTCACAAATGTCAACAAACAATAAGGAGTAACAAGCGTGTTTCAAAACCGACCCCTGATCTGTTTAAATAGTGGAAAATCCCCAATTGGATTAAATAGTCAAAAGATATCATATAGTAATAAATACCCTTCAACAAGATGTCAACTGAGTCCAAAGCCATGCAAATCTTCCTTGATTCCCCAGTGACTCAAGATATGATCCATCATCTTGTGTCTGTCACATTACAAGTTTTACCATGCGATACGTCAAAAACAATCAAGCAGGCCTTGCCATCCCCGCCCAGCTCCCCAGTGAAGTACGAGGAAAAACCCCTACCATCTCTCATGACGTTCATCACCAAGTTGGTGAGATACACAAACGTCTACACGGGAACTTTAATGGCCACCATTGTTTACATGAACAGATTAAGACAAAGGTTACCAAAAGACGCCAAGGGTCTACCATGTACCAGACATAGAATCTTTTTGGCATGCCTGATCATTTCTTCGAAAAACTTCAATGATTGCAGTCCAAAAAACAAACACTGGGCCAAATACACCGATGGCTTGTTCACTAGAGAAGATGTCAATCTGATGGAGAAACAATTGCTGATGCTTCTAGACTGGGAAGTCAAAATTGACACTCCAGAATTGACTCACTGCTGGAAGAGATTCCTCGACCCAATCAAGCAGGACTTGAAGAATAAGGTCAACATCAGAGATAGCATTTCCAAGGGTATGCTCTTGGGCTCTACACAAACAATTGTTTGTCCAAAGACTCCAATGAAAGCTAGACCTCAAATGAACATTTCACACTCTCGTATGTCATCTACATCTACAGTGTCTACAATCACCGATTCTCTTCACTCCAGATCTTCCTCTGTCTCTTCATTGGAATCTGTCGATTCTAACACTAATGTTCTCAAACAAAGCTTTGATCAATTGAACAAGGCATTGAGCACTTTGACAAAGAACACCCCATTGAACAACTATTTAAAAACCGTTGCTATGAAAGAAGACGAGGAATTGGACGCCCTTTTGAGGCAATACTGCTCTTACTGATTTAGTTAGCATTTAGACTTTCACTTGTTACCCACTACTATTCGTTTCCCTTTGTTACCATTGGTTACCATTTCACATTCATTTTTCATCCAACTTATATACCACGATTTATATTGCATTTAATGACCTTTTTCTAAGAACATCGACTATATTACAAAGTGTAGCTGATTATGAAGGTACGTAAAAGGCACAAAGTGAGGCATTAAATCCAGGATATAAATCATTCAAGATCGTTTCCAAGGGACTGATACAAGGAAGATGATAATCTCATCGATTAAACTCATCAATTATAAATAATTTGGATTTCTACATTAAGTGTCTAAACTCTCCTCTACGGAGTTCGCGGGCTTTAATTATTTACATATATCGCAATGGTGCCATTATTTACGGGGTTTACATCTTACAAGTATGCACTCATACCTATCAAGCTTGCAGTTACGTCGTAAATAGGCTTAATTTCTTTTTGCATCTATTCCAATAGTAAAAAACTACGCCAAACGCTGTGAATACCTCATCATAGTCATACAATTAAAGAGTTATTGTGATGTATCCTTGTGGCCAGTGTGCTGTCTTTGCGTTGCCATTGTGCCTCTACTCAAAAATTATCATGCACCATAGCAATTCCCAAAATTTAACCGGGAAACAAGCCTCACTATTAGCGGCATGAATATGATGTGTCTTCTGCAAAAATATACCGGGAGTCTCCCCCTTCGGCAAATCATTGCCGAATTACATTACTCAATATGTTTAGAAAATATCACTAGCAAATAAAAACATTTTTTTAAAAAAAGCCCGATGCGGGGCTTGAACCCGCAGCCTTTTGATTAAGAGTCAAACGCTCTACCGATTGAGCTAACCAGGCTTTATTGGCTAAACACTGTTTAGCAAAACTATGATCTTTCCTAGCAATGAAAACACTGCTTACGTGATCCACGCCAGATGGGCGCCTTTCATCGGCGCAAAAGTCAACTTGAAAGGTGTTCCTTCAGGTATCTTAAGATTAATGGGTCAAAAAGCAAGTAAACTGTCAAATCAAGATATCCAGGATATTAAATCCGATACAGGCTTTTCAGTTAAGGAGATTAAGCAGTGGTACAAGGGCTTTTCTAGAGATATTGGGACAACACACATAACTAAGGGTGATTTTATTAGTTTGCATCACCAATTTTATCCATTTGGAGATTGCACAAAGTTTGCTTCTTACACATTCGATGCATTTGATATTGATAATAACGGCCAGCTAACATTTAGAGAGTTTTTGAAAGGCTTAAGTATAGTTTCAAGAGGTTCAACTGGAGAAAAGTTGGATTGGACCTTCAGACTATACGATCGAGATAAAGATGGAAAGATCAGCTTTGACGATTTGAAAGAGGTTATTTCAAGCATATATGATATGGCCGGTGTCCAGTCAATTAAATACGACGATGATGTCAAAACCCCGGAATTGAAGTGTTTGAAGATATTCAAGATGTACGGCAAGGACCCAAACCAGTTCATTGAACGAAAGGAATGGATAGATCCTAGAAATTTGACGGATGATGCCGGTAGAGCATTGGATATATATAATGGGTTAATTTAGGCATATTTCAACAATAAAAACAGCTAGAGCAAAGATCATTTCATCAAATTCATATATAAGTAGATTATTACACCCATTGGGCAAGACACTTCTAGAAATTAGAGTATCACACCCGTTCCGCAACATAAACTGCTGTTTTACAGATGGTCTTGATCCCCTCTGTCAATAACCAATAAGGTCTGGCATTCTTAGAATCGTGTTCAATTGCCGTGTCTAAATGTTCCAATTCTTGGTCTCTGAATAGCTTAATGGTATTTTTCAAGTGTTCCAACTCCGGAGACTTTGTTTCGCCTTTCTCGTTCAAAGGTTCAATATCTTGAAAGTTGTTGCTTAACACCCTCAACTGTTGGTTATAATGTGCACCAATGACTGTTTCTACAGCTTCAGTACATGCCATTGCAGCCTCTTTATTCATGAACCCTGTTGCAAAACCCATACCAAAGGCTCCCACCTTCCACAATGGAGTCAATAAAGATGGCCTGACTCTATGCTCTGTTTGCATTTCATTGAATGTATCGTGATGAACAATTTCTTGCTCCCACATATGTTTCAAAACAGGCTTCAATTCCTTATGATGTGACAATGCTGCATACTGACCCATGTAAATCAAATCGGCCCCCAATTCCCCTGCCTGGTCAACACGAATCACTCTATCCAAATAAGCCCTTTGGGCTCTAGAAAGAGCTTTATGAGTGGGTCCACATGGTCTTATAACTCCCTGAATTGCTTTCGACATTACTCAATTATCAGTTGGTGTGAAAAGTGAGCCCATTTGGATAATCACATTTGAAGGAATGTCAAAATTGTCGCAAAAAACGGGAGGATTGCATAAGCTGACATAATCTTCACGTGACAAGATCACCCTCTCTCTTCATTTCTCGGGTAAATTTTTCTTTGACTCATTTGACTCCGCAATTTACAGATTATATATATTAATATGGTTAAAGTCGCGGTCTTAGGTGCTGCTGGTGGTATTGGTCAACCATTGTCACTGCTTTTACGTCAACATCCAAAAATTACGGAATTGGCTCTTTTTGATATTGTTAATGCCGCCGGAGTTGCAGCTGATTTATCACACATCCCAACAAAGCAGATTGTTAAGGGTTATGGGCCAAAGAATAAGAGTGACCAGAATGCAATTAAGGAGGCATTGAAGGGTTCGGATGTTGTCATTATCCCGGCAGGTATTCCTAGAAAGCCCGGTATGACTAGAGATGATTTATTCAAGATCAATGCGGGGATTGTTAAATCTTTGGTTAATCAGGTGGGTACTGTTTGCCCCAATGCCATGTTGTGCATTATTTCAAATCCGGTCAACTCAACTGTGCCAATTGCGGTTGAGGAATTGAAGAGATTGGGTGTTTTTAATCCAAAGAGGGTCTTTGGTGTTACAACTTTAGATAACTTGCGTTTGGAGCAATTTCTTGGATCGAAGCTTGGCTTGGATCCGGAAGATCTCAGAGGGGATGTTATAACCATTGGGGGCCATTCAGGTGACTCCATTGTTCCTATCATCAACACGTGGGTCAAATCATTGGCTAAGAGTGATTATCAGGAATTGGTCCACAGGGTTCAATTTGGTGGTGATGAGGTTGTCAAGGCCAAAGATGGTAAGGGTTCCGCCACTTTGTCAATGGCTGTTGCAGCCTTCAGATTTGCTGACTCTATTATCAAGGCTTTGACCGGTGAGACGGTTAAGGACGTTGCGTTTGTTAAGGTGAACGAATTGGGTAGTAATTTGTCTCCTGAAATCCTCAATGGGGAGTATTTTTCGCTGCCTATTTTCATCAATAATTTGGGTGTTTTAAAGGTGGAATACCCACAAGTTGGTTCGAATGAAGAAGCCATGGTCGAAGTTGCCAAGTCTAAAATCAAGCTCGATGTCAAGAAGGGTTTTGATTTCGTTCATGGTACCAAGTTATGAGTTTCTATATTCTCTCCACTTCCTATAGTTAACTTCTTCCTTTAAAATTTCTTATCTAAGCCAGTCTTGGACAAAGCGAAAAAATCGCGCCCTGGTTACTTTGGCCATATAGCAGCTTTCACCACCCAAAATGAAATCATGCAAAGTTTTGGTCGTCCGCTTTATTATGGTGTAATTTGTGCATAAGTGGGCGCAATGCCTTGATTTGTGCATCAATACATCATATTATTTCATGGCCATGCCACGTGCATATATTGAATTGTATGATTTCTCATTAATATGTCCCTCCATTAACATCCAAGAGGGCCGCATACCTCTTTATGTCTCTATTTATTTATTTTTTTGATGACTAAGGCTAACCTCTTTAACCCTGCATGATTATCAGGGCGCAAATGCACCTCGGATAACGGGTAAATTTTTTGAGCAAATTAAACGGCTGGCATGGTAAACGCCGTAGGGGCGCAGCAGCCGGAATGGTGCCAGACGATGGAAAACCCGCTGGAATTGGGCACGAGGGGTGAAATGCCACCCACTTCATCCACCCATTTTCCTCTCCATCTTCCGTTTGCTTTTCCATTCAAATCTAATTTAAGCCAACAGTATCTAATTTCACTAATTTCCGGTCACATGTCCACTTACACCAATTTCCGGTCACAGCAAAATAATCCCAAAGGCCATAGGTAAAATGAAGAAATAACCGCGGAGTAGGGATGGTATTTAATGCAATACACATTTAACCAGATCTTTCTCCTGTAACCGGGTGGCCATATAATTCGTTTATTATCGCGGCAATTTCAGGATTTCCCCTCCATACATCCATTTCATATCCCCACTTTTATTACACACACAATTTATGATGAAAGCCCACCAAAAACAAGGCAAACCAGTGGGTTGTTGCTAATTTTAGACAAATCGGCAAAGTTTCCGTGCAGAAGGCGGTTTATTGTGTGCCTGAAAGTAGAGAACAATGGATTGTTGGGCTCGCGATCCTTATTTGGTTGCTTTAATTTCGGCACCTGTTCCGATCAACTGACTGCCGCTAAATACCGTCCCCATCAATGTAGAAGACAGAGCCCACGTATAGAATGGGATTCTCCACCCTTCAAGATCGGTCATCACCACCATATCATCCTATGAGGTAATTCTAAAATTGTAATCATGGCGTAAAAAATTTAAGCCATTCTTGTCTTCCGATTCAAATAAGTTTCCACTGGACACATCATCTTTCTTCCCATAAAAAGCATGGCTAATCCACATACCCAATTCCAGACCCCACCGGATCAGCTAAAGGGGTCAAAAAGGCCTCACCCAATGGCACCACCCGATCAAGTGACAAAAAAACCCAGATCCCAACCTGCCAATGAAACCAATCATCCACTCACCTTATTGGACATTTGGCTAAAATGTGGGAATTTGGCATTGAATATGGATGAAAACCACCCGATCGCGATCAAATGCTTCGAAAACGCCCTCAAGATCAACTCCACCAACACAAAAGCTTTGAATGGACTCATAGATTGCCTTGTTGAGAACGATTTAAGGTTGAACAAAAAAGAGGGTATCGTTCGAGCAATCGATATCCTAAATACCACTCTCAACAGATATCCCGACATTAGAGAGGATATGAAGTTATGGGCCAAGTTGGGGGATTTTTACCTCCTGATAAATGAGGTGGAAAAATCACATAGCGTGGTGACAACAGCATTGGAATTTGCAGCAAACAACTCTTCATTGTGGCTTATATTGGGAAAATGCTTCAACAGATTGAACATGTTAAGAGATGCAGTGGAGGCCCTGACAAACACATTATACTTATTACCAAAGGAGTTATCACAAAAAGATGAGATTGATGTAGCAAGGGCAGCCCATTTGGAATTGGCATCAATTGCCTTCGGTGATGGTAACTTGGAGGCGACAAAAAATGAATTAGGAGTCGTATTATCATTACCACCACCATCACACAGACAAATAATGCAAGAATGTTCTAAATTATCAAAAAAGTTGATTCTTTCATTCTGTGGTTCAGATAATATGCTTAATGCTCTAGGAATATGCAATCAAGTGGAAAAAATAATCAAAGATGATGTTTTCATTTCACTCATCCACGGATTTCATTTAATGCAAGCGGATAAACCATATTTTGACCCCATTCATGCAAGAAGATTCTTAGTTTGCGCCATCAGAAACCAACCAACTTATAAAAAAGAAGAAGGACTTTTGGAATATATAAACTCTGAAGAAGGGGATTTCTTCCCATGGCTATTATTAGCTAAATGTTACATGTTGTTGAAATATGAAGTGGTTGTTTTAGATTGCGTGGAGATTTGTCTGAGAAAATGCACCAATCCAATGAGTCGAAAATTGGTCTTTTCTCTATTGAGAAAACTTGAAACCATGTGTGATGATAAGGAAATACTTTCAGAATTTAAGAGAATCCGTCAATCATTGAATGAATATGAGTTTTACGATGATGTTGAAATAAAGCTAAGTGACTTGGTTTTGATGACTTTCAACCAAAGAACTTCCTATCTTGAATCATTAGTTAAGGGCATCAAAAAAAAGGATTTATCGCTAGCCAACAATCCACAAATTGGTACCACTTCAATAAAGCATGAACACACATCACCACAAAAAAAGAGTCCTCAAGTGACACCCAAATTCAAAGGAATCCCAATAACAGGTCAATCAATTCCTTTAACATCACATACCCATTTGTCAAAGGCTTATCAAAGTGCCGTGCCAATAGGATTTAATTATCCACCATATATGACCACCCAACTACCACCACCAATGCTCCCCTCTACTACTCCAACTAATGAATTGGAAGACGAGATCCGGTTCCGTCAGCATCAAGAGGAGATGAGGAACCGTCAAGAGGAGGAGATGAGATTCCATTATCAACGTCAACAAATGATGCAGCAGAGTGGACAATTGGCTCCAATGCAGGGAATTCCTCCCGGTGTTTATCCACCTGGCCAAGGGCAACTTTCACAAAACATTCCACCGGGACAATTATTACCACCTCATATGATGTATGGGCCGTCCAACATTAACATGAGTCGTGCATATGGGACTTATTTTTAGCACATAATATTGTAATTTTTAAGTAATTTATACACTACTTTGTATATCAAAACTTCATTTCTTAAAACTTACCATTCAATAGGTTCTTAACCATGTCATGACCTGTCAAATAAGCGGTTCTACCAAAAGAAATGAAATCCAAAGTTGAAGAAATCATGTCCAAGAATCCAAATGGAAGCATTGCAGGGATCCATCCTTGTGCCAATTCCAATGCAAAGGATCCACCTGGCATGGCGTATTGTTTCACATCACCCATCGAATGATAATGTTGATCACCTGGATAGTAAACGCTTCTTTCAAATTGGTTGGCTTTAGCAGCATATTGAACCCCCTTCAAGATGGTGAAGTAATCGTCTGCAAAATGAATACCCGTATGACCTTCTGTACCCACTGCGGTACCAAAAATGATCAAATATTCCGAAATGGATGCATGAAGAATGATCATTTGACCCATCGCACCACCAGCATTGTTGAACACCCAGTCATTGGTGTTGAATTTGTTGATGTATTTTTCTCCATAACGATCAATCAATTTGTTAGTCAAGTTTTCAAACAAAACCTCTGCCTTGTCATCCGTAGTTTCCGTCAATGTTTGCTTAACAATTTGTTGAAGTTCTTCGTGGTTAAAAATGTAGTTAGAAGGTAACCAGGTGGAATATAGAGTCAACAGGACATAGAAGATGGCACCAAAAAAGGCCAACTTTCTGATTAAGCTCACCAAATTCATCACGTTCAATGGAAAGAAGAGTGATATAGATAAATTTGTTGGGGGTGAACGAGCGGAACGAAAACCTTTGTCAAGTAAACAAATATGCTCATTTGTTGATAAAATTCAGCTTTGCTTTAATTGAAACAGGTGGTATTTGTATTCATAAATTGAGGCTGCATCACTTTTACTATTCACAGGGAGGGAATTGGAACCACTTTTAATCCATAATTGGCAAAAGCTTGTGCTGACGTAATCATTTTTGTCAAATCTCAACCTTTTCAAGACCTCAATAATGAATGCTTTGAGAAGCTGCCAATCGATCCAAGAGACCTTTGATATATTAGATGAGTTGAATTACCAATATTCTGATATAGAATCCTTAATTCTGGAAGCAATAACGATGGATCAACCATCGTATATTGTTTGCCCCATGTTGTTCCAGGTGGTGGAAAGGTATAACCAATATACACCCCAATTGATTGCAAAAATACCCGAAAATGCTCAAAACATTCTTTATCGAGTAATCCTACTTGTAGGAGAACTTTCTCTTAGGAATGACGAAAAAGAGGAAGGTGAAGTTGAAAAGAAACTTGCACTGATTCCTTTATCCAAAATAGAGAATATGGCTTCCCCAGAGGTGATTCTTTGGGTTTATTCCACACTGATAGTTATTAATACTAAGTGCTTTTACATGTTGATATCAAAGGTGACAAAATTGATTCATACTGATTTTGAACTAATAACTCCATCATGCAAAACCCGGTATTACGAGTTTATCTTGAAATGTCGACTGAGGGTAGAATATTCAGAAATAAGAAACTTATATACCAAAGAAAAGTACATTGGTTGTTTAAATAAAGCGAGATCTATTTGGGATAACTCTATATTTTCAAATGATGATTTATTGCTACAATCCTGGTATCTATCACAGACTGAATTCAAGGAGATAGTTAATTTCACCTTATATGCCTTTCTCATACAAGAGTTCAATAGTGAAAAGTGGATATTCTTACAATCATTGAATCGGTTTTTCCAACAATTCAACGAACAATCCTCACTACTACAAAGTTATTTTAATAAGAACGTGGATGCTTATTTACTTCAGTTGGCGTCGAAAATCTCCTTGAATAACGTCATTCCCTTTGATGATGATCTATTGACAGAGGTGAAGAGATTGTTCGCTCAGGAAAATTCCCTAGTGATTAAATCCCTCTTGCAATTAAACTTGGTTCAGATTTCTTTTAAGTTCATCAATATAAATTTGAAAACGTTGGATGAACTCTTAATGCTGGAGCATCTTGACCGAAAAATAGATTTACTTCACTTTATTTTGGATATGAAATTAAGAAAGTTACTAGTGGTGGATATAGATCAAGTTTCAAACATTTTACAATTTGACCACGAAATTACACGCGATTCAGACATCAATAGGATCCTCCACTACATAGGTAAAGAGGATACACGTTATTTAAAGCTACTCATCAAATGATTTTTTAAAAGAAAATTGTATTTTTGAAATTAATGTTTAGTTCTCCCAACCATCATATCAGCAACCTCATGAACTTCTTCCCAGAATACTTTCTTTCTCATTCTCTTCCCTTCAGAAGTCTCATTTTGCCAAATTGATTTGACATTTCTAAACGTAACATGGCTTCTTTCAATTCCCAAAACACAGGCCGTGTTATGAGTCTCAGGAGTGCTTTCAAATTCGCCAATATCATTCTCTCCGCTACGAGCCAAATCAAAGTTATCCTCCATGAATTCCACTGCCTTGATAGCAAATCTAACAGCTCTTGTTCTATCAATTGGAGAAGGGATTCCACCCTGTTGAACGTGACCAGGGATAGCAGTCTTGGTATCGAATTGACCTTCAGATTCATCATTCAAAATTTTGGAGATGACTTCTGTAGTAAGAACCTTGGAGGCGTTTTCTGATTTGATGATTAACCTTCCGCTTCTTTCCTGGCCTCTGTAAAGAGAGAAATTGGCCTTCAATAAGGCAATATCAGATTCCAACATGTCCAATGGGAGACCTTCCTCTGGAACATACGATGCCATGGCACCCGTACACAATTGAGAGTATGTTCCAATGTAACCACAGTTACCACCCTGACATTCCACGACGAAACATCTATTTCTCACGGCAGCAGCGGATTGCTTGATGGTATCACAGTAATCCACAAGGGCGTTCAAACAGGTATCAGAACCTAACGAATATTCAGTACCTGGAACGTTGTTTGAAATGGTTGCAGGAATCAAAACCATAGGAATTCTGAAAGCTGGATAATTGGTCCTAGCCTTATCCAATTGATCAAGGGATTTGAGAGCTTCAAATCCACCCACAATCACCAAGCCATCAAACTTGTACTTGGCAAAATTGTATGCCACCAAACCGATATCAGCATCTTCGGGGGTGGATCTATTGGTACCGATTTCTGAACCACCCAAGGCGGTGTAATTCTCGATTTCCAACCAATCAATGGTTCTAACAGATTCATGACGAGCCAGACCGGTGAATCCATTGTGAATGGCGTAAGGCTTGTGGCCACGAGAAAGACAGAAATTGGCAAAGGCGTAGGTTGCAGCATTCATACCACCTGCAGGGGCACCCACATTGATGATGGCAAACTTCTTTCTTTTTTCCAATGGTAAGGATGGTTCCTTGAAGTCCGCGCTGTTCATTGCCACTAGATATTTCAAATATTCCTTAAAGTCGGAATCTCTCAAAGAGATGGCCTTCTGGAAATCCTTTGCTTCGATGGCCTCGGCAACGGATTTGGTCAATGCAACTGCATCCACCAATGGTCTCTTGACGATCTTGTTCTCGGAAATACCAATCATTGGAGATGGAACATCAGGAGTGGCGGTCAAAATGGCCTCAACAGCGGCCACACCTTGTAAAGTGGCCAGAATTCTGTCGTATGCCACAGCAGGTCCACCTCTTTGAACGTGACCCAAGGTGGTGACTCTGGTATCCAAGCCCAATTTATCAACAAGGACATTTTTGACATCCTCGGAGGTGATTGGAGTAAGATCGGAGCCAATGGCACCTTCTGCCACAATCACAATTGTCTTTCTCTTTCCTCTGGATCTGTGAGCGGAAACAACTTCACACATGTGCTCAGACCATTCGGATCTGTTGGAAGGTTTTTCTGGAATGAAGATATAATCTGCACTGGTTGCAATACCAGCCATCAAAGCCAACCAACCACAATGTCTACCCATAACTTCGATGACGAAAGCTCTTTGATGGGAGTTTGCAGTTGCATCGATGAAATCGATTGCTTCACAGATTCTTGCCAATGAGGAGTATGCACCGATTGTTGCGTCCGTGGAGGACATATCATTATCAATTGACCCCACGGTACCACAGATATTCAAGTTTTTATAAGTGTCGAATTGATCTCTCGTGATTTCTTTCTTTTCTAGCAACTCCTGGATGAGGGTAGGCCATTCATGTCTGAACAAATCAGCACCCGTTAAGGACCCGTCACCACCACAAACAATGAGGCCGTCAATACCTGCTTCAATCAAGTTTTTACAAGCCTTCAATCTACCCCATCTTTCCCTGAATTCCTTAGAACGGGCGGTACCGATTTTGGTACCACCTTCCGTGAGCCAACCACGGACGTCGTTCCAGCACATTTCCTTGATGTATTTTTCGCCACCTTGGACCAAACCGGAGTAACCTTCATAAACAGCGAACGCCTTACAACCTTTTGAGATGGCTGCACGAACGATTGCTCTCACGTTCGCGTTCATACCTGGAGCGTCACCACCTGACGTCATCACTGCAATACTTCTCTGTTTTCCGTTACTGGTGGTGGATCTGCTCATTTCGGAGCTCACCAACCCCTTTTCAATCACGTCATCCACTCTAAAAACTCCATCCGCAAACGTCCTTGAAGATCCGTTCACTGCAAATGGGTTTGACAAAGCACTCAACCCCACAATCGACCCCAATGGGTCCAAAACATAGACTTCAAACGGATTCATCAATTCCGGTCTCACCTGGAAGTCCACCTTCAAATCCGTCAATCTGTGAATCAATTCCACTAGATTGTAAGTCGTGAAAGAGACCGAACTCTGTAATGTTCTCCAATCAAGCTTTTCTTTGTGGGATAAAAGGTTTTCCTTGTTAGTCTCAATCTGATCCACCGTCGCGGCTCTCTCGGAATCCACCACGATCTTAATAGCCGAAGATTTCCCATAATCGGTTGAGTTTGACACCAGAATACACGAATCGACGCTATCTTCCTTGTTTAAAACAGAAAATTTCAGCACATTTGTATAGAATTCCACTGTAGCATGATAGAGGGTTGTTGTAGGTGCATAATACACCACCTCCGCCGTGCAATTGGCCAGTTTAACACTCACTGTCATAATAAATTAGGAAAAGAAAGGTATAGAGAGGGTCATAAGATTTACAAGTCCGCGTATTTCAGCCTGATTTTTGCTCGGCATCTTCTGCTCCGTCTAACCACTGGGGCCTGAAAGGCATTACGCCCCGCATGAACTCCTTTGAGGTCCGTACAAGGTCCTGATAGATGAGATGGTTGGGTGGTGGCACTGTGGAAAAAAGACTAGATGAGGGGTGAATCCACACCGACTGGCCGTCGACAGTCCTATACCCATCACCAATCAACTTTGCGGAGTTTTGAAAGAATCCGGCCACGATGGCCTTCATTGTGTTGATGATCACGAGATTATTGTGATCTTGATTTTTGGGGTGATTTTGAGTGTTGGGAGAAAGTGAAGTGATCCTTTTAAGAGTACGTTCAAGCTGTTCTCTGATCTTCTTGACTCGCTTCATTGTCCTCACCTGGATGAAATTATCACTACACCATTTTGAAGACCAATGTTGATCTCGCCACTGGTTCCAAACGTTCATAAGTGTGATATGGTCCCCACCCAATGTGCTGTAAAACCTCTCATGGGCTGCATGTGCTCTTTCTCTGTTATGCTTGGAATTGATCCATAAACTTCCCGATTCCTCCAACATCGACACAACACTCAAAACACAATCAATACAGTCCAATTCAATGGATCTAAGAAGACACTTGGCAAGCTTAGGACTGGTTGGAAATTCGGACATCTGTTTACCCACTCGTGTCAATTGACCCCTTTCATTCAAAGCTCCCAATGCATACAACTCCTCTAAGGCCTTGATAAGTGATCTTGTGGATGGGGGGTCCATAAAATCAAACTTGATGAGATTCGTGATCCCCATAGACATCATCAACAACACCACACTCGTCAAATTCACCCTCAGAATCTCCGGTGCCGGATTGGTGGGTAAATCGTTCTCATACGTAGATTTCGTGAATAACCGGAAACATTTTCCTGGACCCACCCTACCGGCTCTACCAGCACGCTGGTCTGCAGAGGCCTTTGAGCAGGGCTTCACCTCAAGAGACTCGATCCCCGTCACCGGCTTGTACACGTTTTCCTTAACAAACCCCGAATCAATAACATAGACAATCCCATCGATCGTCAACGAGGTTTCCGCAATGTTGGTCGCTATAACAACCTTCCTGGTTCCATCTCCAGTGGGCTCGAATATCCTCTTCTGCTGCTCGGGAGGTAAATTCGCATAAATCGGACAAATCATCAATGGCTTAATATGGTCACCCAATTCATTCGCCAAATCCTCAAGATTCTGCGCCATGGTCTCAATCTCATCCTGTCCGGTTAAGAAGACAAGAATGTCCCCCTTGCCTTGCGACATATGAATCTGCATCACCGTCGTGGTTGCTGCATTCACGTAATTCCCCTCAGGCTGTTGGGTGTAATAAATGTCGACCCCAAATCGACGCCCAGGAACCTTGAAAATCGGTGCTCCCCCAAAGTAATCCGAGAACTTTTGTGCATTAATGGTGGCAGAAGAAATTAAAAGCTTAAAATCATCCCTATCACTCACAACCTCCTTCAAAAGCCCCAGAAGAATATCTGTGGAAAGCGTGCGTTCATGCGCTTCATCAATCATCATTGCTGAATACGAGTCCAGGTTCACGTCCGTTAAAAACTCCCGCAAAAGCATACCGTCCGTCATGTATTTGATCCTGGTTCTACCACTTGACTTGTCATCGAATCTGATCGTATAACCCACTTCTTCCCCTAGCGTGCAACCCACCTCGTCCGCCACACGGGTGGCAACAGAAACTGCAGCAACTCGACGAGGCTGAGTGCACCCAATCTTCTTACCATCTTTACAGTAACCCGCCTCATAAAGATATTGCGGTAATTGAGTTGTTTTACCTGAGCCTGTTTCACCAACTATAATGAGCACCTTGTTCTTTGCTATTGCCTCTAGCAGGTCACTTCTGTATTGATAAACAGGAAGTGACTGTCGCGTCTCCTCAATGGTTTTAACACGGGCCTCCTCTTTATCCAATGCTTCTTCCATCTTGATTTTCTCCATTATATCCTTATCTTCATCGTCAAGCTCCTCAATCATGTCGTTTTCCCCATGGACAAACGATATTCCTTCATCAGTCTTAAATACGTAACCATATTTCTTCTCCTCGTCTTTGGCATCCATGAACGCCGTCATACCTGCCCTTCTTTGTTGAAGATCCTGCCATTCCTTTTCGTCGATTTTCAACCCATCATCTCTACCATTTTTCGCTCTCTTGAGACCTCTGTATCCCTTTTTAAACCCATAATCTAAAACCCGCTTCTTGAATGTATATTCATTCTGTTCAGAGGGATCCAATCGATCCCAACCTATTTCCTTGATATCCTTTTCAAATTCAACCAGATCTTCTTCAATCAACTGGAACTCCACGATCTGTTCCTTTGTCAATCTTTCCCGTACATTGAGCACTACCTGACGTATTCTATTAAACTCCTGATTGGAATCTTGCTCCATCCAGTCGTCCTCCTTCTTGTCAGATTCCACGGCCTCTGGTTGGTGTTTTTGTGTCAAACTAAGCGAATTACCATATAGAAATTCGGCCTCTTTGTTCTCGTTGTCTTCTTGCTTACCTGGCATCCCTGCTTCTATCTCAAGCTTGATTTTCTTATTGGAAACTGTGTAAAGAAACCCTCTATAATTTTATTCAACTGCTCTCTCTTTTTAAGGTGATGTCAAATCCCAGTGGATTCCGCCGTAGACTGTCATCTCTATCATCAGATGTCTCCCAATACATGCCACCATGGTCTTCACCATATATTATTGGGGTGGCAGGACTCTCGGGATCAGGAAAGACAACAGTTGCGCAGCAAATCATCGATTCCATCAATCAGCCTTGGACGGTGCTTCTTTCATTGGATAACTTCTACAAACCTCTTAACAGTGAAGAACGCAAGAAAGCATTTGCTAATGAATTTGATTTTGACGAACCAGCTGCTCTGGACTTGGATTTGATGTACAGTTGTGTAAAAAGTTTGAAAGAAGGTAAGAAAACAGAAATCCCGGTTTACTCCTTCTCAAAACACGACCGTACGGACCAGAAGTTGAACATTTACGGGGCCAACGTGGTCATCATTGAAGGAATTTTGTCTCTCTATGATAAGAAGATTTTGGACTTGATTGATTGTAAGATCTTCGTGGATACAGATATCGACCTGTGTTATTCTCGTCGTTTGCTCAGAGATATTGTCCACAGGGGAAGAGACTTGGAGGGGGTGATTAAACAATGGGATAAGTTTGTCAAACCAAATGCCGTTGCATATGTCTTGCCCACTATGAATAATGCGGATATTGTCATTCCAAGAGGCAGTGATAACACTATTGCAATCAACATGCTGATAGAGCACATTAAGAAGCAATTGGGACAGAAATCCAAGGACCATCTACTTCAGTTAAAGCTCTTGGGCCAAACTCAAGGCGATATTAATTGGTCAAGAGTTCATCTGCTACCACAGACAAACCAACTCAAGGTTATCAAAACCATCCTCTTGGATGAAGCAAGCAATAAGGAAGATTTTGTCTTCTATTTTGACAGATTGGCCTCCATTCTAATCAATGAGGCTCTCAATTATATCGATTATTCATCAGGAGACGCGATTATTACTACACCTATAGACGTGAAATTGAAGCCAGAAGAAACATTTTTCCAAAGCAGACCCGTGACGGGTGTCTGCATTGTGCGCTCAGGTGACTGTTTTCTAAGTTCCTTTAGAAAGACAATCCCTGCAGCCAGAGTTGGCAAGTTATTGATTCAAACTGATTCCAGAACTGGTGAACCCCAACTACACACAGAGAAACTACCCCTCTCTGAAATGGCAGGGGATGGTGATACCAATATTACAGTGTGTCAAAGAGAACCAAAGATAACAAACACTCTTTTATTCGATGCACAGATGATCTCGGGTGCCGGCGTCATAATGGCTATTAAGGTGCTCTTGGATCATGGATGGCATCAGGAAGATATCATTGTTGTCACATACTCCACCACAAGAAAAGCTCTCAATACCTTAATGAAAGCCTTCCCGAAGGTCCAACTGGTGATGAGTTGCGTTTCAATGGATGGTGTATTAGATGGTACGGACTTGGACCCTCAATCGGATATTTACGATAAGGATGGTGATTGGTGGATGTCCACAAGATTCATTGATGAGAAGTACTACGGTACGTCCTAGAAGTTTACTAAATAGATTTAAAATAATACTTATAAATGTAAAAGTTTCATTATCAAATAACCCAAAGTGATGACAATGACCCCACAACAAACACTCACAGGAACACCAATTGAAATAAATTTATTCACGTTCAAGTATTTGTTACCAACACTATCTGTAAGACCAATGGCAGTGACATTTGGAAACCCACTGGTTGGCAACCCCATAGCACATGAACAGAGCATGGCAGTTGCCATCACTAAAAGATTGGGATGTGGATCTGGTAATGCCCTGCCGATTTCCGCAACCAATGGCACAGTGATGAGAGCAGCAACCGTATGAGAAACAAATGTTGCCATGATGAGAACAAGGGAACCAAAAACAGCCAAGACAGTGAATAGATCGGCCTCCATCAATTGGGCCTGGATTCCAGACGCCAGGACCGTCAAAAGACCGGAAACAGAAACCGCCTTACCCAAGGCAATACCCCCCATTGCTAAAATGACAATTGTCCACGGATAATTGTTGAAATCTTCACTGGAAAGAATTCCTGGAGCATAAAATGCAAACATAGAAAGCACAGATATCATCCCCATATCACCAAAAATTGGCTCCAAAACAGAAGCAGAACACCAAAGGATGATGGTCACAACAGTGACAAAAATGACGTAGATTTGCTTCCCATCGAATTTCTCTCTCTGCATCTTGATTGGGACAATCACAGTACCCTTGAATTCAAAAAAGAAGCTCAAGAAAATGAATATGACCACCAATGCAGTCAAGCAAACAGGAATCGAAATAGCAAACCATTCTATCCAATTTGGCTGAGGGTCCATGAATTGTAATGCAACCACGTTTTGGGGAGATGCGATTGGAGAAGCCATACCGGCAATATTTGAAGCCAAAGCAACACCCAAGATCAGAGCCTGGGCAAATTCGGACCCCTCTGGGAGAGTATTCAACACTGGCTGGATAACGGAATACATCAAGACAGGCGCCGCGACATTGGACACAAGTGATGCCACCACTGCTGAAACGGCCATAATAGCGAATAAAATGGTTGCCGGTGTTTGGGACACCTTTGAAAGCAGGAACGTGCATGCAAATTTATCCAAGTTATATCTTGATAGTGCTGCAGCCAGAGTGAAACCACCGAGCAATAGGAGAACAATCGGAGACCACATTGCCGAGCAAATGAATTTAGATGCTTCTGGAGCTGAGAGAGATTCGCCCGTCTCGGTGTCCTTCAGGACCCCCAGAACAACAATCAAAAATGGTAAGGATAATGAGGTGACAAATAATGGAACGGCCTCTGTGGCCCACATGAGGGAAGCACATATCACCAAAGCAAAACAATTCTTTTGATGAAAATCGTCAAAAGGAGAGACATTTAATAGGGTAACTGTGATAGTGGCGATGAACAATAATTTCAAGAATCCCAATGAAAATAGCCAGGCGGGAATGGAAATGCCCTTGCCTGCTCCTATGGGTATTGTGAATACTGGTTTGGATTCGTAGATTTCATCACCCGACAATTCTGCTCTTTTGGCATAAGCGGCTTGGGATTTCCGTTCCATGCCAATCATTGTTCTCCACACTGTGTTTCTTTCGAAAACAACCTTTTCTCTCAAGTTGGTTCTCAGCTCGATCTTAGCCTCTTCTATACGTCCGTGGGTGAAGATTGAAAACAGCTCTATCGCCTTTTCAATTGTTTGATTGAGTTTCTCTGTGGTTTCTGGAGCAAAAATGTGTGTTTTTTCCAACGCTAACATGTAATCTTCCTTCAAGTGAGTAGATAGCAACTTGTCAAACTTTTTGGTGGCCTTACCAAACCCGATTTTGTTCAATTCGATGTAAGATTTCAATTCCGACAGGTGGGTGAAGACATCCACCAATAATCTTTTCTTTTCAACTTTTAAAGCTTCCAAAAATGTCACACAGAAGTCCTCGTCATCAAACAAGGTGGGCAATGATCTCTTCTTCTGCAGTGTCAATGAATCTCTATCAAAACCAATATCAGATATGCCCATAATATCCACTGAATTATCCGCGGTTAAAATCGTAGGAGAATTGATCAAGAGCTTGGAGCCCTCATCCTCGTCGGTATTTGCAGTAGCCAAAGGAATCGCTGCATGCGAGGGCAAGTTTTCAATCTCATCAACATATCCTTCGCCAATGCTGGCAAGAATATGCTTCAATTCATCTCTCGCGGTTATATCGTCCTCTTTCAGCGGAAAATCTCTCACAAACTCCGCAAATTCCTCCACAACCGCCTTCCATTCCAAATAGATCACGGTTTCCTTACCTGTAAAGAACTTGTTAATCTTTTCCAATTCTGAATCCAATGCAGCTCTGAAGACCACAACAGGGTTGGCAGAGTCTGAAGGATCGGTGGTGAATGCTATTTCCAAATCTCCATGTCTTTGCGAAAGGGTGTCTGCATATTTTCTTTGCAGATTGTATGCAACCTTCTTCAATGATGAATAAGAGATATACTTAGAGCTCCATTCTGGCACCGCATTGAACTGTAATGAGTGGGAGAATTTCATTATCTGTTTGTCTCTCTGTTTTCTTGTTAAATCTAGATCCTCAAGGGCGATATCCTTTCCACTAGCAGCCGCAGTGAACACCTTGAGTTGGCGATAATGGAAGAAAAGGGTGTCCCCAAATAGGAAATTCTAAAAGTGCTCATTAAAGTAAATAGAGAAATATCAAACTAGAGATAAACGCCGTATACGTTCCAAAGGCGTTGGATGGAAAACTGGAGCTGGATTTGGTCTTCACTGAGTAGTTGACCAAGGTCGTTTTTCCACTCTTGTAAAAGGAGTGGAGGAATTGTCATCTGTCCCACTCTTTGAAGATGGATAACTTCAAGAAAAAGCAAACCTCTTTCGTAATCCCCTTGTTTATTGATAAGTCTTTCAACTCTTCCAAGTCCCCTACGTGTTCTCAGACGAAGATCCTTCTTTGTTGAAGTTTCAAAGGTTTTTCCAGTACCGAAGAAGGATTGAAGCAACCAGTTTAGAGTGAACCAGAGACCGACAATAGCTGGACTGGCTGCAATGCAGCCGAAGACCAATTCTTGGCTTCTCACAATCTTGTCAATCCCCGATAGGGCCACCGACCCATCAACCTTGGTTTTTTGGATTTGAATTAGAACATTCCTCAACATTTGACCCGAGAGAAGCTCCTTAATAGGATGTGGCAAAGCCATTTCATAATCCTTTAACAGGAGGGTGAGATCACCATGTTGAACACCCAATTTAATGGATTCAAGGGCAGTTACTTGATCCTCCGCAGACAATTGGTTCAATGGGACCATCACGTCGTTTGAGATGGAAACAGGAATATTGTTGTCGGTGACATATTTAAGAACCATTCTCTCGAGGGAAGTCAAGTCGCTTTCCAAACTGCTTTCGCTCATGAGGGCCAATCTAGAGTCGGGATCGTGTCTGATCGTTCGGATAACGTTATTCAAGGGCTCCATCACCCAGTTTTGCCAAAATCCAATCAGCGTGTCCTTCGCTGATTTTACGCTGGAAATAACGTACTCCATCATTTGGTCTCTGTTGGTGTATGCGTAGTTGAGAGCATATGGCAACAGCATCATTGATGGAAGAAGGACAATCCAATTTCTAGCCAAAAATCCCGGGCGGGCTTCCACCTCCACTAACAATCTGGTGGTATGTTCAAAAGACGGCAACTTCTCCTCTAAGATCTGAACCATTTGCGGTAAGTAGTCTGTCATAGATCCAGTACCCTTATAATCAGCGGATGGAATGGATCTTGTGTCCAATAAATAGTTCAGCTTGGAAATAAAGGATTTGTCGAACTCGAACTCTAATTCCAGATTCGATTCCACCTTCAACTGGGGTAAATTGTTCAATAACCAACCCAAAATCTCCACATTCTCCCGCTGTATTCTGTTTAAGGTGTGTTTCTTGGATTTTAGCTCGTAGAGAGCACCCTTGAACGGCAACCCCGTTGCCACGTTGATGAATTGTTTTAGGGAATCTGTTTGGGCCACCGGTGACATATCGCAGAGTGTGGACCTCACAAGAGCGTAAAACTGGGACACCAGACCCTGGAATTTGGTCACCAAGCCCTTCAATGATGCCTTGGGGTCTCTACTCAACGCGTCACTCTTCAACTCGTTCCATTTCGAAGTATCTGCCACCCTTAGAACCAATTCATGTAGAAACGAGTGAATGTTACGGGGCATCGTTTGTGCCGCATATAGTCCTACAAACCGCTTCTTTGACAGAGCTACCTCGTAGTAATTCAACTCCTCCAGACCTCTCAGCGAGCATTCCATCAAGTGGTTTGTCAACTTCAAGATGGTCAATATCGTAGCATAAGTCAATCCGATTGACTCCACTTGTGAGTCCCGGCAGTGGGATAAACGCTTCACCGCTTCCACGACTGTATTCCACAATTCCGCATTCAATTGGCTCTTGTAGATGCTACTTCCCACATTTAACGATGTTACACCGTTGACGGTAGAAGACTTAGTAACTTTGTATAACGCACCCTGAAGCGGTTCAAGGGCTTCAAGAGCCCCGGGAGAGTCCGCCATGAGTATGTCTATACGGTCCATCAACTCCACCACTCCATTAAACGGTCTCACAGACATTTCTTAACGATATATAAAAGAATAGGTTAATTAGGAACAGATGGCACCAATAAGTTTCGACCCGATCGTGGCCCCGGCACCAAAGATAATGGCATCAAAAAACCTCTTGAAGAAATTGGCCGCCTTACCACTGCTGCGAGACCTCTGTGCCCCACTCTGATCACCATAAAATTGGTTCTGTGGATATTGCTCCTGCTGATAATTACCTTGCTGATAGTTACCCTCTTGGTAGTAGTTCTGTTGTGGTTGTTGATTATAACCCATGGATAGAGCAAAAAAGAAAGATTAACATTGATGTGGGACCGGCTCTGGGACAAGAGGCTGCTCTTGTTGCGTGATGAGTTATTCGGTAGGCTAAGAAGAGAAATGTACATTTTTTATATAAGTGAAGTAGCTTAAATTAAACCTTGTGGGCAACAATGGGACTGATTCCGACAGATGCATTTGATGCCCCGTTTGATCTTTCCAGTGCCTTTCTCTGTTTTTGTCTAGCTCTTTTCAGGGCTTTTTTATTCCTGTGATCGGATTCATCAAGATGACCCTCTTGGCCCAAGTCCATTTCGTGCTCCAATTCCTCAATTTCGTCCCTGACTAACTCCCCAGATGGCTTCATCATATTGTAGCTCTCGCTTCTTTCAAAAAGACGGGCACTGGTTGGACCGTACATGCTGGTGACACCCTGGTTGACCCAGAAAATGTCCTTTAGAAAGACCTTGGACAATCTGGTGATGATTGAGATGAATATAAACAAGATGAGAATCACAACGGTGTAAAGAACTGGCCCTGGTAGATTGTTCTCCCCCGTGTACAGAGAATCCCAAGTATCTTTGAAATCTTCAATGGCTGGCTGAAAGAAATTGACAAGATATGGTTCAAATGAGGTTTCATAAAAGTGAACCGCACACTTCACAGCAGGGGTGACATACTCTTCGTGTAGCTTGGCATATTCCTTGATCCATGAGTTGATTGGCTCCATAGACGTGAACATGACAAAGGCTATCGACAAATGCGTGTAGATTACCTCAGCATATTCAGAAATGATAGAATAGCCTTGTAAAGCGTAATCTAATCCAATATCCACGTAAATCCCCATGAGTTCACTCATTCCACTAATATAAGGATGCAACCATTCTGGTTGGCCCAAAAATAAGAAACTGTCACCAACATGTTGCTCAACAGGCTCGACAATATGGTTTTGCTCCTCAAATAGATTCTTGACAGAGGCTGCAGCCATATCCAAGATTGAATCGGCAACAGACTCCGTAACAACCTCCGCTTCGTCCATCTTGCTGGCAATCACACTGAAAATCGATTGAATCTGCTCTCCAATCGCAGCAATTGGTGCTGGTGGCGCAGGAATGCTTTCCTTGATGTTAGGAGCAAAGAAGACAGAAAGAACAACTAAAAGAGCTGCATAAAGTGGCAGCACTGGGATCATATTGATATGAATGGTTGTTCAACAGGCCTGAAAAATTTCAATGTTGGACAAGATCTTGTCGATGATTCTCGTATTGCTTGATTTAGGACTCATTGGCGGTTCTGTGGCTGTTCTTTTAGCTTACACAATCCCTCAATTACACACGCTTCTTCAATATGGGAAAGTTAGAACTCAAAACTCCCCTTGGGAATGGACGTATCTTCCAAAGAGCGTGTTCATTCATTTTTACTATTTACACGCAATTCTAGCCACTTTGGGATTGTTTCAACTGGATAATGTGCTCAATGGACACAATGTGGTGTTAGTATTTAATTTTATCCAAGCCTGCCGTCGTCTCTTTGAATGCCTTTATGTTTCCAAGTGGAACACCACCTCTAAGATGCACATCACCCACTATCTCGCAGGGGTTTATTTCTACACGTGTGTCAATCTCATCCCATACTTTCTTAATGTTCACGGAAATCCGTCTATCACTTCCAGACCTTTAATATTCACCATTGTGATTTCTTTCATCATAGTATCATCAGACCAGTTTAAAAATCATCAACACTTGGCCTCTCTAAAGAAATACACGTTACCTACTTCCCATCTTTTCAAATATGTTGTATGTGCACATTATTTTGACGAAATTGTTATCTACATGTTGATGACACTCTTATACCCCTCTTGGTCGTATCTAGCGATGATGATCTGGGTTCTTTGCAATTTGACAGTTTCGGCCAATGAGAGTTATCAATGGTATATAGGAAAGGAGCTGCTTGATCCTAAAAGTGGTGTCAAACGGGTGATACCTTTTCTTCTCTGAGGATTTTTAACGTTCTGGAGGGAATATATGATGCCATCAATCTTTAAAGATCTAGTGGAAGACCTTGAAGTCTCTAGATATGCATGTTACATTTATCGTTCAAAGAACTGGCTGAATGACGGGAAATTATCAAAATTGGAATTGACTTTTCGAAGACAGATCGATCAATCAATGACATTCAACCTCTTTTTTTTGCACAAATCCACAACTTCACAGTTTACTGATCATTATTAAGATCAATTGAAAACCAGTTAATTCAAAGAAGCAGAAGTGTTCGATGTGATTCCGGATTTTGTTGAGGATATTTAATCAGCTTTGCTATTTTATTATATGGGTTATTTTTCCTGTTTGAATTTTGGAATATGCATCTTTACACATGTACTCATTAAAATAATGGATATCTTATCGCCGTTAAATGTCATTACCTGACCATATAAAAGTTTAAAAATGTGCATATTCATTCTACTCTTTTTCAAAAATCTCAGGTAAAGAAACAAATGGAATCTAATAACATCATTCTAATGTAAATCATCACTTTCCCTTCTCTTTTCCGTTGGCAATCCTCTTAATCGCGTTTTTATCCTTTTCGTCCCATTTATCTATATTTTCTTTCTTCTCTCCATTGTACATTTAGTGGCATATTTTAGAATAATCTGCGGATCTTATTTTTTGCTTCAAAGTCTTCAGCCAAGAGGCAGTTATTTGCTGATATTTCATTAAATTTAAGAATTTTGTGTTTCTTGGCCTATAGCTTCTTTGAGCTTGCTTTTAAAAATCACAAAAATAACTATGCAAATCATTAAGGAAGTACGCTGAGCTAATATATGCTCATGGACTATCATCTATTACATTGTCATCTATTACATTGCCATTTATTACATTTTCTCCTTATGCCACCCCACCTTTGAGATGTCATATTCGTTCGTTATTAAAATACATACAGTCATTTCCAAACTCTCATTTGAAATTTTTAATCATACCATCGCCATACGAATAAACCTCGATATAAACCCAACTGTTTCCCTCTTATTTAAATTCCCCCAGGCATAGAGATGCATTCGTACCGCCAAATCCAAAACTGTTACATAATGCCAATTCACCTTCACCTGCTCCTTTCCATTGTCTGCCACCCTCAACATCTCCGCAATAATCAAATCCCCATTCAATTCCATCAACTTGATCATCAGAGGCTCCACCAGGATTGGTACAATTTTTTGTTGGTGTGACTCTTTTATTTGAAATGCATAGTGCGCCGATTGCAGTCTCTACCGCACCGGCTGCACCCAATAAATGTCCAAAATGGCCCTTACATGCGCCAATTTTAACTCCTCTATCTATACCTGCCTGACCAACCAATTTCCAAATGGCCATGTTTTCCGTTCTATCACCAATTGGAGTACTAGTGGCATGAGGATTAATATAGCCAACTTGAGAAGCTTTATGTCCGGCCATTTTTAGGGCCATCTCCATTGCTCTTAAAGCACCCGACGCATTTGGATGTGGAGTGGTGATGTGATATGCATCTCCAGTCAATCCATATCCCAAGACTTCCGCATAGATATGAGCATTTCTCTTGATGGCCTTCTCTGCATCCTCCAAGATGAGTACACCCGCACCCTCGCCAAGAACAAAGCCTGCTCTTTTTGAATCAAACGGTCTACTTGCTCCTGTCACTTCACCGGTTGGTCCAAACCCATTCACCACGCTTTTTGCTCTGGCAAATCCTCCAAGAGCCAATGGATGAACTGCTGCTTCCGTGGCACCTGCCACCATTGTGTCAGCATATCCATCCTGAATAAACCGAAATGCATCTCCAATTGCATGCACTCCTGTTGCACAAGCTGTGGAAACAGTATGATTTGGACCTCTAAGATCATTATCAATCGAAATATTACCCGCTGCCATATTTGAGAGGATCTTCGGTATGAAAAGAGGGGTTAAAGCATGGTATCCACTTCTTTTCGATTCCTTATTGCTCCAATTGATGGTATTGGAAATCGTATCTTCCCACCCGCCAATACCGGAACCCATGCAAACACCAAATAAGTTCTTTTCGTCATCTGAAAGACTCTTTGTGTCGATCTTAGCATCTCTCAATGCCTCCTTAGTAGCTAGTAAACCTAATTGGATAAACTTCGAATATCTTCGAACCTCCCTACTGTTGAAGTTCGCCTCCTGCAAAGGATCCAACCCCTCCACTGGAGCCACCACCTTTGATGGAATATCTGAATAAAGATGACTGTCTTTCAAATTTTCTGTTGATTTCAACCCCGATTTTAACTCTAGCAGTGCCTTCCAAGTTGCATCTTTTGTATGACCAACAGGAGTAAGTAAGCCAACACCGGTGATCACAACTCTTCTCTTCATTGGGGTCGATCGACGCTGAAAAATAAACTTGAGCTCCAAAAAAATTTTTTTTTTTTATCATAGTAAAGGTTGGTATAAAGAGAAAGGAAATGGCAGGTGGTAACCAGCTAAAGAAGCTCAGAGAGAGCTTGAAGACTGCTGGATTGGTGAAGACCCAGCAGGGGAAGAAGGTGAAAAAAAGCAAGAAAACAGAAGAAAAAATGACAAAGGTGGAGCGGGAATCAGCTTTGAAAGAGATCAGAGACAAATTCAATCCATTTGATGTCAAAGTGGTGAGGAATAAACGAGAGGATGCCATTGCAAAGAAACAAACAGTTGGTAAGCCTGGTATTTCCAAACAAGCGGGTGAAGACCGCAGAAAGATGGAATGGGAGGCCAAAATGGCACGTAAGAACAAATCTGGTGGGATCATCGATAGAAGATTCGGTGAACACAATAAACATCTTTCCGCAGAGGAAAAGATGTTGGAAAGATTCACAAAGTCGAAACTTGCACAAGCTAACAAGAGATCCATTTATAATTTGGAAGACCAGGATGATGACGATGATTTCAACACCTTAACTCACATGGGACACAGCTTAAATGATGACTTTGATGAAGATCTCGACAACTTAGGCACAAGTGAAAATGAGGATGATTTTTTCTCAAAGAAGAGACCCAATAATCAGGGCCAAGATGAATCTGAAGAACCGGAAAGAAAAAAGACCAAGGCAGAGGTGATGAAGGAGGTGATGGCAAAATCTAAATACTATAAGCAATTGAGACAAAGAACACATGAACAAACAATGGAAAAGGTGGACAGATTAGATGAAGATTTTGATGGAGTCATGGATGATATCTTTGAAGTGACGAAAACGCTACCAAAGGACACGTCAAAGCCCGAGAAAGATCTCGATTATGAAATGAAGGTGACTGAAGCCAAGTTAGATAAAAAGGCTGTTCCATCTGATCGAACAAAGACTCAAGAGGAAATCGACAATGAAAAGGTTGCGGAACAAGAAAAGCTCGAAGAAGAAAGACAGCGCAGAATGGAAGGTGAAGAGATCGATGACGATCGTGGTGCTGATGACTTGGATGATGGATATTGGGAGCAGAATAGTGACGATGAGGCAAACGGGTTCACTGTCACTAACTCTGGTGATGAATTCAACTTTGATTCAGAGGATGAGCAAGAAGTGGAATTTGATAAGGAATCAAAACTAGAACCAGGTGAATCAAACCCAAATTCCGCCACACCTAAGGTTAACACAATTACAATTGGAAATAGGGTCTTTAAGGTCAAAACTTCAACTGCTGTTGTCACCTTAAATTGTCCTTCAACTATCGACGAATTCCACAAATTGATTGAAACCCAATTGGATACTAAATCCAACACATTCCATCAAGATATCATCAAATTAATTCTCCGTGTGTTCGAAAAATACCAGCCTAAGCTTGCTGAAGGGAATAAGGAAAAGTTGGGTCAATTCTCTGTTGTCTTACTCAAATACTTCTTCAACCAGTCAGACAACCATTCAGAAGATGAATCCTACACAAAATTGATGGAATTTCTTTCACGTACTACAAAGGATTTGACCACAAAGTATCCATCGCAGTTTTTGGACACATACCGTGAGCTGATTCAGGATTCTCAAGACAGACTCGAAACTTCACCTTCCACTTACCCAAACTATTCCGACCTCATAATGTTCTCTCAAATAGGTAGAACATTTTCCACCTCAGACAAGTTCCATTTGGTTGTGGTTCCTGCCCTCATTTTAGCATCCGAAGCATTGGAGAATTTTGGTTCATCACCACGTCAGATTGTTGCTGGGATCTACATTTGCGATGTTTTATTACAATACCAAAGAATTGCAAAGAGATATATACCTGAGGTGTTGACCTTTTTAGAAAGATCTCTTGTTGCTCTTACTCCAAACCCATCCGATTTGTCCGTTGAGAAGTTGCTTACCCAATCTGTCAAAGTGAAACCAACTCCAATATCTTTACCAGCTCATGTGGAACTACCAACTGAAAAGGATGGGTCAATCCAATCCCTATATGAACTGTTAGATGAATCCTCTTCCTATAATCAAACTCTTGGAAAGAAATTGCTTTTGAAGGTCTTGACCACCTTGGAAGCTACTGTCTCTCAAATCTGGAAGGAGACTGAGTCCGTTCCAGAATTGTTGATGCCTTTTATTCACATAACTCAAAATTTGATCAAATCAACAGGGCCAGCGGGGAATCCTCTTTTAATCAATTTGGCCAGTAAGCTCGGCAACATCAGCAGAATTACTTTGGATTCTCGTAAACCACTTACTCTGCAAGCCCACAGAGCAGTTGCCATTGCAACATTTGCTCCTAAGTTTGACGAATCATTCAATCCTGATAATAAACATTCTGCATCTAAATACGTGGATACCAACGATTCTGTATCTGTGAATAATGAGATCTCCAAGTTGAAACATCAACTCAAGCAAGAAAGGAAACAAACTATGCGTGAACTTAGAAAGGATAACAGGTTTGAAGCCAGAATTAAGATCGATAGACAAAAGAAAGAACACGAAGAGTACCATGCTAAAATGGCCAGAATTGTTAACACAATTCAAGCTGAAGAAGGTACTGAGAAGAACTTGCATGAGAGAGAAAAGAAGAGAAGAAAGGAGAAGAAGAAATGATTCTTTCAATAACGCATTTACACCATTTTCTATAAAGTTAATAATCTACTCCTTGTGACGATAAATTTGATTCAATAACCCCAAAACTCCCGCACTGGTATCCTCCCCCCTACTCGTTGCATCTTGGTAATTCTCTCCAATAAGAACACTATTAGTCAATCCTTGAAGGTAATCCTCCGTATCATTGCTTAATAATCCTGCATTTGTCTCCTCCATTCTATCATGATAAGTTTGTTTTAAAATCGACTTCCTTAAATCGGCCGGTCTTTGGGTCTTTTTCGGCTGCTGTGGTCTTTTGAAATTACCCTTGATATCCCCCTTTCCACCATAAGATTCCAAAAAGTACATATAGGATTTGACCATTTTTTCATCGTTGTCCGCATAGTAATCTTCATTGGTTTCCTCCTCCAACTCCCCTTCGGAATCATTATTCACTCGCTTCAAATTATCCAGTTTCATGCCCAGTTTTGTTTTAAGAGATTTGTTCCTCCTCAAACCTGTGGTTGTGGCCCCCAAAACTTTATCCTTTTCTCCTTCATGGTCCAATTTAAACATGGCAAAGGAGCAAACATACCCTAACCCATCAATATGAACAGAGAAATCTCTAAAAAAGTCGACTATTTTCTCACTTTGAGATGGCAAAGTCACATAAAGCATCCATGGTAGTAGAATCAAAGAACAAATTTCTTTACCAATGAGCACCAATTTCAAATTGTACAATTGACAAAACTGGTTTTTGACATCCAATGAATGGTATCTACCCTCCCATGACTGTGGTAAGTAATGTGTAAATTGAGAAACGTATTTCAACGACACTTCGGGATCGAAAACGTAATTAGAAGATGAAATGTTATTCTTGCACACAGTAAAAATGGCCCCTAGTGTGGAAATGTAAAAAAGAACTGTTCTCCCATCAGATAGTTCAAAATTAAGGAAATTTTCATGATCAATGATCGTCATGATGACAAGAACAGCCATTAAAGAACCGGAAATGAAGCTGAGAAATTTCATTATAATGTTGGTTTTTTCTTTAGGAAACTGATCAAGATATTCATCAGCACCCTCAACAGACAATTTCAATCTCTCATCAAATAGATGTGGTAATTCATTAAATTCCCTCATTTTCCATTTGGCATAAGGTGAATATTCTCTCGCATTGAGCAACCCTGGGTTAGTTTTGAAATCATAAAAGAATTTCAAAAAAAAATAAAGAACAAAATAGACCACAAGAAAGGGAGTTAAAAAAACACTCATCAAGCCTGCTAACCTAAATCTCTTTCTCAATCCATTTGCCAATGTCAGTCTACTGTGATGACTAAAAATAGCTGGTTTCAATTGGCCCTCTTGGGTAAACATAAAATCGATTATGCACAATTTAAGGTTCCATTCCAATGTCTTTGTCAAGAAGTAAGTATTAAATAGGGGCACTGTGAGTGATCTGTTGAGGATGTTTTTATTGAAAATAGCAATCATGTAATTATCTCTCCTCATTATTCTATTGGCTATGTCATGAGCATTTAATCTACCTTTATATTTCAAATCATTTGTCACTCTGTTTTGAGGATCAATATATTCCGCTGCTGATAAAACTGCGTTGGTATTTTGATCTTTCAATATCATAATCTTTTCAACAATTTGAGGCCAGCTGATTGTCTGTAATTCATCATCGTCAATATTGAGTAAATGGTTGTAGAATAACTTTATCTCTTTCATGTCACACAGTTCCTCCCATGTGTGCTTAATCCTTAAAATTAATATTATCAACAATGAAACAAAAAATAGCTTTTGCAAAAATGAGGTTCTAGCAACACATTCACCAATGTACACTTCGCTTAACTTGGTGGCTTTTCCATTCATCAAATTGGAATAATCAACACAATTGCCCATAAAGGATGTTAACCAGATGACAAATACGACAGTTATCAAATCCAGACTTCTTTGCAGGGCCATACAATAAAGACCATTTCCCAAATAATAATCATAAACATCTTGTAGAAACACATCCAAATTGGTTACATTAGCCCACATCCAGGTTGCTCTCTCTTTTGATGGCAATTTTCTGGCTTTGAATATCTTATGGTGAATGGAATTTAGGTTTTCCGACTGATCTTCTGATCCTCTTCTATGGGATATAAAATTCGGTGGTGGTTGCAGCACCGAATTTTCCACATTAAAACTTGCTGGTAATTGCTGGATAGCCTTGCTGGCAAGTCCTCGAGCCTTTTCCCCTAAGTGATTCAAGTCGTTATCTTTTATTTGCTCCATAAATGATCTTTCCAATTTTGACAACAATCCTCCCCCATCTCTTCTGCCTTCGTAAAACGTTGATTTGACACCGCCTTCCTCTAATAACCCAGACTCTGCAGCATGTTCATTAACATCATCATCATATAAATAGGTATAATCTTCATCAACACCTAATTCTGATTCCAACTCACGCAATAGTTTCCTTTTCTTTCCGTCTAAAGCTGGTAATGAAGATTCATGCCCCACGTTTAACTCTGCTCCATCATTTCTCCCTCGCCTCTGTTTGGAATCCAGTGAGGGTTCACGTTCTTCATCACTACCGGAAGATTCACTCTCTGACTGTACATTAATCTGTAACTTTGATGGCAAACTGACCCTTTTTTGTGACTTACTCGTTTGTTGCAATTTCCCTGTGTCTCCTCTCAACCCACTCGGTATATATCCGAAGTTCAACATCTTATCGGATTTCATATTCTTATCTAAAGATAAAGCCTCTTCCTGTGTGTGAACCAGGCTATCGTCATTTAGCAAAGGTTGCTCACCCTCATTAGCCTTGTATGTTGCTGCAAATACCCTTGAAAGAAACGTATTGTTGTGTAGCTGCGAGCTATCGGACATTATGTTTGTTTATCAAGAAAAAAGGGATAAGAAGAATAGAGTCTAATTGTAATAGAATTAGAAATCCAAACGTATACTTTCAGGTAAACCTTTAATAAGGTAATCAAAGGGAGTTGTTATTGGTTATAATGCTATTCTACAGTATGATTTGATCATGTTCATGGGTTTGAATGAAGAACCGAGGACTATTCAAAGTCTATGGAAGATATTTACAGTGGGTTTTTTATCGAATCATACTTCTAGCGTTGGCAAAATTCATTATATGGCAAACTAAAGAGTTATAAGAAGGGTTACTCTGGAAAAGAGAGGATTGCATCCACAAGTTAAAGAGAACATCGTGTTTTTCATTTTTCTCACTGTGTGTGGACACTATATTCCTCATATAAACACTCAAATGTCTGATTTTCTAGATGTGTTGAACATTTCCAAGAAGGACTATGAAGAAGCGAAGGCTCTGAAGGCATCGAGTGATGCAGCTCGAAAGCAAGCGCAGCAAAATTCCGTAAATTACCAGCTTTATACGCCGGATGAATTTGCGTCGAATAATAAGCGACGTAAAGTGTCGGCAATGAACAGAGAGTTATACAACTTGATTG
Source organism: Saturnispora sekii (assembly GCA_030563565.1). Classification (NCBI taxonomy): domain Eukaryota; kingdom Fungi; phylum Ascomycota; class Pichiomycetes; order Pichiales; family Pichiaceae; genus Saturnispora; species Saturnispora sekii. The sequence continues at coordinate 482,439 of JAJMJM010000002.1, forward strand.
GTCCTAATGCACCACCTGTATCCATCATTTCTGGTTCAAAAGAAAGCTCAACAAAAACAAGTAAGGTTAACAAATTTAAAAAGAAGTTGGATGCCAAAAGAAAGCCTTGGACAAGAACAGGGTTTAAAAATCCAGCAAGAGATGGTGATAATTTGATCCTATATCATTGGAATAGAGTGGATGTCGAGACAGGGCCGGCCTCAGGAATCACAATTCAAGAAAATCATGTCAAGGATGAAAATGAAGTGAAGGTTAAAGAATCTGTGGAAGAGAGCAAGGAGGTTATGGCACAAGAGAAGGATATTGTGGATGAAGGTAAGGAATTAAAGGCTTCGGATAAAGATAAAAGTGAGAATCCAGTCGAAGAAGCAAATGAGACTCAGACAATTATTATGGATGATAAGCCTTACAGATTTGCAAAATACAACACAAATTTAGATATTCCAAAATTCACAGAAGAGGAATACAATGGATTAACCTTGGAGACAAGTGAAAAAGAGGGTACTTCATGGGATTACAAGGAAACCGCACATTTATTTGAATTGTGCCGACTTTACGATATGAATTGGTTTGTGATTTATGATAGATATCTTGATGAATTTCCAGAATCTGGTAGAGATTTAGAAGATCTTAAAAAACAGATGTTTGGCGTCTCTCATGCATTATTGACCAAAAATGGGTGTAGGGACACTCTTTTATTGAACGCTTTGGCTACATTTTCAATAGAAAAGGAGAAGGAAAGAAAGGAATACCTTACGAAACTGATACATAGAGCCCCAACGGAGATTGCGGAGGAAGAATCCTTAGTCTTGGAAGCTCGTAAATTTGAATTGGCGGCCAAGAAGATGTTGATGGATAGAGCAATGTTGCTCCAATTGTTGGACTCTCCACAATCCAGCGCCAGTATTCAGCAATATACAACTTCCGCTGGCTTATCACAGCTCTATATGGCCCTCATGAATGATAAAACAAGAAAAAGAAAACCAGAAACTCCTGTCGCCCCATTGTTGGGTCCAAATGCAATTCCACATACTCAGCAGGTATCTGCGGCATTGGCAGCGATGAAGAAAAAGTCTGGTCGGGGTAATTATATGCAATCCAGTGATCCAGTTCAAATGAAGATAAATGAACTTCAAGAGTTGTTGACTACCAAGTTGACCCCTGAGGAATTATCCGTCTATGGTATTGAAATTCACACCCTTAACAGGTTGCAACCCGGTGTGCATATGAGATCACAAAAGACCGCTTCCTTTAAACCCAGTGTGCAGAATAAGGTGATTGAAATTCTTAATCAGTTAGGGTTGACCGAGAAGCCAAACTTACCTACTGCTGCTGTTGTAAACAAATGGGATGAATTAGCAAATACTATTGCGAAGGTGGTTGAAATCAAAAAACAAAGCGATAAACTGAAGGCGGAAGTCGAGCTCATAAAACGTCAAAAGGGACTCATTTAGTTTTGTAGAATATATCATTTTTGCTCATGACTATTTTCCTTTTTGCCTTTCCATGGAATCAATTTCTAAATAAACCAAACAATGAGAAAATCATATTACTACAATGATTACAATGAATACAAGACAAGATCGATCATAAGGAGAGTCCTGTTATCAAATGAATCGGTGATAAGAAGAAAAGGATGTCTTTCAGCGCCTACAAATAGAATGAAGCACCTGGACCACAAAATCCAGCCTGTATCGTTCCCTTTTTCATATGTACAGGCTAAAGAATTTGATAGATCTAATAGTGGTAAGGTGACCAAACCTGGGGGATCACATCCAGAAGATCCAAATTTATTGAAAAATCATGTATTATTCAGCTTGGTTCAGAATAAGGTAGTGGTATCTTCCTTCAATGGTAACTTAAGGGTACTATCAAGACCAGAGAGGATTCATGGTCATATGTTGGTCAAAAGTCCTAGGGGGACTGCCTTTAGTCGGGTTCTCAATATTGCAAAGGCAACCCTTATATCTGAGGGTGACTATTACAATTCCTTAATAAAATCTTTATTAAAGAATAGATCTTCAATCAATGTACAGCGTGCCTCTTTGAAACATTTAAGGGGACCTTCTGTTCATGCTGAGCAAGGTATGTTCCATCTTTTGGAATCTTTCAAAGTAAAGGGATCAAGGTTCCTATTTGACAGTGGAAAGGATGACTCTGCTAAAGTGGTTGTAATTTGGGTTCCAAAGAGACTGTCTTTGTTTGTTTCCAATAGACCACCTGCGATATTTTTTTATAAGTTTGGGATTTCCCAAACGATGATGAAAACTCCATTATGCTTGCTTAAAAAGGATAATATCACGGTTGTGGACCTAGATCTAGGAAGAATTTTATCTGGCGGTATCTTTACTATTGAGAATAACTTGGGAAAGAAAAAACGAAAATTGAAGCCAATCTCGAATGAATGAATTCGCCTCAAACATTGGCTACTCCTTTGACTCTATGTGTTAATGTCACAATTGACGTGAATTTTCAGCTTAAATTCACCAAATTCTTATCTATAATCGCCACTTAGTACTTTTTAGTTCCAATGCGTAATCTGCTCATTAGACTTCGCAGATATTAAGAAACCCACGATGATCGTCGAGGTTGATGAAAAATGTTTGAAAATGGATAAAGAAATCTCGTGTGCTTTCTAAAAGCATTCACTAATTTGAAAAATGCCTAAAAACACACTGTAAGGCGTTTGAGTTCCAGAAAAACGTAGAAAGGGCAAAAGAGACACTAGTTCTATAATATTTTGGATATATGTACATAAATTTTGAAAATCACCTAAATGGTTCTCAAATCACTTAGAATAGCCCTTCAAAGCTCATCCATTAACTGCAAAAATCAAATTCAACAACATCACACTGAAATCAAAGAAACGTGATGACTCTGATGATTTGGGATTTTCCTGGCTTACCAATGTTATGGATGGCCTGGTCTTTCAGAAAGGAATAAGATCATGTTGTTACGAGCAAGCAGTCCATGGCTAAGACAATAAATAATATCATTTTGGATAATTAAAGATCAACCATCTTGGAAATTATATTGGATAAGTGTCTTTGGAAACAACATTACTTAGTCAAGAAAACAAGCTATTATGATAAATTCTCTAGGGTATGAATAAGAGGGTAAAGTTATATTCGTCCATAACGGAAAAAATAAATGTAGATTTGATTTGAATCCAATTGCCGATAGTTCAAAGAAAATATGGGAATCGTTGGATGTAATAAAAAAAGCAAAATATGGTAAAGGAGCCTGGGTCAACAAAACCAAGAAATTGGTCATCTTATACTTGTTCCATTCTAAGAAAGGTGTTCATGGATGTTATGAGCAGATTAAGGTCATTAGCTTGGTGTGTACAAGAGTTGAGAGAAGCATCATCACTTGATTTCACTTTAAATATTCTTTAAAAGACGTAAGACATACTTTAAAGAAGAGACTAACCAAAATCAATACTTTTTTGTTATTTTTGGGTTTATCAGGCATCCTCCATCATATCAATGTAAAGGAACTTTCTCCACAACTCTCCCGCTTCTGTCAATACATTTTCAATATCTTTCACACTCTTCTTAACCTCTCCAATCGCACTCTCCATCCCATGATTCGATGTGGTGTCAATATCGGACAAACTATTCAAGTTGTTAGCCTCATTAACATCATCAGATGATAAGTCCTGTATAGATTGAAAATTCATGATTGAAGATGAAGATCCTGATGAAGAAATCGGAATTGTGGTCGTAAGATCTTCATCTGTTGTACCGATGTCTGATCTTGTCAAACTTGACCATCTTTCTAATAAACTTAAAATCTCCGACTTATCTAGCTCCATTATAGCATATTCCTTTGACTTTAGAAAAGCCAAGGAAATAAAGATCATTTCAACATGAGGATGAACATTGGAAAATGGCAAATCCCGCAATGGTTCGATTTCATCCAACGCCATCAACCTCGGTGTTGCCATACTTGGAGATCGACTTACAATGGAGCTATTGTTGCCAGTGGTTATAGTTGCAGTAGGGGTCAATACATTTGATTCTGGTGATCTCAGGGAAAAGTGAGAATTTGCAAGGGAAGAAAAGAGTGGAGGTGATGTTAAGGTAGATGAGGTCAATGTCGGTGTCTTTTCCAGAGATTGAGAAATAGAGTGTGTTCTTGAAAGTATTGTCAACACTGAAGTTGATCTTCCAGGTTTATTGATATGAGTTGTGTTATCATCTTCTTCATCATCAAATACTTCCGAATTAACACTTTGTTCTCCTATTGGTTGAAGCTCATCAATGTGAATTGGATTCCAAAAAATATCTTGACCAAGTAAGGCAAGAGTATTAGTGCCAAGAGACTTAAGACCTTTCAAATCCCACTCTAAGCCTTTACAATCAGGTCTCCAACCCAATATCATATCCCAAGTTCTACCTCGATCATATCGAGACCAAAGTTTTGCACCATCATATTTCAACCACCAATTTAGCCAATTTCCATCAAGACATCCCTCTTCGGAAAAATGACGATGCAATTGAGGCATGAGTTTCCTCAAACTGTGTAAGAAAAAGGATATTCTATCCTCTAGAGATCCACCATACTGGGTCAACGTCGAGTATTTCATTTGATCACTTGTGTTCATATCGGATTTTAATTCCTCTGGAATAGTATTGGGATCTGGTGTATGCAAAAGGACCAAAACCAACCTTTCAAAAATTTCTGCAAAGGACATTGGTTTAAAACCCGAGGGAGGTGTACTTGGAGGACTTGCCGTGGGAGTGGATACCTGCGGGGATAATATATCGGATGGTGTTTCAAACATTGAATTAGACTCTGATGAGAGGGGATGGTTGAGACGCTCAAAATATGAATCATTAAGGTTTCTCAATTTTGTGCCGTTTTTCGCCACATCGTCCCTACCACAAAGAACAAAATGGGAATCTTGGATTGGTGGTACCCATTCTGCCAAACCTAAGGCTATCCAGGTAATTGCAGAGTGATAATGAACAATTGAACCCCATTTATTCAAAAATTTCACAATTGATTGTTCAATCACATCAAACATCTTATCTTGAATTTCATACAAATCTTTCAATTCTGAACTCATAACCTTTGGTTTATATCTTTCTGAGTTTCTCAAATATTTTCTCAAGTCATATTTGATATCTTTTTTTGGTATTTTGTAACTCCCATTTTCATCCTCATCCAAACCATCCATCACGTCTTGATCAATATCAATATATGGATTCAAAACCAAGGGATGATATTTCAATAGGATAGGCCAAATTTTATATCTCAGTGAAGGAGGTAGGCCTGATTGTCTAGCAATCATTGCCAATCCTGTCACATTTCTATTTTTAAGGAATTCATGACAAAGGTCTATTAATTCCGGAATTTCGCTGATAGGAGGCTTTCCTAAGAACCTATGATGATTAAAATAATGGGAGGATGCATTTGTGGATGTTGTGGATCTGGCCGAAGGCGATGAGGATCTTGGGATTTGTTTATGAGTCAATACATCTCTCAGCATTGATGAGTCCATTTGGTTTATATTTGAAAGAGTATTGTGAACGTTATGTTGATTTTGTTGTGAGTTCAATATAGAAAATACCTGATTTGGCGACTTTCCTCCTCTTTCTAAGGATATAACTTCTTCCACCATAATTCTTTTCTAATTTCAAAACCACGTTTTTTCCTTGGAATATCGGTATTTTAACCTCTGATTTTGAACCAATCACTTTAATAACCTTTAAAAATCGTTTCAAACACTTCCGAACTTACCAACTGCCGTGGTTCTTCTGGTTTAACTCTTTTTTACCGAAAAACGAACACTCCATCACAAGACGAAAAAATCCCGAACAATTCTGGAAGAAAGCCGAGCAAAAATGCTCAGCTTTTATATTCAACTATAAACTTTTTAAATATCACCAAATTTACAGTTGATGTAGTTATTCAATTAATGTTATTGAGAAAAGGTTCCTTGGGTTCTGAATCACCAAATGGGTCTTTTACGTAATTAACGCCACCCAATTTTATCATTAATTTTTTCATCACTTTACCGAGACGCGTACTTTCTCATTCAATATGTCGAATGAATTGGCATTAATACAGACCGTAGAGCTTAAGCTTGCAATGGCAGCTTCTTCGGATGAGTTTCAAAGGTTATTCAATATTTATTTGCCTCCTCTTCTCTTAAAGTTCTCTTCAAGAGACTTAGAAGTGAAAAAACAGATCATCTCCACCACTAGATTTTTATTATCAAAATTGAATTCCAGTAGCACCTTGACAATTCCAATTACCCAATTATTAGATCAAGTGAAGTCACCAAAAATTCCGGCAAATTGTGACCCAATTCAAGTCCAAACTTATTCCCTTTTGTTTATCAGTAAAGGATTAGATAGGTTAAATGAGGATGAGCGAGTTGAATTGTTTGGGAAACTGTGGCAAAACATCTCTTCATTTTCTCCTTTAATATCGGCAAGGTTATTTAACCTTGGATTAAGGATTCTTAAAGAATCAACGGGTATTAAAGAATTACCATCAATAAACTCTGATGACATTAGATTCCTATTTGAAAAGTTTTATAAATTCATGCTGCTTTCTCCTACAAAGCTGTTGGATAATGGAACGATTGATAACACTGCTATTCAACCAGGATTGTCAAGAGACGATATAAACTTCTTTTATCATCAAGCTGGAGTCATCTTTAATTCATTTCTATTGACATCTTACAAGTTGAGACTGTTAAACTTTCTTGATCATATTGAGGATAATAATAAGATTATGGCTTTGATTTGTGCATCTGCTGATGGTGATTCAGAGATTTCCTCCCATGCCATAACCTCTTTGAAAAGGTGTCACATTGATTACGAAAGTACTGAGCTTATTTCCAAATTGGTGGATTTATTCATCGGTAAGCCTCCAACCCCACAAGTAAAGAGTCAGTTACAAGAGAAAATATTGGCCATTTTCTGTAAGAGTAAAAAGGTGGCTTTTTTGAATGAAGTGAATCAGATTTCTACAATTGGTCTGGAATCATCAAATAACAAGGTTAAACAATCCACAATCTCATTCATAAGGTGGTTTACAACAATTGCCGCCTCGTCAGAAGATTGTTCTGAGATTAATCCAGAGTTGTCTGCTAATATTGCTAACCAACTGAAACTAAATCTCTCTGCAATTGATAACCATCCCCCAAACTTTAAGCTTTACTTGACACAAAGGCAAATTCAATATGAGACATTGGGATTATTATTGAAGAAAACCAAAAGTTTGATCTCTTTACCCTATATCAACTTTTTCTTTCATATGTTGTCGATTGAGGATCAATCGTTGAAGAATACAATTCAGGTGACATTAGCAGGATTGGGACCTGAAATCAGATCTTTCAACAAGACAGACAAGTCAAAATTGAAAAAAATTCTGAGTGAGATAATCAATGACCAGAGCTCATCTTTGATGGCCAAATATGCTTCTGTTAAACTCATCAACTCAGTCTTTGACTTTAACGATACTGATTGCAGATTGTTAAATATAATGGCACTCAAAGGTTTGAGCAAGGATAAAAATGATTTTCTACTTGAAGAAACAAATAAGGGTCTTCATCCATACTGGTTCAAAGTCGAAAACTCATTCTCTACTGTAGAATTTCCAAATTATGCGCAATTGGTGGCAAAAATTGGTTCCCATTTAGAGTCTTTTGATGCTGTTTCTATTAAACAGTTTATCATCTTCATTTGGCGTTGTTTTGTAATGAACTCGATTGAAAATAACAAGAGAGCTTCAAAAATGGTGACCCAAGATCAGAGTTGGGAAATCAAGTTGGACAATGCTACAAAATATGACGATGTAGTGCATCAATGTTTGATCAATTATGCAAATGGTTCATTAGATGCCGATGGTGACATATCTATGGATGAAGAAACCTTGAATTCTATCTGCCAATTCCTCAACATCCTCTTGAAATCAGCATCGAAAACGGAATTTGATTTATCAATTTTGAAAATCCTCTATAAGATTTTGAGTATTTCGAAAGATGAAGTTATTAGTGGGATCATCAATGAAGCTAACTTAAGTGTTTTATTGAATGCTATCTCGGCATTGTACGTTGATGAAACTGTTCATTACATCTCCTCTATTCTCGGGATAATGGTCACCCATCCAGCCATTGATGACAAAAGAATTGCACAAATAGTTGAAACTTTATCCCGCCTTGAAAATCCTCAGTGTCTAAGTATTTGGGGGTTTATTATATCTAGGCTGAATCTCCGTCAACGCTTCAATCCAACTCTTAATCTTGCAAATCTTCAGAAGTTACTCAGCGCCATTAACATTTCATTAGATTCTAGTTCATCCAGAATGGTTAAGTGTGGATTGGATTCCTTATCTCAGCTGGCTCTCTTTGACTGTTTATCATCAACAGATGACACTGTGGTAAGTTTGCAGCTCCAAATAAAAGACAAAGTGAAAAAGTCTGTCATTAAACAAAATGAACTGGCAACAACTTGTTGGGGTTATTTGGCCATGTCATACAGATTAGATGAGAGTGAGACTTTTTCAGAGTTTGAAGACACATTATATCAAACCGCTAACACTAAACAAAACGACTTTTTATTCACATCGGGTGAATCTTGGGCTATCCTTTCAAAGGGTTGGGGATCAAAGGTTCTAAGGAATATGAACGATATTCAAAGTGCCTTGCCGCCGAGTGTGAATCCTGGGCGGTTAAATGTCATTTTCAATTCAGTGTTGAAGGCCTGTTTTACCACTCAGCCAGCTTTTCGTAAGGCTGGTTGCATCTGGCTATTGTCATTGGTTGAATTTTGTCCTGATCCTGTTATCAATTCTAAGACGAAAGAAGTTCAGCATGCCTTCATGAGATTTTTGTCCGATAGAGAAGAAATAATCCAAGAGTCTGCCTCAAGAGGTTTATCCATCCTATATGAAAACGGGGATTCCGATCTTCAAGAACTTCTTGTGCATGATTTATTGGCATCCTTCACTGACTCAGGAAAAACAACGAAGGATATCATCAGTGAGTACGTAGATCAAGATACACAGCTATTTGATCCTGGAGCCTTGAGTACAGGGAATGGCCAATCGATTAGTACATACAAAGACGTTTTAAGTTTAGCTAGTGAGATTGGAGATCCCGGGTTGGTTTACAAATTCATGTCCCTTGCAAAGAATTCGGCCTTATGGTCTTCAAGGAAGGGGATTGCCTTTGGATTAGGAGCCATCCTTGATAAGTCAAAATTGGATGCCAAATTAACATCTAATCCAAGTATGGCAAAGAGGCTAATACCTAAATTGTGGAGGTATAAGCATGATCCAAATCCAAGTGTTTCAAGAACAATGAATGACATCTGGAATTCCCTTATTTTGGATCCGAAAAGGACCATATTAATAAATTTTGATATCATCATAAAGGAATGTTTATCTAGCATGGGTCATAGGGAGTGGAGAACAAGAGAGGCTAGCACATCAGCCTTGCATGAGTTGTTGAGTAATGTGGAGTTCTCAAAGTACGAACCCATGTTACAAGAAATTTGGACAATGTCCTTCAGAGTAATGGATGATATCAAGGCAAGCGTTCGGAAAGAAGGAGAAACTCTGACCAGATTTTTAGCTAACTCTATGATTGCGAAAATTGGAAATTCAACTGGCAGTTCTGATGTTCAATCTGCTATTCTCAAGCAGCTCATCCCCTTCCTTCTGGGAAATGGAGGTTTGTTGAGTGATGTTGATGATGTAAAGAATTTTGCATTTGAAACAATAATAAAATTGATTAACACTAACTCCAAGGCCTTGAAACCATTTGTTCCCGATATGGTTAGTCAAATGGTGCTTATGATGAGTTCAGTGGAACCCCAGGTTATTAATTACATTGCATTAAATGCTGACAAATACAAATTGAAAGAAAATGATATTGATTCTCAAAGATTGGGAATGGTGGGATCCAGTCCAGTGATGAGTGCCATTGAAAAGCTTCTTGGTTTGTTGGATGAGGAAAATATTGTTGGCTTCGTCGAAATTTTGGGTACTTGTGTCAAGTCAGCCGTAGGCCTACCTTCTAAGGTGGCTGCCTCTAAAGTACTTGTCGATTTGATTGTAAAGCATCTGTTCATTGTTAAAAATCATGGAGATGCTTTGTTGAAAATAGCCTCAGGTCAATTGAAGGATAGGAATAGTGCAGTTGCTCGGTCTTATGCCATGGCATGTGGTTACATTGTTAGAACATCAAAGATCAAGGCCATCCAATCTTTGGCCAAGAAGTTGAGCAAATACTACTTTGAGAAAAAGTCTGAGAACAATGACGACAGATTACCCCTCATATCATCATATACCTGTGATTGTGTGTTCAGGTTTTCAAACGACAGATTCCAGGCTACTGCATCTGCATTTCTGCCTTTAGCCTTCATTGGTAAGCATGATGTCAATGAAGAAATTGCTAATAATTTTAGAACGGTGTGGGACGATGCCACTAATTCTAGTGTCAGTGCCATCAAGTTATACTTTTCAGAGATAATATCACTTATGAATAAGCACATTGACACTCCCAATTTTGAATTGAGAAAATCAATTGCATCTTCTATTATTGAAATTGTTAACAAATTAGGACCCAAAATTACTGAACTTAACGAATCGCATCTGGTCGAATTGTATCAGATTTTGTTGAATTCTTTAAAGGGGAGATCTTATGATGGAAAGGAAAGGTTGCTTCAATCTTTGGTCTTGTTAGCCAGAAATTCTAAATCTTATTTTATGAAAAATGATGAACTATTTAACAATGTTGTCGATCGGATTCTCAATGAGGCTCTGCGAAAAAATGAGGAATATAGAAAGCACAGTGTCCTTTTGTTAGGTCAGTTTTTGAACATATACCCTGAAAATGAGGAACTTTACACCCAATACCTTATTTTAATAAAGACATTGGTTAACTCAACTGGAGATGGAGATTACAGTGAGAATGATAATTTAAACATCGATTTAAATTCTGATAACGCTTTGGAATGGTTAAATGACAAGGATATTCAATATCATCAAAGTTTAATCAATAATCTAATTTCGTCTTTATCTTTTCAAAATGTGAGTTATGACACGTTGGAATATGCCTTGGATAATTTTAAGTCACAGGTTCAATCTACAAATGTTAACATGATTAAGACAAAAGACGGCAGACACAAGTATAAGCTTGGCATTTTAAATCTTCTACGTAGATTTATTACGTTTATTTTTGGCGATAAAGAAAATAATATTGCTGGTTTACAAATTGTCAAGAGTGAGCATAAGTTAATAATTCTGGATGTTTGGAGGATGCTTGCTAATTTGATTGTCAGCAATGATGAGTTACAAAGTATTTTGGTTCCTTTCATCCGTTTAACAAAAATGTTACTAATCAATGGTGGATTGGATGATTTAGAGAAAAGCTCGTGCATTCAAGCTTTAACTAATATCAAAATGACTGTGGACAATACTGTTATTATAAAAGAAACAAACAATGTGTTGGCAGGATTTAATAATTGAAAACTTTATACGGTAAAAGAAAAATTTAAAATATTAAGTAACAAAAACACTTCACCAAATAGCTAGCATTCGGCTTTGGAATATTCATTGGCCTCCTCTCAATCTCAAAACCAAGTGTAAAGTCGATTCCTTTTGAATGTTATAGTCTGACAATGTTCTACCATCCTCCAACTGCTTACCAGCAAAAATCAATCTCTGTTGATCAGGCGGGATACCCTCCTTATCTTGGATTTTCTGCTTAACATTGTCGATGGTGTCTGAAGATTCAACCTCAAGAGTGATGGTCTTACCTGTAAGTGTTTTAACGAAAATTTGCATACCACCTCTCAATCTCAAAACCAAGTGCAAAGTCGATTCCTTTTGAATGTTATAGTCTGACAATGTTCTACCATCCTCCAACTGCTTACCAGCAAAAATCAATCTCTGTTGATCAGGCGGGATACCCTCCTTATCTTGGATTTTCTGCTTAACATTGTCGATGGTGTCTGAAGATTCGACTTCAAGAGTGATGGTCTTACCTGTAAGTGTTTTAACGAAAATTTGCATTGGGTGTTTATAAAGTAAGAAAAAAGAGAGGTCAAATTTGGGTGGCAAATACCCCGCTTTAAATACTTTAATTATCTTATCGGAACGTTCTAGAAAATGGCAGATGCATGCGCCACTCCGGATTTCAGATAACAACTCGGAGATGTTATGTACTGCGGCTGGTTAATCGCGGTATCAATCTTAATCGCCTATAGTGCCTATAAAACATTCCGAAGTGTGGAAATACTACTCATTACACTATGATCTTTTGATCCTTCTCCAGGATATTTGTCCCTCTGATTGTAACCGTGATATGGCTGATAGGTTTGCATTGGATTATTCTCAACATCAGCAGGTTTCTTATCCTTACTCAAGGTGAAATCACCCTTGAGCAGACACCACAAGTAGTAGATCATCTGTATAAGTGATAAACCAAATGCAGCCCATAAAATGTTCTGTGGTTTTCTGTTGTAATTAACTGTGAGTATTTTCAAACTGGTAGCATTTCCGGAATGAGCCATTGCTGAGTCCGCCACCATTATCCAAACTATAATGATGGAGAAAATAATAAAGCCACCAATCAATATCGCAAAGGATACAATGTGTGCATATAATTGAAAGGGTAAGAAGCCAAGTAATGTATATAATTGCATCGCAATAAGGGTCAGTAGGAAGATAAGAAGAACAATGAAGATCACCTTCTTCATCACTTGTTTTTGAAACGCATTTGACATATCAAACAATTCTAAACCAGCAGCATCAGTGGAATTCGAATTGGTCAATGAGAACGAAGGTACTTCACTCTTATAACTATTAATCATATCTGAAGTATAACCGCAATTGTTGCCATTTTGACCCTGATTATCCAAATTGTCACCAAAATGAAGACATAAACCATTATAACCCACTTGTAAATTGAAATCTGAGAGGGCAGCACCGTCATGTTGGGAGGAATATTGGCTCGATATCATGGAATAGATATCACTATTATTTTCAAATTTATACTCCAAAAGGTATAAACTGGCATATCCCGAACTGTTATGCGTAGCCCCATTATAAACAAAGAAAACCAGAACAATGTTAATGAAGGTGACAATAACCAACAACACTTTGAGAAAGTTGTTTCTCAAAAATACCAGAGAAAAGAAACCAAACATTTTTGTTCTTATAAATGACTTTTGAAAAGACCGTTGAACAAAAAGAGCAGGAAAATGCATGTATTTATATAGGACTTGGAATCATGAGCATATATTTAAGTTGAAACAAACTTGAACCGCGTTTTATTTTGACGGAAAAACAACACATCACATTATATATGAATTCTCTGTCACCTTTGAAACTCATCCTTAGGGAAACTCCCCCGCTTATATCAAAAAGATATGTTTCAACCTTGTTAACTTTTGATGAGTTTAAACCAGACAAGCTTTCTTCGGATTTTCCCTCAATTGTTTTTCTGCATGGATTCTTAGGTAATAAGAGAAACAATAGATCCGCTGGTAGGGAGCTGGCAAATAGATTGAATACTAAAGTGTATATACCAGATTTAAGAAATCATGGAAAATCTTTCCATGCATCGCCGATGAACTATAAGGAGATGTCGGATGATTTGTTTAAACTAATTTCTGATTTACAAAGCAAAAAAGGGTTAGGAGAAGAGGTGATCCTTCTGGGACACTCTATGGGGGGGAAATTGGCAATGATTTTTTCATTACTTCATCCACATATTGTCAAGGGTGTTGTATCAATTGATAACGTTCCTTATAGAAACCCAGATAATTCATTATCTGAATTTCAAAAGTTTCATATTGCGTTACGTGAAATAGAACATTGCATAAGAAAGCATCCAACATGGACACTGATTGAATTAAAACATCATTTGTTAAAATGGATAGAGCCAAACAAAAGCATTGTGGACTTCTACTTAACAAATGTCTCATCCTTTCAAGGCACTTTAAAACCAGATGTGCCAATCCATTTATTAAGAGACAGTATTGAAGATATTTTAGAGTGGAAATTAGAGGAATTGGGAGATTTAGAATCGTATACGAATAGGCAGAATGCTCCGCCTTTGTTATTGATAAGAGCTACCAAATCGGAATTTGTGGGAAGTGGGTTAAATAAAGATAAGATTACTCGATGGTTTCCAGAGTGGAAAAGTATTGACATAAATTCAAGCCATTGGATAGTAACAGAGAGAAGAGAAGAATTTGTGAATGTCGTTGAGTCTTGGATCAGAAATCAATTCATTTGACTGTGAGCTTATTAAATAGATTTTTTGTCAGCGCCAGCTGAGAGGTGAAATTTTTCATCTCTGCGGATTTGGCTGAAACAAGGCACTTTTCTGGTAACTCAACCGCTCAGCAACACTTTGAATGAATAATCCACTTAAATAAGCAAATACGAGGATGCTACGCTTTAGTAACGGTAGATGGTTCACCCGGTTATCGATAGATGGCTAGTGAGCCTGGTTATTTGTAAAACTTCAAGGATAAAAAGAGAGTTACAAACTTCCTTTGTGGAAGGAGGGATTTGGGTACCGTTTTATATGAGACGCCCCCACGCGGCCGACAGGCCCGACAGACAAGTCAGATTGCTCCAAATCGAGTTCGGTCGACGTGTCTACATCGAATTATCGAGATCTGAGCCAAATCCACCCTTGGAGAAAAATTTTGTCACGTGGCTCAATCCAATAATTTTGTACATATCATAGAAATTAGATTATGGTTACCAAGTTATCGTTCAAGGGGAGTAAGAAAGTAACCAAGAAAAGGAAAGGACTGAATTTGAGTGTGGAACTTGCTAATGCGAAAAGGAAAAACCATCAAATATCTCGTCACATTATCGATTTATTTGTAAATGGTAAACCGCTCGATTTAAAAAGTGTACAGCCAGATCAAGTCTCACAAGGGTGGACACTGGCATCAAAGGCTGATCTTTTTAACATTGGCACCAATGGTAAACCTGTCATCATTGTATGTGATAGAGGTGAAGGTCCATTTTGTTTATCAATAAATTCCGATGTCAATGCAGAAACTAATTCAATTGGACCAATATTCGGCACAAGTGAAGAGTTGAATATCAATAATAATTCCATAATATATACAAATGATCTTCAGACAGCTGAATTGACTGTTAACAAAGTAGAACCTACAGTGACATCGCAAATCTTTTTTCTGGTGGATGTCACTTCTCTCTCCCAGTTTGGAGATAGCAAACTGGTTCCTGGAAAATCGAATGATACCTTACAATCAAAAGTGTTCGCAATTAAAACCCAACAAGGAAATTACTTATCATATGATGGAGCGAAACATTCTTTGATAGCTAAGATGTCAATAACACCTTCAGCAATGTTTGAATTGGAGATGATTGATGCCTCGGTACTTATTCACCCCAAAGGCTTCAACAATTTTAAATTAATATCTCCTGGAAAAGACAAGGTAGCCATGGTTGAGGATTCCGAAAATCTTTTGCTGGATCTTGGAATGTTTAAGATAAAAATCAAGCACGAAGACTCAATTAATTCGAAGCACATAAGACAGCACTTGAGGGACACAGCAACTAGTTGCGATGAAAATGATGATGAACATGAGAAAATCCTAGGTGAAAAATTACGTGAGTTAAGTAAGATAGGTATTAAACCTGATGATTCCCTATTAAAGGAGTTGCGAACTGCTATTATCAAAGGAAGGCTCAATGAATGGATGATCGATTTAAAGGAAAAAAAATCAACTGATCGTAGGGCTTAAGATTTATATTTATATTTTCCACTTTCTAAAATGTAAAAAAAAAAAAAACGTCAGCTACAGGGTTCGAACCTGTGCGGGCAAAGCCCATCAGATTTCAAGTCTGACTCCTTAACCACTCGGACAAACTGACTGTTGGCAAATTTGACCATAGTTTGTTTCTATACCCTGCTAAACAAGTTCTCAAATTCACTACACACACCGAGTTAATGACACACTTTAACTTGAATCATCTAAATGTGCACATAACAAGATAAATTTTCAGTTTTACATGTCGAAAGGTGAATTTTAGTATTATTAAAAATAAATCACAATTAAACCAAAAAAGGTGACTTCTGTTACTACTAAAAATACACCAACTAATAATCAATATTTTACTATAAAAGGAGGTAAATCCCTCTTATAGGTTATTTAACTTTTATATATTACTTAATCAACTGGATAGGATTTTACATTACAATATCAGCGATATATACTATATCTATCTTTATTCAATGCTTACCTTAATTCTTTGAAAAACAAGAAACACAATAGTTTTTGTTTGCTCCCAATAAACCCTCAATTGCGGTGGGGCTCTTGGGTCGACAACAAATCCATCCACGATGGATATCAAATTCAAAACAACCTGTTTGACCAACAAAGATTCATCATATCTCACATTGAGAAAGATAAACCATACAATCACTGCCAACCAATTGACAAAAAAACCACTGCCCCTACCGATGAATTTCAAAAGGAACCAGCTCAATGCTGTACCCAGATAGAGCAAAAAACAATAAATTTCCACATAAACTGTTAATAACAGTGCCGGTGAACTTAATTTGTTGCTTAAGCTGTTTAATCCACTTTTCAAATTCTCTTTTCTTTGAGTGGAAATGAATGTTATCGATGGTAAGATATAATTTCTCAAATGATTCAAAATATGGAAAAAGGAAAAGATACCAAATGGGACTAGAGTCACGTTCGATTTTCTTAAAAAAAACAATTGAAACACCGCCAAGACTAAATATGGTGTACTTTGATTTTTAACCAGGGGGCTAATTTGTGGTTTTGCAATACCATATAATCTGTTTGCTTCACGGATCCAACTCTTCAGATCTGTTAGAGGTTCTCTAGATGGAACCTTGGTCTCCTCCTTTTTCTTTTCACCTTCCTTTGATGCTTGTTGTACTGTCAAAGACTGGCAGATGGAGATGGAAAGTGACAAAACGATAGCAAGGTAAGAACATGTATACAAATATCTTGAAGAAACCAATAGTGTTGCAATTGAGAGAGTAAAGGAAGTGACTTGAAAAGCAATCCAGCTCTTTTCAATAATCGCCATCTTATAACGTAATAAAAAAGAGAAGGATAAAATTTAAAATTTAAAAAAGTTTTCATTCTCTTGCTTGTAATTAAAAGATGGGTATTAGAAGGGTAAAGAAGTATAAAAGGCAATTCACTATTCTAACCAAGACTTATAACTTTTCCGAACCAATCCAAGTCTTAGTGGATGCAAATACCATTTTGGAATCAGAGAGAATCAATTATGATTTAATACAAGCGATCAATTCAAACATTCAATATGATACACACCTCTTCATTACGGAATGTTGCATTCAAAATCTATACAAATCCAAAAATGAGATGGCAATTACCTTGGCCAAAAGAATGCAGAAGAGATATTGTCATCATAAAGAACCTCTTGCTTCAAATAAATGCATAGAAAATGTGGTGAATCATAACGGAGAGAATAAATACAGGTTTGTTGTTATGACACAGAATGATAAATTGAGAGATGATTTAAGAAAGATTCCCGCTATGCCTCTATTCTATATCAAAAAGGGGGTTCTTGTTATGGAACCCTTAAGTAAAACCACAAAGAAGATTGCTCAGTATGTTAACGAACAAAAGCTGACAACAGGATTAAACAATGTTTCTGTCCGTAAGAGAGTGGATGAAAATGATGACAAAGATAATCAGCCGAGAAAGAAGAAGAAAGTTAAAGGGGTTAATCCATTGGCAATGAAGAAAAAACAGGTAGAGAAAAAAATTGGTGTAGAAGGTGACGAAGATCACGAAAGTCATGAAGGCGAAGAAGGAGAAAAGAAGGGCAAAAGAAGAAGAAGAAAGCATAAGAAGTCTGTAGAACCATCTGGAGAGGACAGTAATGAAGCGAAAAAAGTGGAAAGTAAGGACGTTGAATCGGTCACCGATGATAGAGACGTTGGGCCAGTTACTGATAGCGAGTAATTGAAAGTGTAACTAGGATTTTATATATTTAAAAGAGCACTAAAATATTCGTGTCATAACATTAACTTAATGATAAGTAAATGATTAAAACTAGAGATGATACTTAGTTGATCCTATATTAATCTTTAAATTCATAAACTTTTAACGTAGAATTTCCGGTATACATTTTCCATCACATTGCGTTTATCTTCACGGATGATGAAATTTGATTAAGATGTTAATACTTTGCTGTTTGCTATTTTCATGACGGCTTAAATTGATGTGGTGGTTAATACTTCTTTTTAAAGGCAGTCTTCGTAATCTTACTGAGGATCATGACTTGGTTCATGTTAAAGACTAAAAAACGACCAATTGCATTCATCAAAGTTGAATAGAAATCTGTTAGGTGAACCGGCATAATTTCGTTCTTTTGATCATCTGCTACTTTCCGTCCAAAACTTTTGACCATGTCCGACTACGGCAGATATACCTTTTTGTTGCATTTTCACATATCATAGCAAGATCCCTTAAAGTATTCAACGGTTCTTGGTGACTTTCCTCACAATCCCATCTTTGTTCAAAAGATTTAAGCGCGGCACCCCAAACGTTGATATCAAAATCTGAGAGAGAATTCTTCTAAAAAGATCGATTCGGTGAAAGACTTAAATAATTCAAGTTACCTGAAATAGAATCCAGCTCATTAGAGAGTTATATTGGAGGAATGTTAGACTCATATTGAAATTATCGACCCCGACGGCCGAGCACAAGCATAGTAACAATGATTGTATCCAAATGAAAGGAGGAACTCAAGAAATATGTGCGCTTATTTAACCATACTGAAAGCATTTGAAAAGAGCAGCTATGGAAAATAACAGACAAGTCTATCCAATTTAGATGCATACGGTTTCTTGAAGAAATCCTTAACAGTAAAAAGAATATCCTTCAGATCACAATGGCGTGGATTAGTGGTATCTTAGTCTTACCAAAATTTCCCACCTGCGAATGAATAGTCCTCTTTATTTAGTGTCTTATTATACCATTTTTTGTCAGATTTATATTCACTAATGAAGATAAAGACGAGGTTAGACTCACGTTTCAATAATGCCCTATAGGCATTGCTTTCTCTAACTAACAAAAAAGCCTAAATAAATATCATCTGTATCACTTTAAAGAACAAGATCTTTATCAGGTCTCAATGATCATCCACAAATTACTTTTCAGTGATAATGATCTCGACACGATGGTGCAAAAGGGGCCTTCTATAGCGGCCAAATTTGATTATAAAACATATGTTTCGTTGTTTTGAGCGAAACACTTCGGCAAACGACGTCTCTATCCGTCTTCAAAAAGGGCAAAATGCCAAGAGCAAAATATGCTCATCATATTATTTTCTTTTATATTGTATTGTTTCAAGGAAAGAGATCGAAAGCTATATCTTTTACTAATGTGACAAGGAGGATACTAAACAACATTTTAATTTCATCACTGGCCAGAAAATATCATAAATTTTCAACTATATATCAGGCGACTACTAATCTGTTTTAATGATCCCCTTTATCATTAGTTTTTTGTTTTTCTTTTGTTATTTATTCCAATTAGTGCTTCTTTAAATATATAATACAAGAATCTTCTTAAATTGTATAAACCTTTAAAATTATGGTTGCTGTTATTCTCATTGTTATTGTCACTTCTTCCCAAAACCCTGTATAAGCTCTCTCCTTCGCTCGAACTTACCATCTTCTCAGTCATTGGAGTTGAGTCTTTTTCCCAATCCAGTATTGAATGCTAACCCATCCTTCCTTCGTTGGACTTTTGTTTTCGAGCTCAAATTTTACATCTCATCTTTCGAACAAAGAAAGAGCATCGGCTCATATGATAACGATTTTATAAACTTTACATATTAATTAACATAAAACACGGTTAGACTAACCATAGATAAAATTCTCTAACTCACAAAGAAATGGATGTTCTAAGTAAGAACATTCAACAAGGTAAACAGCTTTGTCAATTCTCTAATCCCCTTGAGATCTTCTGATAATTCACTATATTCAGATGTGACTGAGAGTTTTTCATCAATCAAAATTTCCCTCTTAAAAACAGATTGGATCAACCTTTTGAAATGCTTTTCCATTAATAAGATCTCTTCGGAGGACCGTTCATTTTGTGGGCCCAATGTGATTACAATCGTCGTAATCAATTGAAACACAGGAATCAAAATTTCATACATCGAAATCTTCCCGTTGTTCATCATCCCATTGACAAAATTGCCAATTTCCCCAATTGGATTATCCAAAGTAATTCTGACTTTCATTGGTTCAGCGCCTGTGCTGTCATATGAAAATTTTACAACGTTCAATTCCCATCCAAACTCGACATCCACACTCAAAAATTTACAACTCCTGATGATATTAAATACATCAGACTGTAACAATTGCTGAGCACCACTTTTAGATTGAGCCAACTTGGTAATAAGACTCATGGTAGCTCTATAAGATGCAACCTCATAAAGCAAACTCTCAGCTGATAATTTATTGTCAATTGAAGAAGGATTTGAGGCATTTATAAATGCTTCATCTGTAACCTTCAATCTTTGCACCAATGTTGAAATGTAGTTACCGGAACAGAAAACGTCCATAACAAATTTCTCTGAAATTGGAAATCTGGAACTATGAGACACTTGGCTACCTGGAATTTCCTTGTTCAACTTTGCAAAACAATTCAGCAAGGATTTCAAACACCACAAGGATGCAACTCTGTTTGAGCCATCCCCAAACACAGAATCATGAAAGATTATCTCAAAAAAATTGGTATCGATGGATCTCATGAAAATGAGAAAGTCAGTGTTCATAATGATTTCCCGATTAATCATGGTATCGTCTAGATACTTTTGGGCCAATATGTATAAATCTGTCCTCAAATTCGTTGTGCTCAATGGCGAGAGAATACCTTTGACACAAATTCTGAAATTCGAGAACAATCTTCTTGCATCAATTGTGGATCTGGCCTCAACCTCTTCCCTTGCAAATCCTCTCTGTCGATCATCTGAGTAAATCTGAAGCAAATGAACGCACATGGAGATTAAAACTTCGGCATATGTCACATTGGTGTCCAGATAGTCATCAATTCTTGGGAGAACAGATTGAAAAACTTCCAAAATAAAGTTGGACTTCATATAACTATCGGAGTAAACAAATCCTATTTTGGCAACCAACTGAAGCAGTAAAACCCATGATTTAAGATACTGATAAAAACTCCACTTAAAGTTTTCATAATTTAGTGAACATTTGATAATTTTCACCAACTTCTCCCCTTCCGCCAACATCCTGCTGGACTCATTTTTCTTGCCCCATGATTGTTCACTTGCTAACAAACAAACCAATTTGTTAACAATTGAAAAATTATAATGACTCCCATTAATAGGAACAGACTCAAGTTGTGTGTGTCTCAGAATGTATTTTAAATCAAGTCCGGAAAAGTTGTCATCAACTTTATCAATCATGGCCATATTTTGAAAAGCAGTGAGATCCAAATATTCCAAAATTTTGTTGGAATCTGGGCCATAACCGGTTGAATTTGCCAATAATCCAACGTATTTAGAGAGTAGAGTATAGATACCATCATCAGCTGTTGCACTGAGCTCTCTTGTCAAGAGATCAAAAAAAGATGCCCTGAACTTGATGAAAAATATGAACGTTGACATTGAGTCTCCCTTAGCAGCAAAATCACTCTCAATAGAAATATTCTTCTCAAATTTACACCCTGACCAGAGTGTCATTGCGTTCACTGTATGACTGTTTTTCAAAATATGCAAAAACACATTATCATCCTCATTTTTCCTAAGCCATTTCAAAAGAGATGGACCAAACATTTTGGATTTACTGAGAATCAACAAAATCTCAGTGCATAGAAAAGCAATTCTCACTTGAGAATGGCCTATGTTATTGGATGTGAAGACAGAAACCTCATGTAGAGCAAAAACAATTGATTTGAGTAATGTACGATCAGAAATAACAAATCCATTGTCCTCCTCTGACTCGAACCCGAATTTCCAGGTGTTAAGACCTAGCATAAAATGAGCAATCGTGGGCGTGCAGTGTGAAGATAAAACAGAGTCGGATACTGTATCTGAGCAGCTCTGTAAGTTTTCAACTAAAAATTCCAGCATCGAAATTTTAATCCCAATTGACAGAGTCCCATAGCATTCATCATAAGAAGATGGAGATTCAAATTGCTGGATCCAAGCCTCCCTTATTCTAGAAGATTCATCAGCTGTTTCAAGCATGATAAGCAATTTGCTTTTCTTGTTGATTGCAGGCCCTGATATAATAGACGATTCAAATAACTTGGATCTACTGATGGCTTTGAAGATGTTCAAAGATGAATTGGCCACTTGGAGATCAGATGCGGAAACGTACAATGAGAGGTTGCTGACAAACTGCATGTTTAACAAGAAAGCATCAAAAAAGTTCCTCAGGCCAAAAGTTCCGCTACCAACCGCAGCTGGGTCCATGAATTGATTATCCTTGAGTCTCAAAATAGGAACCAAATCTCTAACATAAAATGAGTCACGCTCTAGAACAAGCTGAATGACCAAGAGCGCCTCTCTGATAAGTAGCAATTCCGCACCTTGTGGTGATAATTGGTTTAAATCATCGATGCTGACATCAGCTATGCGAAAGATAGACTCATATACTGAATTCTGATATAGTGATTTCATAACAGTAGAGCCAGGATGTGATTGCAAATAGTTAATAATTCCACCAGTGCTACCGGTGCTATACGAGACAGCACGATCCACTTCCTTCAAACCGGCCGCTTGACAAGATTCAACAAAGAGAGGGTCAAATGATCTGAGTACATCCGAAATCAACCTAAGAATAGCCAATTGTAAAACATTTCTTTCCTCAATGGTCACAATACTATCAATTCCAGAATATTTTATCGAAGGTAAAACATCTGTGATTAAGAAGTCCAGGTAAATAGGCACCAATGGTGAATTAAACATATTTTGAGATCTATCCGATGGAAATTTATTTGATGCTGGCTCAAAAACATTCTCACTCTCTGTATATGGGGATAAAAGAGCCATCAACAAGTTGGTGAACCCTGATATTAAGGGAAATGACGTGAACTGCTTTAACAATCTATCTTTTGGTAACCCGGTATAACCGCTATCAAATAACCAAGTATCAAGAACATTCCAAATCTTCTCTCTAGTCTCATTTTCAAACTTGTGAGTTTTTTCTCCGTTTGCTGGGTTTATCTCTGACAAAGAGTCTGGACCAATTAAGAATGAAAGTACTCTCAAAACAGCACCCTTAATAACATTTTCGCTCGCATCAACAAGAATCCCCTGCAATAAACCAATTAGCTGACCATCATCGCTCTCTAATAATTCTCTTCTGGCTTCAGGACTTTCCTTTGAAACGGATATTATCACGTGAAATAGAGAGGATAAATAGATGACGGAATCCTCTCCCAACTCTGCAACAACAGTCGCTGGTTTGACTGAAGGATCAACAGACTTTGTTTCATCGCCTCTGGACCCCTTCGCATCTTTTAATTGCAAGTTATAGTATGATAAACTAGAGTATATTGTACTCCAACTAACACTACCATATTTGGTCAATAATCCTCCCGAATTTCTAACACCTCTAATACCACTTCCGTTGGTAGAAACACCATGTTCTGAATTTGTCGATTGAAGAAATGTAAACACTTGCTCAGCAGTTGACTTATCAGTAACCAGTCCTGACAATAGCATGCTATACGATGCCATGATTAGCGGAGAATTGCACTTTGATGCCCATTGTAAAAACCCATGGAGAACATTATTGGAGTAGTTGGATTTGGAATTAGCCCAAAATGTGGCAGTCAATTCAGGACGGCAACTGTATAGGTAAAACATTCCCAAGTAAGCCCTTTCTAAATCAGCAGTCTCAGAAACATCATCAACGTTATTATCTTCACTTAAAAGCATATCTTCTTCTTCATCTCTCAAAGTTGTGAGCATAAAAGCACCATTCATCACAAAAAGCTGTACAAAGTCATGTAATGAAGAAACTATGAACTCAACAAAATGAGGATCTGGTTTAATTTCTGAGCAGGTTGATGCAAATAAGGGTTTGATTTCTTCGATTTCCGATGCGGTTCGTTTACCTGATGTGATCATTATACGCTTCATCTTATTCGTTGCATTTTCATCGAGATCCATGCATCTCAAGGAGATATATTTTGGAATGTGACGTTGAAGAAACCCTCTAAAGTCATAATATGGTCTTCCTTCGCCGGTTAATTCAATCACGCTTGTATCGGCGGCTATTGAAAGGAATTGTTCTAAAGCACCGACAGAAATCACCTTTTGCATCGGTAATTCCACATTAGCACTGAATTCGTATTTGCTTGCCCTATTTGGAGAATCCTTACACCATGTAATAAAGGAGGTTAGAAAGACCAAAATGATTAATGCTTTGAAAGGAAAATCCGCCAATTTGTCCAAGTTATCAACGGATGATATCACATCAGCCCGGATCTTCTCAACGTTCTTCTCATCCATTCTATCTATGGAAGAAACATAGAACATCAGTGCTGGAAAATATGATAATGAAAAAATATCCGAAGTTTCGAATGTTGCAACGTGATCGATAACGCTTTTGAAATCCTCGTATGGTATTTCTTTGCAAAATCTCACAAAATATCCATATAAAATTTCACCCAAGATCTGATGTTGCCTAAATAAAACATCTCTTCTATAGCATATATTTTTCATCTGAGGACCATCTGCACTATATTCTCCTAATAATTTTGACCCCTCAACTTCCTTTTTAATCTCTTCAAGTTCTTCTCCAATCAATTTCATGGAATCAATAATTTTATGTGTAAATTTTGGTTGCCTTTTAATCTTTTCAACGATGATCTCCTGACATGGATCTGTAATTCCATCTGTAATCCCATCTGCTGACACATTTAAATAATATGAGAGGATTTGAAGAATGAATGTATTTCTATCATACCAGGAAATTAATGCTATTTCTATGGGATTAACCCCAATTGTCATTCCATCATTCAACGCATAATATAGGACCTCTGCAGCTATCTTTTCATCCAAATTCAATATTTGCGACGTCCTTATCGCATCTTCAATAAAAGACTTGTTCAATTCATATTCCAACCCATCTGTGAATGTTAACCTACCTGATTCTAATGATTTTCTTGAGGCCTCTGATTTCTTTGGATGATTCAACAATTCTAGAAAACATCCTTGATCCACGTTTTTAAGGGTCTCTAGTTGGACATCTCGACCCCTACTGGATATAGCCTCGTATAAGTACGCGTAGGGAGACCTTGACCAGAGCGACATCAACAAGAAGAAAATGTACAGTAAAAAACTCCAAAATTTTCTTCAACCATAATAAGGCAAATAATAATGGATCTGATATCCGCAACTGAAAACCACGAATGGAGACCTCCAGTAAAGAGAATATATGAGCAGGAAGACCTTGGACCATTTCACAAATCACTGGCCTTTCAACGTATAAATATTGTTATTTTGACCATTGCAGAACGTATTTCCAATACAGATATACCATTGGAAACTCATTTATTGCCATCTTTGAAGGCTGTTAGTTCTATTTTGAACGATCTTAAACAGCTTTTCATAGATACTCCTCCACTTCCAGGGCCCAGAAGATATGGCAACCTTGCCGCGCGAGAGTGGCATTTAAAGATGAATTTCCATATGAATAAAATCATCAAAAGATACTTGGGGTCAATTGTGAATTTGGACTTAGATCCTTTTTTAAGTGAATCCACAGCCTATTTACTAAATGCATTTGGTTCCTCTACGAGATTAGATTATGGAACAGGTCATGAGTTATCATTTATTGCCTGGTTAGGTTCATTGTATATGTGTGGGATTGTTGGTTTGGATACACCAGGAGATCAATTGCTTTATATATTGAACCAATATTATGATTTGGTCAAAGAATTGATTTCAAAATATACTTTGGAACCTGCAGGAAGTCATGGAGTTTGGGGATTAGATGATCATTTTCATCTATCGTATTTCTTTGGCGCATGTCAAATGGTCAAATACAGTGATGTTTTCCCCTCGCCAGATTTATTTAATTCAGATATCAAGATTGAAATTGCGAAAAGTAATGAATTGTCAGCCATTGATGAATCAATTCCAACTTTCAAGGCGCCAGAGAAACCGAATATTAAGCCTTCGGTATCATTCTCAAGGCAGATGGCCCCCACTCCGTCTTCAACTTTGAACATGGAAATAATAGACGATTTAAAATTATCGAACTTATACTTTTCTTCCTTGGCTTTCATCTATAAGGTAAAGAAAGGTCCATTCAATGAACATTCTCCGATCTTGTACAATATAGCTGCAGCAAAAAGTTGGGAAAAGGTTGCCATGGGATTATGGAAAATGTATGGAGACGAAGTCATTGGCAAGTGGCCTGTAGTCCAGCATTTTTGGTTTGGAAATGTGTTGTATCCTTGGGTTCTTAAAATCGGTGATAAATGGTTGGAATTACCTAATTCAGCTGGTTCTACTCGTCATCAAACATCTCCTAATATCAACGATGATAATGCTACTATTGAAACATTTGAAACCATGTTGCCATCTACACAAAATCAAAGACATACCATAAGAAATTTAAATATAAACTATTCTAGTATGAGTAGTACGTCATCATTGGCTAATAAAAGAATGGGGAATAAAATCAACAGAGATATATCTACTCTGCGAACCCCTTACAAGCATTGAGTCATTTCAAGGCTTCACCAACGATTACGAACCACTTTTTTTTATGCATTGATTTATACCCCCCTCCCCCTATGCCAGATGGCTGGTACTTACTTCATGCGCCACATTTTACTTTTCATCAGCACCCTTCTTCTTTGCCAATTATGATAAAGTCCTGTCATTGGCAGAAGGTGAATTTAACCCATAGTGGTCAATTCATCTTTGAAGATAATGAACATGATATTAGTCTTCAAACTGATGTGGGTCTTTACATAGATGATATAAAATTAATTGATTATCAATCAGGTCGTATATATTTAACAAATCAGAGGTTAGTATTCGTCAATGACGACAAGCAAAAACCGAGTATCTCACTTAGCTTATTAGGGATTGATACCCTAGATATTTACAATGGATTTCTAAAATCAAGTCCAAAAATTATCATCCATACTAAATTAGTAGAATCATCGGCAGAAGATCGATTCAAAAAGCAAAGTGTGCTTGTATCATGGGTATGTCCTATATGTTATTACACGAATGAACTTAAGACATCTAATCATGAATTAGAAAAAATGAGTGAAAACTATGATTTGCTTCCTGAATGTACTACATGTGGAGTTAAATCACAATGGAAAGTAATAGAATCGAATATGCAACAGAAAAATGGTAATAATGATCTAGATTTGATTTCTTATGAAGGGGAAGCATGTCCAGATTGTACTTTCATGAACCATTCAACAATGATCAATTGTGAAATTTGTGGTGCCAGATTAAATTCACCGAATGAAGAAGTAGAGTATAACACGGGGGACAATGTTAAGTTTAAAATTGGTGATTATGATAAGAGTCAAAAGTTGGATATGAGTACATTTAAGGTCAGTTTCCGAAATGGTGGATGTAAACCTTTCTTTGGATTACTACAAGAAGCCGTTAAAAAGTCTGTGTGGAAACACATTGAGGAGACAAACGGTGCAAATAAAGGTTCTGTATTCTTATCAAAGAAAGAATTGATGTCAAGCACATCGGCTCATGATCTATTCTTGGTCAAGGAGAAGAAGGCGAGTGAAGATTTAAATATCAAATCGTTCGGCAGTTTGCGTGGTATTCACGGATTGGCCTCTAAATCTGAAAAAAATAATGAATATGCATCATTATTATTGAGTAATTCCATCCAGGATTTGGATCAACTCATGTCAAAAGCTCAGGAGCTTATCGACCTTTCACAAAAATATCAATTGGTAATAACGAAAAATGATTGTATGCAAACTTCCCAGAGTGGAAATTGTTCTGCAATTTTATCATCAAAGCGTGATACTACATCGGTCAATTCATTTGAGCGTGGTCTTTCCAAAGTTGTCAACTTCAAAAAAATGAACAGTTTATCAAATTTAAGAGTCGGAAAACCAACCACCAATACCAAATCCAAAATGCCTCAGATATATTTAGATGAGTTATCAAGAAATTTGTCGGAATTTTTGATCACTTGTGATGTTTTGGATACTAGAAATGGTTTGATTACCCTGCAGGAATTATATTTGTTGTATAACAAAACTAGGAGAACCAATTTGATCTCTCCTGAGGAACTATATGATGCTACTTCACGATTTCCTTCTTTGAATCTCAATTTCAGGATTACGGAAGTGCCACTCTACTCGCAAGAAGGTGAAGAATCAGGAAATAATATTCTGATTATTTCCAGGAAGAATGATTCTTCCTTCACTCGGAAAATATACCAGTTCATTGCCAATAATCCGGGGAACTCGATAACTCAGCTCCAAAACTCAAATTTTAACATGTCTAATATGATCCTTAAAACTATCTTGGATTCATTGGTTCACGAAGGTAAATTAGTCATTGATTCCACTTTAGAGGGTACTCTCTATTGGCCAAATCATATAGTTAATACCCAAACATCTTTGTTAAACACGGCTAAAGGTAATGATGGTAATAGATCGCGAAAATTAATCGATGATATCAAAATTACAGAAGCCCCCTTGATTTGTAAGGATGCATGGGGTTTTTCCTTGCAAGACTCTAGATGAATTATCTGGATTAAAATTCATCTAGTGGAACGTATTAAATCATGGTTTCTGGTATATATAATATATAGTATGATGATGATGCATATGTAGGCTTCTGATTAGCAAATTTATCCGTGATTTTTCGGGATTGTGTCAATAGGAGGAGATTTATTTTCGCTTGATTTCTCTGTGCGAATGATGTTAGGTAACTCTTGAACCTGTCCAATCACAAAGTTTCTCTCCATCAAAAATGTTTCATCATTTTTCTCTTTATTAAAGCCATTTAAAAATAAGAGCAGTTTATCCTTATTCTTGGCCAAAATGTCGATTATTCCTTTTTCCTTCTTGGGGTTGGCAACAAAAACTTTGAAAATGTTGAAGCCCTCCAATTGTATATTTTTGGACCTGTCACTCAAAAGTAACATGATGATTTTCAAATTATCTGGATTATTAACATAGCTTGCCATCAATCTGTAAATTTGTTTCGGTATAATAAGTTCCCCTAACAATTTTATACTTTCCCTTTTTGTAACATAATTCCCTGTGGTAATTAACCTATTCATCCCATTAATGAATCTTTCAATGTTGGCCTGGTTAAGAAAAAAATCGTCAACTAACTTTTGATGGGATGTGAGAAGTTCATAAAATGTATAGAATGAATCTGTTGATGTTTCAAATGAATTTGTGTTTACGTAAGTGAAGTATTCCCAAAATTGAGTGTCGTACAACACCAATTTGGCAATCGATTCATATTTAATAGCCTCCCTTAACATTGATCCTGTATTAATTGATGTCTCTGGAACCTCAGGTCCCTTCATTAAAGCAACGATGATCCTTTTCTTTGCAAGCAAATAATCAATTGTTGGAGACCTGTTACCAACCTTTCGTCTCAACAATGAACTGAACAAATTCACAACAATCTTTCTCGAATCAAATTCAATTTCCCTAAGATTAACAATTAATAAATACAACAAATCTGTATTGTATATTTCTTGACTTAATTGAGTTATTGCTTCAGTGGGGTTATCCGAAAAGGGCCCCTCTTCTCCATTGATGATGGTTTTGACGGTTAGCAAATGACGCGTGAGATCCTCCTCCACTTTCCTTCTATCATAGCCAGAGTCCAGTTTATTTATTTGTTCTCCGATCGACCTCACCAAATCCGCAACCGTTTTAGGGTTACGCTTGAACAAAAATGACATTTATATATAACTCAAGGGCAAATTGGAAAAAATCTGAAAGTAGATGCAACGAAAAGACTGTGAAATTATTAAGACCTATAGGAAGCCTTAAATAAAATGGCGTGCTTTTGTCTCTAGCCAAAGAAAGGAAACTTGCCACCAATGAGAAACAAAAAAAACTTTACCTAAAATGCTGAAGGGGCGCATTTCGAGGTTTAAAATGGACGAGTTGGGAGTCGAACCCAAGACCTCCTGCATGCTAAGCAGGCGCGCTACCAACTACGCCACACGCCCTTTTTTAAATTCAAATCAAGGCACGGAAGTTATTGAAATAAAATATCTCAATAAAGAACTGTGAATCTTAAATCCGATGATATTTTGTTAATTAAAGGATACCCAAGAGTGATACTGCTCGCTAAATTGCCAAAGAGTGAAATCCAACATGTATTTGACTTCATATATTACCTTAATTAACTGAATAAGATTTTACATAACTAAGCTAACACTCGGGAGATAGCAAGCCGTCTATCAGCAGATAATACACGCCATTTAACAATGAATTTTTCTTTGCCAAGCTGATACTCTTTTAAACAAGCAGAATGAAGGGAAAGTGCTGAATCTTATTAGCGTCCCGGATTAATTTTCAAAGGGTTCCCATAAAGCATGGGTTTTTCGATTTGCAAGCATAGTCTGAGTTAAAACTGTGGCAATAGCAGCTTTTTCCCCTAAAATTCCAGCATAATGCAAATCTAATTGTTGAACTAAATTTTATACAACCCTGTCACCCTCTTAATTCAAGCTGAGCTTATTAGAAAACAACTTTCATGCTCCCCAATCCCAGTCGAGATGACCCTTTTATGGGAAAATGGTATTCTCTACCCGTTTAATAGTAGTTATGAATAAGTCATTCTTACAGGATACTTTGTTTTTATTACGAGGCTCCTTAAGCACTATATTTTAGGAAATCACCTCCACCCAACTGGGTTCTTCAGCTCGACAAGCAAAAATTTTGGGATCGCTTATTTCGGTTCGGGTAGTAGGAATTGTTTAATGTGTATACATGTTACCATGTAGAATTTTACTTGTTTCAGGCGCAAAATAAAAAAACTCATATCATCCTGCTCCTCTCTATACCGTCAAAACACGATCTATTAACTTTATTCGAACACTTTTGCTCACTGGGAACTTCTATTTTGTCGGATACGCAGCAGAAGGGATGAAAGAATTTTTGTAGGGATAATTGAATCGCATAGCTTACGTGCCATTGAGCAGACAATAACTCTTATCTCCCAAAAGAATAAGCTAACCAAACGCCAGCCAAAACAATGCTTCAAATTTCCCTCCATTCCGAATCTTTTAGATAATAAAATTAACATCTAACCAAATACTCGGTCCTATATGATACTACTGATTTCTGTTTTAAGTCTATGAAGAATTGGATGCATAAGAAAGAAAGGCAAGAAACAAGAAAGCCAATATATTTTTGGGTAAAGCTAAACCTCAAAAAGAACCAATATATTGGAAATCACCGTGAGAATCTCAGAATAATAGGGTTACAATTTCCTGTTAACCCGATGTTTTGAACAAAAAATAACATAATTACCTTAGGTCATTGAATTTGCATTTATTATTAATTACTCAAAAAAGCCATTTGAGTTCCCAAAAGCCCTCGTTGCACGATTTAATATTTTTATTATCTTCAACCCTTTCTGCCTGTCAGGAATCTGAAACCGAGTCGAATAAGATAAGTATTTCTAACCTGTAAAGCAATTTTAAAATTCACGTTTCTTTCCTCTACCTGACGATTGATTTGGATACATAATTGGATATCTTACTTCTCGTCTTTGATTTTGTCGATTCTCCCTTCTTAAGTCGCCTTTCCTCATTAGGGGTGACTAAGCCAGTCAAGTCAACTTGGTCCTAAGCGCAATACCTTCGTATAAGTCAGCTCAATATCTTCTTAGGTCAACTAACTCAAGTATTCAAAATTTCCAGGCTTCTTCATACGAGTCAAATTCTCTTGCAAATCATTTCATTGCTCTTCTTCATTATCAACCGCCATTTAAGCCCAAGAGGGAACATAAAAAATAAATTATACGTAAAATGTCGACAGAAAAAAAACCGAAATCGCTTATTTCGGCTCGCATAATAGGGAAACTTTGATAACATTTGCTAAATTGATGACCTTTTTCGCTGGAATAAATCCGCTTTTTTCGATTACTGTTAATGAACATTTTTTATTTACTTCTCTCACGCCAATTTACCATCAAAAATGAATTATTAATTTCACTCTCATGTTACCATTGTGATACTGGTAAGACCAAATAATATCCCACTTTTGCTAATTAAAATTTGGCTGTTTTATCAATATTTTTAAACATCCATTAACTCAATATGAAAAATATACTTCTCAGAAATTCTATTGGTAAAATAGCAAGAATTATTCTTTTTTTCAGTAAGTTTTGTAGCCCGAAATTTCATCAGACAATCAAACTATTGATTTACTACCAAACTTCAAAACTTTAAATTCTTTCGACAATATATTATTTTGGTGACAAAAATAGTCGTATTAATGTTGTTGCAAAAATGGACGAGTTGGGAGTCGAACCCAAGACCTCCTGCATGCTAAGCAGGCGCGCTACCAACTACGCCACACGCCCAGTTGCTGTCAAAAAATATTGAAAAACGATCTCATCACCAACATCAAGTTAAGATCTCTTAGAATCAGGACTTGGATTTCTCAAATTTATATAACGGTAATTATCCTGCAATTGTATTATTTGTGTTTGTTGCGTTGATAAATTGTCGAAAAGTATTAACAAATAGTTTTATGACCAACACCAAGCTGTAAAGGTCACACATGATCGGAATTCGGATTTAAGGAAGAATGACAGATCACAC